>JAMDHS010000067.1:0-116045 GCA_029717555.1 Peribolospora baueri | reverse complement strand
TTTTTTTTTTTTTTTTTTTTTTTTTTTTTTTTTCATCCATCCATCCAGACCGCCCTCTTCTTTCTTTCTCTCTTCCCCTCTCCCTTCTATTTCTCATCTCCTCCGATCGAACACGCAAGCCGAGCCCGCCGCCAAGTAGACCGGGCCGGGCGCAAGACAAGGCAAGACAAGAAAACGAAAAAAAAAAAAAAAAAAAACCAGCCCCGCAATCAACCCTAACTCGCCCGCCCTCCTCACGTGATCCGCCAGCGCACCGCCTCCCTTTCCCGTCTCTATCCCATCCCAGAGACGAAACCGCGACGCCGCAGTCAGTCCCACCCCACTTCTTCAACGAACCCCAAACCCACCGACGCCCAACCGAGGAAAGGAAAGGAAAGGAAAGGAAAGGAAAGGAAAGGAGAGTCGGCGAGCATAAACACGGACGTTATCCCATCCCTTCCCATTCGTCACCCGAGGGGCGCCGCACCACCGTATTTCTCGTATTTCTTTACCTAGGCCAAGAAAATGGACAGGAATGGAGTAGAGCCGGCTTCCTGGCCGGAGAAGAAAAAGAAAGAAAAAACAAAATAGCTATAGAGCGCTGCCTGTCCGTATCGCTCGTCCACGCACGGCTCGACGTGCGCTGCACGTTTCCTCCTCTGCGCAGCGAGGGAGGCGACCGCTTGCTTGCCAGTGGTGGTCGAGATCGACCACTCCGCCACCGTATTATTAAAGATATTCCAAGCAAAGAGCGAACGGAAAACGTGCATCGATCGAACAAAAAACAATCGATCTAACGAATCCTTGTGCAAAGTAGGTTGCCCTCCGGGTATAGTCAAGCAACAACGTGCGTGCGTTCAGCCTTGCTTGGCCGCCTGCTCAGACTTCCACCACTGCCCAAGACAAGGGGCGACGGCGACAGCCATAGAGAGGGACGTCAGCCAGCTGTCCGTCCATCATCGTCTCCATCGGCCAACTCGTCTGTCTGTCCACGCTCGCTCACCTCGACCGACCTCCGGATGCCCTCGTCGACGCTCACGACCGGCTCGTAACCGAGCACTCGCCGAGCCTTTTCAATATCGTGGAAACGATACGTCGTCGTGTACGTTACTCTGAACCGGCTAAAATTGACCTCCCTGCCAGTCAGCCAGCCGTAGCCGTCGGCTAGCGAGGACAGCACGAGCGCCATCGTCTTGGGGATCGTCCAGATCTTCTTCGACGGAACCACGTGTCCCATCCCCGCCCACAGACCCCGAGCCAGGTCCCAGAAGTAGATCGGCTGACCGTTGGTCACGAAGAACGCCTCGCCAGCGACGCCGATCGTCTGAGGGATGTAATCCTCTGCCTTCTTCTTCGAGCCCGGCGGCGGCGCCAGACCGGACTGTTGGGCAAACTTGGGGTCCAGGCTGTCCAGGTCTGCGATCAGGTGGACGAACTGGTCGAACTTGGATCGACGCTGCTCGCGCACGTCCAGGCCAGCCGGTGGCGCCGAGGTAAAATCGCCAGGAGAGACGACCTCACGGGCAAAGTCGCGCCCGCCGGGAGGAGACGACCGGGTGACCGACGTGGGCACCGTGCGAGCGTCGAGGGACGTGCCCGTTCCGCGAAGCGGGAGGATAAAGTGGGAGCCGTCCAACGGAGCCGCGTCCAGCTTGTCGGCCGCCAGTATGTGAGCGTGGCACACGTTGTCGACGTACGTCCAGTCAAACAGGTTCTGGTTGTCGCCCAGCTGGAAGTTGGTCCTTCCAGAGGCGAGCACGTTCATCATTCCGGGAACGGCCTGACGATCTCCGGGTCTTTGGCCCCCAAAGATAAGAAAAAGCGCACGGTCAGACTCGGTTCAATCAGCGATCATCAGGCCAGCAGGCGTTCAAACGCTCACCCAAAGATGCCGGCTGGACGGAGCGCACAGGTGAGAAGGCCATCTTGGCCGTTGGCGGCCAGGACGATCTGCTCAGCGCGCGCCTGAGGTAAATTCGAGAACACAGAGTCAGCGTGGGCACATCATCATGCTGGTATGCCTGCACAAACGTAGACCCCACCCACTTTGGTATCGTTGTACGCATCAAACGACTCGGTCGGATAGGGCACTCGCTCGTCCACACAAATCAGGTCATTCCCGGCGAACACGACGCCAGCGGAGCTGGTGAAAACGAGCTTCTTGACGCCGTTTGCCTTGGCGGCCTCGATGACCGTCTTGGTGCCTTCGACGTTCACCTTCTCATACACCTCCTTCTGTCCCCCGTGAACTGGACTCGCCGTGTGAAAGATGCACGTCGTGCCCGACTTTTGGATCGCCGAGTTGAGATCGCTCAGGTTGGTGAGGTCGCCAGCGTAAAACGGTACATTGGCGGGGAGCGTACGCTGAACGATGTCGAAGACGGAGACCGAGGCGCTAGGGTCACGTTCGAGGAGCATGCGCACGAGCGTCGAGCCAAGGAAGCCGGACCCTCCGATGACGAGATAGACGTCCGGCATGGCGAGTGAGAGGGGAGAGTCGACGATAAAGGGCAACACTGGGCGCAAGATGGAAGCTGAGGCAAGGTCGGTGCGATCCGGTGGGCTCAAGGTCTTCGTTCGCATGCGGGGTGCGCGACTGCGGCCGGGGACGGCCTTCCGGCAGTCGACGTCAACTTCACAGAACGCTTCGACAAGATCTCAACTCGAGCTACAGGAAAGTTGTATCGTACAGAATCAGGATGCGACATGACACATATGAGAGGAGAATGAAGACATGGATGGCACGGCAGACGCGGATAGGATGACCGGAAAGACGACATCAAAAGAGCACACGCGTGGCTTGGCTGAGGCTCGATTCGAGTGGACAATATGGACACTTGACTCGGCTGCACCGTACGGAAAAGACGTATACGGTCAGCTGCACAGTCACAGCGGCAGTCCTCACAGCGGCAGACCCTAACCCGGTGCCTGTCGACTCACCCTCCTTTGCTCAGCCTGATCAAACTCTCGCTCGCTATTACGTGTCCGCATGGCAGCATCATCGGTGGGTTCTCCTCTGTCGTCTGCTCCTTGCTGACCGGACAGACGAAGATGGAGTGGAAGCGCAGGTGCGTCGGCAGTGGAATCTCCACCTGTTCATGATGTTAAATATGCACACAGATAATGAATGTCTGTGCTCGCCCGTGGGTTCGCTTGGCTCGGAGCATCATCGTTCGACGGCTCACCGGCAATTCGTCCACTTGACTCCACTCGTTGCCTCCTCTTCTCATCACGTCCTTCACCTTTGCAATCTTGGCCAGAGCACCTCCCGCTCCAATCTCGACTCCCACCTTGAGCGGCGGCTCCTGGCTTGCGCCAACCCGTGCGCAAAAGTCGCTCACGAATAACGGCTCCAGCGTAGGCAAATGAAGCTCGGGCGAAAGCAGCGCGGCGTATGGGGATGGCGGGGCTCCCGGCTGGTAAAGAGTGGATAGCAGGGCCGAGGTGAGTGGAGACTTCGACTTGAAAGATCCTACGAAAGGAGATGGCATGGTGGCATTCGGTGCGAGATAAAGGATGGATGCGAGCAGGCGCTGTATTTCCGCCATGTGTTGTTCGAGGAAACGGCCAAAGTGTTCACGTGCGTACGTCAAAGCTCGTAGGGATGGGCTGTCTGCTGAGGCTGCAAAGGACGGATCGGCGGACGAGGAGGGGTCAGAGGCGAACACCGCCGTCGCGAACGGCGAACCGGCGAGGAGGATGCGGAGGAACTGCGAGCGATGGGCGTAGAATTCAAGAGGAGAGGACCGAGATCGCAAATATTCACGATGTGCCGCCGACCAGCTGCGTAAAGGAAATCGAATTGTGTCAACGTACGCCCGCGTGCCACACGATGTCAAAGACCGACGACCCACCTGAGCAACGGCCCCAGATCACCGCTCCGCATGGAGGTGAGAATGGCGAACATCTGCTCAAAATTTGCAACGCTTTGCTCCGAAAGTGGAGTGCCAGACTCGCGTGCAAACATCCTGGCTATCTCAAAGTCTCCGCTCCTGACGAGGTGGTCCGTGATAACCCGGTTGAGTGCCCGTTCCGCTACCTCAGAGGTAAATAGCGTCGGATTGGCCATTGTCGAGAGGGATTGCGAGAATTTCTGCGGTGATGAACATGCAAAGAAGGTGAGAAGAGTCACATATCAGGGGATCCAATCTGGCAGGAGAAGAGCCAGACGGGAATTGTGTCCTTCCTCGTGCACGCTCACCTTGTCCAATGCCTTGCCGAACTTGGCCAAGGCGTTGTAGAACTCCTTGTTCCTTTCCTCCACGCCCCTCCTCCCCGCGTCGACACAGCTTCGCAGCTCCGGTAGCTGGCTGATGCAAAGGTCTGTAACCACAGCGCGTTCCGCTTCCTCGGTCATGGCCGGCAGTGCGTCCAGGCCGGCCTGACATCGTTCCAGTGAGGCGATGACGCTGTCGATGTAGCCGTCCACGGACAACTCGGACGAGGATGGCGCTCCGCCCTTCTTCTTGGTCTGCTTGCGAGAGGCGCCAGAAAGAGAGTTACCGGGAGCGCGGGATATGAGCCGATCGAGTTCTTTCTGGACGGCGTCCATGGTTATGTAGTTTGTCGATGAATGCATGTACGAGGTTCAAACTCGTGAGATGGCACCTATTTGGGTCCACGGGACCCTGACTCGTTCACGTGACCGGCTTTCGATCACGCTGCAGCTTTGACGATCGCATGTTCAATGGAGATGATGATAATACAGTGCCCTGGAGAAGAGACCAGACGGCGACGACGACGACGACACGATGAAAGAAAGCAAACAGTACGAGTGTAGTCATACTCAGTGATGGAGGGTGAGGAGGGATCGTCGTGGGAGGATATCATCGGAAGCCATTGAAAGCGAGAGCACGACGAGGACGAACGGACGTAGGGACGGAGTAGTCTAAAACGACAGAGAAATGAGGACACCTTACGAGGACGCGCACTGCACGCCAGGTTGTCCGTGACCGTCCTCATCGTCTTCATCCATGGCGTCTTCCTGCCGAAGGCCGTTCTGCGTCGCGTGAGCGCTCCGGGCCGTGCGCTCGTCCACGTCCTCCATCTGCACCTCTTCCTCGTGGTAGTTCTTCGGAATCGGCGGCAGAGGGCGGCGAGGAGGAAGGGCGGACTCGAGTGCGGGGATCTTAGATGGGTCGATAGCGTCTGGGAAGGCGACTTTGATCTGGACGTACATGTCGCCCATCTCGTGATGTCGGTAGGAAGGCATGCCCTGACCGCGGAGGACCTTGATGGCGTCTGGAACAGGAAGAATTGAGTGATTCGAAAGGTGAGCAAGAGGCCCTTCCATGCGCCGACTTCACGACCGACACACCCACCTGGCTTGATGACCTCGCCCGGCTGGATTTCGACGACGAGGACGCGCTCGTCGAGGTGCTCGATGCTGAACTTGCCACCACCTAGTGCGGTGAGCAGGTCAATCTCGACCTCAGTGTAGAGATCGTTCTCGCGCCGTTTGAACCTCGGGTGGGGCTTCTCGTCGATGATGATCACCACGTCGCCGGGGATGATGCCGGGCGCCTGGTCGGCCTCCTCCTTGAACGTGATCTGCTGGCCGTCCTTCATGCCTTTGTCGATGCGCACCTCGAGCACTTTGCGCTCGCTGATGATCTTCTTACCGTTGCAAGCCTTGCACCTGTGCTTAGGGTCGATGATCTCGCCTTCGCCGCTACAGTCCGGGCAGGTTTGCTGAATCTGCTGCACCATAGGACCGAGTTGTCTGAGGACGACCTTGACACCGGAACCCTGGCAGCCCGGACACGTCTTGACCGCTCCCTCGGCGCCTCCCTTGCCCTGGCACTTGGAGCAAATGACGTGCTTTTGCAAGGCCAATTTGGTGATCTTGCCCACATACAGCTCCTCGAGCGACACCTTGGCGTGGTGCACAAGGTCTTTGCCTTTGCGAGGACCGCGGGGCCGTCCTCCGCCACCGAAGAAGCCGGGGCCGCCACCACCGAAGAGCTGCGAGAAGAGATCGCTGGGATCCATACCGCCCATGCCGCCGCTTTCGGACAACCCCTCCTCGCCAAATCGGTCGTACCTATAGACGGGACGCGCGTGAGCGGAACTCGATGGCTAAGCTTCCAAAAGCAAGTGGAGCGTGCTAACGGCCCACAATGATTTGGCACTCACGCCTCTCGCTTCTGTACATCGGAAAGGACCTCGTATGCCCGGGACACCTCCTTGAACTTGTCTGGATCGCCACCCTTGTCAGGGTGAAGCCTGAGTGCTTGTTTGCGGTACGCCTGCGGCGAGGAAAGGAGGAATCAAGGTCAGAGATGAAGCCGTGCTTTATGCGACGACAATGGCAAAGCGCGAATGCTACTGCAACCGCCAACTCACCTTCTTAAGCTCTGCCTCGGAAGCGCTGGCGCTGACGCCTAGGAGGTCATAGAACTTGGTGTCCTTGACCATATTGAGAAACGACCTTTAATCCGTGTGGTCGAGGAAGGAAAAGGGACGGTGATGGTTGTCTGCGTCCAAGAGTTTTTCTAATCTATCCCGCTCCGCCCGGTTCCAGCGCCGAGGCTGGGACTAGGCTGGCAGAAAAGCCGAAGAAGGCGATGGAAGGGGCGGAGAAGAACGGCGAACCCCGGCGTCGCTTGCTGGCGTCGATTGCCGGCGCCGCAGTCGTTTACTAACCCTAGCTACGTGACGCCATGTCTGAGATGGTTAACACGAAGACCAGGCGACATAGGGGACGACGAGAGGAGAGGCGGCGGACGAGGATCGGCCTGCCTCGGCCGAGAAGATACTAGAAGTTAGTCTGCTCGGCGACCAGTGCTGTCGTTGGCGGTTATTACATGCCCGCACCGTCGAACGCGGTACAAGATCGGCAGCACATTGTATGGTCTTCACCGTTCAAATAGCTTGAAAAGAGGCATGTTGTTCGGTGGCATCCTCGAGTCTGAGTGGACTCGAGTTGGAATGCCACACCCGGCCCGTCTGAGATCCCCGCCTCATCGGGCTCGTCAGTTGCACGTTGGACTCTGCTTTGACCTCACGCCGCCCCGTCTCCGGACGGCCGACGTTCCAGCCGCCCTGGAGCAGGCCTCTGACAAGCTCGCTCTGTCGACTTCCATCATGAATCCCACGAGCCAGAACGACGGCAACTTCGTGAGTGCTGACCGGCTGCAGTTGTTCGCCCGCTGCTTGGACCCGAATCAGTGAACGGCAGGTACCCTCCAATGCAGCACTTCCGGTGCCATGCTTTGTTTAGAAGAGCGTGAGTGTGCCGAGAGTTCGCCCGACCTACTTCCTAGAACGAGAAGTCTCGCAGACGTGGAAGGTCCCAAGCTGCTCCGCCTCCAGGCGGGCATTGTTTCGGACATGACGATACCCCCCGGCGCCGAGGTTCATGATAACACTTAGCCTTCTCCCGCGTGCCCCGTTCCTCATCGTGCAGTGGACATGGCGCAATGAGCTTCATCTGAGCATTGACTATCCGGACGCTTATATCCCTCGGTCGGAGGCTGAAGCGTACCTCGCCGACTGGAAAGCAGCCTTGTCGACTGTTTTGTGATGTCCTCCTTCCTTTCCTTGCGTCTTGTACAAGCACCATGTACCTTGACCTCCTAGACAGCGCAATTATCGTCTTCTATGGAATGCAATAGAGTCTGAAGGAAGATGGGCGATGGATCCGGCCCTTGGCACGTAGAACGACGTCTTCTCATACGGGTGAAAGAGGGAAGTCAACGCACTGCGAAAAGCGCCCGGCTGTTTTATCGTCAACGGGCGGAAGAGGCCGACTGGCTCTGACGAGCTCGGTCATGAAGAGGATCCTTGTGTCGACCCAACTCAAGGCTAAACCGCCATGGGCCTCGCTTATCCCTTCCAAACACTGTCTTTTTACCCGCTTCGTATGATCCTCGTTGCAAGACGTCACAATGATACAAATGCAGTCTGAGAAATGCAATGAGGTTGGCAGGCTTGTGCCAGCAACTGACACGATCTGTATGCTCATGTAGACGGGCCCTTAGGGACAGATGCGGACTGCCTAAGAATTTGCGCTGCACGCGGCCGAGCGAGGACACGAAAGGTGATGGTGACGGCGGATTGGAGTCGCGTCTGTGTTTGGATGTCTTCATCCTGTCCACGTCGCAGAAAGGGAAGGCGAAGAATAATGACTGTGTTTGAGCAGGTGGAAAAAATTCAAGTCATGCTCATGCTGCTTTGGCCCTGACTCACCACATCCTCAGGAATAACCTCATCCAAACTGGCCACGCTTTTCGTTCTCGTCTCCACGGCGACGTCCTCTGGTTCGAGGCCCAGCGAGTCGCGCAAGGCGAAAGCGAGAACGATGGCCTGAGGAATAGCGGCTGAGAGAGCATGAATGAGGATCTGATGGTACCTGAACGGCGTCAATGGAGCAGGCAGAGAAAGGAAAGCGGGTCAGGAGGGTCACCCGCACCACGACTGGGGGCCTCGGCTGATCTCACCCTTGCTCCAGCACCATCTTCCTGCCTCGCTTCAAATAGGCTGCCAAGTCCGTCTTCTTGCTTAGGTAGATCTCGTTGGGACCCTGATTCGAATGCTGTACCGCCAGTTTGCGAACTCGGCCCGGCAGGCGAGGGCGCTTGTGAGCTGAGCGAGCAGCTTCGGTGGTCTGTTCATTCGAGGTGCGGCCAGACTTGGTCCTTTTGCCGGTCTGAGTACGAAAGCGGGACCAGCAGTTTAAGGGTCGTTATGATTCTAGCTCTCTCTAACCTGCCTGCTTCGCCTGGAGGAGGCACAGAAACTGATTCTCACCGGGCCTCGCATTGGCTCGCCGTCGTCCAGGGGAGCGTTCCCCTCTCTCCCTTCCTCCTCGCGTCGCCTCTTACGGCTCATAGGCATGCTTGTGGAAGAAACTCAACGGCAATTCCGGGTGAAAAATGTGCACGCAGCTCTGCGAGTCGGGCGCTGCGTTCCGATATGCCCAGGCTAGACCATCATCGCCTGACGAATTGCGACCTTCTGATTCGCGGCTCGTAGCGAGTGCAGAAGATGATCGAGAAGATTGGTCGGGTCGGTCCTTCGCTGAATGTGCTCCCCGGCCGTGGGAAGCGTCACTGCCGCAGCAGCGGAGCAGTCTGCGCGCTCAAATCTCTTCGGAACGAGAACGAGAAGGCAAAAGCGACCCTCCAGTGGACCACTCATTCGCTAGCCTCTTCTTTGATTTCCTTTCTCTTTTGCCACCTCCGCCACCCTAATAGAACGGGCCGCCGACTGCACGTTTCAAAATGAGCTCGAACGACGCCGCGGAAAAGAACATCGAGGTGAGTCGGCCTTCGACGTGGGCGACTACTCTGGGGCTAGCTCCGGCCTGAGCCCTGATCGGAAGACGTTTCTGCATCGTACATACTGTCTTCGTTAACAGATCTGGAAGGTCAAGAAGCTCGTCAAGAGCCTTGATGCTGCCCGAGGGTGAGTCGAGGCGTACCTAGCGATCGCCAAGCTGTCTGCTCGCGATGCTCCTCGGCACCGTCAATCAATCGCGTGGCCGCGATAGTGGTGGCGGCGACGCTGTTGACAGTGCTCGTAGGTGGTGGAGAAGACTCAAACATGTTTTGTTACTCTTCCACTTCTCTCCAGAGCTGGCACTTCCATGATCTCCCTCGTCATTCCACCGAAGGTTAGTCTTGCTGTTGGCATTTGCTCCGAGTCCTTGGGTTCTGCGTCAGGCACAGTCAGCTGCTTTCCAAGAGCGAGAAAGGCTCATTTCAGACATTTTCGTCTCGCTTCTTCCACTCGTGCAGGATCAGCTCTCCCGTGTCTCGGCCATGCTTACCCAAGAGTATGGTACGGCCTCGAACATCAAGTCGCGTGTCAACAGGCTGTCCGTTCTGGCTGCTATCACGTCGACGCAGCAGAGGCTTAAGCTGTATACCAAGGGTGAGCAGGGATTTGTGTTACACTGTATCTCTGAACTAGAGCTCACTGCACAACTTCTCCGTCATGTCTCTAGTCCCACCGAATGGTCTCGTCGTCTACTGTGGTACCATTTTGACTGACGAGGGCAAAGAGAAGAAAGTCAACTTCTCTTTTGAGCCCTTCAAGCCGATCAACACGTGAGTCTTGGCTGCTTGGCGTCGTGGAATTACATTTCTCTAACGCTAGTCACCTCCATTCTACAGTTCACTCTATCTTTGCGACAACAAATTCCACACTGAGGCGCTTTCTGAGCTCCTCGAGTCCGACGCCAAGTTTGGTTTCATCGTCATGGACGGCAATGGTTCTTTGTTCGGCACTGTCGCCGGTAATACTCGTACAGTCATTCACAAGCTCTCCGTAGACCTTCCAAAGAAGCACGGTGCGTCCATGTCGCATGTTTGGCGTCTTCGCGGGTTTCCTCTCACGCCGCTTCCAATTTGGTTCTTTTGCTTCTTCGCAGGCCGTGGTGGTCAGTCTGCCGTTCGTTTCGCCCGTCTTCGTGACGAAGCTCGACACAACTACGTTCGCAAGATCGCAGAGCTAGCGACTCAGCACTTCATCACCGACAACAAATGCAACGTGGCTGGGCTCATCCTCGCAGGTTCTGCCGACTTCAAGACCGAGCTCAACACGTCCGACATGTTCGATCCACGCCTGGCGACCAAGGTCATCCGCACCGTTGACGTCTCCTACGGCGGCGAGAACGGCTTCAATCAGGCGATTGAGCTCGCGGCGGAGAGTCTGCAGAATGTCAAGTTCGTCCAGGAGAAGAAGCTCATTCAGAAGTATTTCGATGAGATCAGCCTCGACACGGGCAAGTACTGCTTCGGCGTTGAGGACGTCCTCAAGGCGCTCGAGATGGGTGCCGTGGAAACTCTGATCGTCTGGGAGAACCTTGAAGTGACGCGTTACGTCCTCAAGGACTCTGAAGGCCGTGAGTGTTTGTCTCATCTAGGAAGGATTTGCTCAGACGAATCGTTGTTTAGTCTTCTTTTGCCCATACCCATCTGCAGACAACGTCGTTCTTCATCTTACGAAGGAGCAGGAGAAGGAGCGTGAAAGGTTCCTTGACAAGGCGACTGGCATCGAGATGGAGCAGGCTGAGGAGCCTCAGCCTCTCCTTGAATGGTTCGCGGAAAAGTACAAGGACTTTGGCGCCAATTTGGAGGTGAGCGCGAAGCGGCTCATTTCCATTGTCGCGGTTGTCATTTGGATTACGCATGTGCTGACAAATGCAACGCCGTGTCACATCGTCTCGCAGTTTGTTACCAATCGCTCTCAGGAGGGTAGCCAGTTCGTCAAAGGCTTCGGCGGCATCGGCGGACTGTTGCGATACAAGGTTGCATTCGAGGACTTGCAGGTGTATGAGGACGACGACGAGTTCTACAGCGACGACGACGAGTAGCCAGTTCGTCTCCCTCTCTACCCCAACACCGCCCCCCTTTTTCTGCCTTCCCGTCTTTTACAGCCCTCTCGGGCCGTCGTTGTCTTCTTTTCTGAGAGGCAGGGCAACGGCCTCGCGCACGCTTCCTTGAGTCTTATGTCGGCCACTGCGAGGGACAAGAGGGAAGCGTGTGGGAGGGCGCCGCTGAATGAAAGGACCAGAGGTACAAGAATGAGGGGTGGCCGGAGGAGGGAGAGGGGGAGAGGGAGCGCGGCAACTTACGCCCGGCCCGCAAACGTTGTTCTGCCGGTGTCGTCGTCGCCCATGAGTGCGCAGTCGCGCCCGGCCCGGCCGAATACGGTCGTGTGGCGTCCGATTGCTCATGGACGCAACGGGCTGTTCGCAGCGAGATCGGTGAGCTGAATTGTGCTGGCACGAGGCTGGCGAGGACGGAGTTGCTTACATCTTTTATTTTACGCTCGGATTCGTCGTTCTCCTCCAGTGGCGTATACCCAACCTTGCTTGCCCGTCTCGTCTCTGCACCCAGCTCTCTTTCTGCTTTTGTCCCGTCCTCCTTCACCCTTTCAACGTACGAGACGACACTTTCTGAGTTTACGTTCAACCTACCCCGCGTTCCGTTCAAGAGTATTTACTCTCCCTGCGTTACTACGTTACTACTGCCTTTCCCTTTCTTTGTGAGCGAATCCGCGAAGGCTCGTTTTCCGACGCCTCTTTTCGCTCGTCCTTTCACCTGTACGTATGCTGTAAGCTCAAGGTCGAATTTACAGTTTTGTCGTCGTCTTCGCCTATTTGTATTGCTTGCTGCAGACAGTCGTTGCCACGCGGTCGTACGACGAGAACCGCCTCTCCACGCCGAGGCAAAAAGTGGAACTCCTGCGCCGGCTGTGTCGTTTCGATCTAACAGTTCTTGATTTGATTGCCTCGACGGTAATGGAACTTGCGAGTCAGGTGACGACTCGGATACATCGCCATGTTGTTCTGGCACACCTAAGGCTTGAAAGCCACTCTCCCCTTCAGCTGAGAGGAGCGCAGCTTCGTGACGAAGTCTTCTAGCTGGTTCATCTCCTCCACCTGCACCTGTGGAGTGATCTTGCCATCGGCGACGAGCTGCAGCACCTCAGCCAGCTCGTCTTGACGTCCCCAGAACGAGCCCCGAATCTCCTTCTCGAAGACTACGCTCAACTGCAACGGCAGCTGCACTGCCGGACTGCCGAGGCCGACAGAGACGACGCGCCCTCCCGGCCGAACGGCGTGGAAGGCGGTGGTGAAGGAAGATTCGATACCGACAAAGTCGACCGCCACGTCGATGTCGATGTTGTTCGCTTGGAGATATTCAATCACCTTGTGAGCCTCGATGGTCTCATGAGCCCCGAGCTTCACGGCCAGGTCACGGCTCTCCGCCTTGACATAGGTTGCGAAAACACGTTCGGCTCCGAGGACATGCCGAGCGATCTGCACGGCATTGCTACCCAGGCCGCCGACTCCGATGATGAGCACCTTCTTTCCAGGGCCCACCTCGCCACGGGTGCGGAGGGCGTGGAAGGGCGTCAGGACGGCGTCGGTGCAAACGGCGGCGACCTCGGCCGACACGCCGTCGGGGACGGGCACGAGCACACGAGCGGGTACGCACACATAAGACGTGAACCCGCCGTCGCGGCCAAGACCGAGGGTGTCCCTGTCGCGGCAACTGTGGGTCGGGGATGGGCCATGGCAGTCCGGGCATGACGTCTTCAGGCACGGGTTGACCGGGTACGCCGCGTAGCGCTTGCCGACCTGGAGGTCGTGGCCGGACGAGGAAGGTCCAAGCGCGTGGAGAATACCGCAGACCTCATGGCCCAAGGTGAAGGCGGAGGACCGGAAGGGAAAGGCGCCATTGAGAACATGTAACTGCCAGAGGGGGGAGGGGGAACCGATGTGGAGTGGGTCGATCGGTCGCGAGCCAAGCACTGTCGCAAAGGAAACGTAAGGACCATATGGATACCCACGTCTGTCCCGCATAGACCGGTGGCCTCCACCTTGATAAGCGCTTCGCCCTCGCCGGGCACTGGCACGGGCACCTCTTCCTTGACGAGGTCGTGACTACCGAGGTGCCAGCGGTAGGCGCTCATCACGGCCGCGTTCTCTGCGCTGAGGGAAGACATCTGGAGACGATATACACGAGACGAGACGGTATGGGGCGTGGTGGACTGGGAGAGGTGCGCGTGCGCGGGACGTCGCGAGAAGGCGGGGGCGCCTTTCTTTAAAATTTCTGTACCGTGATTGTGATTGCATTCCAAGCAAGTCTTAGCGTGAGTCTCGTGGAAGCCGCGCGCGGGGCTCGACTGTCGCCCGTGTCAGTGATTGGAAGTGGCCCTGGCTGGGAGTCGACCTGGTTGTGTGCGCAGGCAGGGTCTACGTAAGGCCATCCTGTCAGCCTCGGAACGGCTGTGTCTTGCCACCACCATCATCTGTCCCCCATCCCCAGATGAAGATGAAGATGAATGTATTCCGCCTCGCTGGCGATCCCTTGTGCAACCTTCGGAGGCGCACCTCCCCCGCAGCCCCGAACGAGTGGAATCTAGTCTAGTCTCGGGCCGCGCCGAGGAAAGCGAAGGCAGCACGTGAGCAACACGTGACCGCTTACTGCGGCGAGGCGCGGGGGCGACGAGTGATCGGGACCGGGTCGACGTGTGACCAGTGGCACCACGGTCAGGCAGGTGTCTCCTTCCTCCCGTAGAACAAGAACCGTCCAGAATGGGAGGCGGACCTCACAAGGACAAGCCAAACGATGGGCCGACAGAGAAGGAGGGGAGAGAGGTGAGTTTCTTTGTCTGGCCGAGATGGAGTTGCTGGCTGCATTCAGACCCCGACGGCTGATGCGACGGCGGTCTGTTGGGCACGACGTAGTCGCCTGCATCGGCCGACGGAGAGCCAGCCCCGTCTTCCGAGAAGGACACCTGCCCAAAGGTACAGACATCGGACGACCATCAAGAAGATCCCCCGTTGACCGAACGATCGGGAGCGTCGACTCCTATAAGCACACAGTCCGAGGCACTGGCAGAAGCCGCGGCCACGCCTCTCAGCCCTCCTTCGCCGTTCAGCATCGCAATGAAAGGCTCCAAGTCGAGCGCGTCACTCACAAGCCGTGTTAGTGTGCTCAAGAACGCGGAGGAGGAAAAGGCGGAGCTGGAGAGGGAGAGCAAGGATAAAGACGGACAAGCGCAGCAGAGTCCTCGACTTGATCGCAACCCCGGCACAGCTGTCTCCCACGGTTCGGGAGCTGAGCCGGTAGCGAGCAGCTCTCCGACGCAAAAGGAAGGCCCTGATGATGCGGAGCGGTGCAGACTTTTGTATTCCAAATCAAAGGTCTACGTTCACCCGAGCGCTTGGGCGAAAGATAACGTGCCTGGGTTCGTGGCCATTGTGGAGAGGGTGAGTGACGCGCGCAGCGACCGGGACGGGTAGAGGCAAATTGGCTTGACAGGATCTTGGTAATGTCTTACCTTGTTCTCTCCGTTGTCGTCGTCGCCGCGCAGGAGCCGCGGGACGTACTCCTTTCTTGGATCCCTGAAAGCCTGCTTGAGGAACGCGACGAGTTCGGCAAGTTTGTCAAGGTGGAGGAAGAAGGCGAAGGTAAAGGCGTCTACACCGGAATAGACTGGAATGACGAGGGTGAGCCAGTGTTGCCGCTTGAACGAAGCCGGACACGCAATTTAGCTACACGTGCAGTCTTCCTGACTGGCCGCCCACCTTTTCCCGTCCACCCGGCCACTAAGATTCGGTCTTGGTCAAAACGCCACCCAACATCGCTTCAACGCACGCTTTCTCTGTTCCCATTCGCAACGTCTATTCCCTTTTGATACACCCGCCCACTCTGTCCAACTGGTACGGAACTGTCACGGTCAACATGGTCGGCGGTTTGTCTCTTCCCACCTTACACTTTCACGATGATGAGAGCCGCAGCACCATGCTCTCGATCGAGAGGAGCAAGCAAGAGTCGGGATCGAGCGGTCCAAGCGCCGATGCCAGTGATGCGAGCAGCGTACGTAGTATGCAGACGGCTGCCAGCTTGCGCAACGGCCAGGGACCCTCCAAATCGAGGCGGAACAACTCCACATGGGGCGGCGCCGATCTCGTTCAACGTCTCAGGTTGTTCGCACAAGTGCACCGGAGCGTCGTCGACCCGACGCTGTTCCTCATCAACCCTAACTCGAGCGACCTGGAGACGCATTCGACCGTGTTGTTTGAGGACGATGCCATCGACTTCACCCCGCCCAAGCGCGGCGGTGATGGACAAAGTCAGCCGGGCCCAGCGACCGTCCGCCGTTCATCAGCCTTTGACCTGCTCAAGAGGCAGTCCATCTTACACCAATCGATGTCTACGTCTCCGCAACGTCGCTCGCACCCTCAGCCGTCGACTTCGGATCCGACCATGGACAGTTTGACCGCTCTAGCCAAATCCACTCGGTTTTCCATCCTGTCCTCTTTCTCCCGATTCACGCGCTCCGCCCGGCAGGCGACCCATCAGCTCGTCTCTCATCCTCTCGCACAGCCGATCGTTCCACACCTTCCGCAGCCAGTGGCTAGCTTTGCCCACGCTGAGCCAGCGGAGATGAGCGGCCAAAGCAGTCACGGCGGTTCGCAAAATGGTCGAAGAGGATACGGTGGGCAGACGGGGCCGGGAGAATATGACGCGGCCCGAGTCTATCTGGCAAAATGGGCTCGACTTGTCGCGGAGGAGGGAGAGCGGAACAGGAGACGTGAAGTCGACATCGATGGCGAAGAGGATGGAGGCACCGAAGGAGGCGACCTCGGAGTTTTCGAGCTTCTCGCTGTACGGCCGCTTCTTCCTCACTTGTCGTCTCGATTTCGAGGCACCGTGTTTCTTACGATCTTCCTCACCCGCTTTTTTTTTTCTCTTCAGACTACCGCCAATTTGCATCGACCTCGGAGCACGCGCACGTCGCAACCTGTCGTGCTGTCCCAATGGCAGAGCTGGTTCGACGATGGAGGGCGCCTCAAAGTGGATGAGGAGACTGTGAAGGCCGAGATCTTCCGAGGTGGGCTCGCCCCTGACGTTAGGAAGCATGCCTGGCCATTCCTCTTGAGAATGTACGAATGGAAGAGCTCCGAAACGGAAAGACAGCAAGTCTTGAAGGAGAAGGCGTGAGTTTCGACGTGGCCACCGGGCGCGTGGCGATAATTCAGAGGCTCACGTCTTCATCTTCCGTCCTGCTGTCATCGCAGTCAAGAGTACTACGAACTATTGGCTTCCTGGCGCGACAACCCCAAAGTACTTGCGCAGGAGAACACCATAGAAGAACGCCATCGCATTCGCGTCGATTGCCGGCGCACCGATCGTACCCAACCACTGTTCGCCCTTCCCACGCCGGGCTTTGTCGTTTCGCAATCAGGGGACTCTACGCCGGATTCGGTCTCGTCGAGCCCGGGTGCCGGAGGCGCAACAGAGTCAAGCGCGACAGATCCGTCCGTCGGTGCCCAACCTCCGACGAATGAACACGTCGAGAAGCTTCAGGAAGTGCTCGTGACGTACAATTTCTGGGAGAAGGAGCTTGGCTACGTCCAAGGCATGAGCGATCTCGCCAGCCCGATTTACGTCGTCATGGAGGCGGACGAGGTTCTTTCTTTCTGGTGCTTCGTCGGAGTCATGGAGCGTATGGTGCGTCTTCGGTATCCTGTTGCTTCTGGTCTCTTCCCCCTCATCATTCCGGAAAGAGCCGACTTGCCTGACCGCTTTTGAATTCACGCCCCTCTCCGAGCAGAAGTCGAACTTCCTGCGCGATCAGTCCGGCATGATGCGCCAACTGCTGACCCTACAACAGTTGATCGCCGTCATGGACCCGGAATTGCACCGGCACCTCGAGAAAACCGGGGCTCTGCATTTGTTCTTTTGCTTCAGATGGCTGCTTATCGGCTTCAAGGTGAGCTTTTTTGAATCCCTTGCCGACGTTTTCGGTCGATATAGGACATGCCGTCTGAAGACAGTTATGGTGTCTGGTGTCTGTTTGCTCGTAGCGCGAGTTCTCTTTCCAGGACGTCCAGACGTTGTGGGAGGTGGTCTGGACCGACTACCTCTCGCCGAAATTCAGTCTGTTCGTCGCATTGGCGGTGCTGGAGAGTCACAGAGACGTCATCATCCGATACCTAGTAGAATTCGACGAAATCCTCAAGGTGCGTCTATCGTCACCGTTTCCATTCTAGCGAGAAGTCCAAACACTCAATCCAGACGTCCTCCTTTCTCAGTACGTCAACGAATTGTCCGGATCCATCGAGCTCGAGCCCACGCTCGCACAAGCGGAGGTCCTATGTCTCGCGTTCCAACAGCTGGTCGAGAACTACGACCGCAAGCGAGCCGAAGAAGAGGCAACCGCGATATCATCGGCATCTGCGGCTGCAGACAGGAACAAGCTCCGAAAGCGCCCGACGACGGTGGATGGCGAATCTGCAGGTGACGGCGTGTCGGTCTCTGGAACTGAAAATGCGCCTTCCGCCGATGAAAGGGCTGAACAGTCGGAGGCGGTCACTGCGACGGGCACAGCACGAGGCCGGACGACGACGAAGCTTCCTGACATTACGGATAACCTTCGATCGCTTTTACCGGGCAGCAAGCCCATTTGGATGAAAAAGTGAAGCACTCGATAGGACTCCCGTCTCCTTTCCGTGCGTTTCGCTTGTTGTCTTTGTCTTTGCCTTTGCCTTTGCTCCCCGACGGTTACACGACGTCCTTTGGCTACATGTATTCTATTTGGCTTCCCTCTCCTCCTGTTCCACTCGTATTTACTTCGTGCTATACACATCTTCCCCCTTCGGCGTAGGTGGCGTCGCGTAGTCGCGCGGCTGTGCACGGCGGCGCCTCCACTGCGGCACCGACCGTTAATAAATATCGACATGGCCAGGAACGGACGGATCCACCTCCAAGCCTAAACGTCCACACTCTTTTCATCGCAACTTGCAAGCGGGACAGCGGACCCTCAGGCTAACTGATTTCGCCCCTCCTTCCCCGCCACCTTCTCCATTTACGTTCTATTCCACCTGCTCCGAGAACGCTCACCATGGACGCTGCTACGAATCATCTTCTTTCCCGCTTGCTTTCGGACTTGGCCTTCCTCGCGTCCCAAGGGCTCATTACGGCGACGCAGGCGTCGACCATCAGGTCCAACCTCCCTTCGGTTTCCTCTCTCATCGCCGACCACGAGCAGCCGGTTTCGTCTGCGTCGTCGGCGAGGCATATGCCTCCTTCTCGCTTCGACGCGGCAAAGAAGACACCTGCTGCCTTCCTTCCACGAAAAACGCCGCTGGCGGCGCAGACGGAGAAAGGCGTGGGAATGGCAAAGGCGCTCTGGGACTACGCGGGCGAGGTGAGTGGCTCGCTTGCTCTGGGTCAGGACCAAATATGGGCCGGTCGCCCGCCTCGTCCACAGCCGATACTGAGCCGATTCGCCGCACCCGTCTTGCTGCGGACAGGCCCCGGACGACTTGGCCTTCAACAAAGGCGACCTAATCGTCATTCTGGAGGAGGTATCGGATGACTGGTGGCGAGGGGAGCTGCAGAGGAACCCTGGGGTGGAGGGTCTATTCCCAACCAACCATGTCGAGAAGTGAGTTTTGCATACCGGCGTCTCGCATATGCGGCCCCAGGTCCTCACTACTTGAGTTTCCTATCCTTTAGATTGCCAGACTCGGCCGCTCGTCCCAGATTTGTGGCTAGTCCACCTCCACCTCCTCCTCAAGAGTGCGATTCATTTTCATGGCGGAAGGGATCCGCCCCACCACCCTTTGAGGAGAAGCCGACGATGAGCAAGTGGAGCTCTTCCGGAACGTCCTTGAACCCCCAACCCCAGCGGCCCGGCGCTCCTACTCCCGTGGATAAGCAGGAGGTAGCGGAAAACAGCAAGCTCAGAAAGGTCGGCAACAGGGTCGGGGACGCCGCCCTCGGAGGTGAGTTCCTTCGGACGAATCTGTTGGCGGCGTCATCGAGACTAATCTCGACCTCTTGTCCCGCCTATTTTCTACCTCAAGGCTTCGGAGCTGGCATCGGCTTCGGCATCGCAAGTCGGATCCTTTGACGTGCCTGTGGCGGCGATAGTGAAGGCTCATCGTTCCGTGGTCGCTCTCACTTTGGACCTTGAGAATAGAGGATACCCTTTGCGCCCCCGCGTGAAAGGACTACCATGATGCGACACAGGTGCCGCGTTTGAAGAGAGAACCGCGCCCCTGAGGAAGTTGCGGACGCGGCAGAGGGGCACTCTTCGAACTGCTGCATGTTCATGCCAACAACCGTGACCGCACTGAGATACATCATCCCGTTCAAACCGATATACACGTTCCCAGAGTCGAGCTGACGTGCAGAATGAGCACTCGTCCGATGAACAGTTCAACAGGGGGAAGTAAGCGCCTTTCAGCAAACGTTTGGAGTGCCTTTCAAACACCGGGCATATCTTTTACTACGGAGACCCTAGCGTTCCAGACAATGGCGGGGTAAAGGTACCCTCGCCATGCGGTAAATTCGCTGAAATGGCGCTCAGGTAGTAACCCTGGCTTGCTTCTCTCAGCCCTTTCTCCCTCCACTCCCTCCATCTGCGAGTGGTTTTCCGGGAAGAAGGAACCAGATATTTATTGAATGACAAGAGCGAGGCTGGAAGGGGAGGAAGACAGCGTTTGAGCAGGGCTGCGCAGTGACAACTGGCGTTTCAAGTCACGGACGACGGCAAAGGACGAGGGGAAGACAACTCACCTCGCGCTAGCTTCCTATCCTTCTCACTCGGACGGTATGTACATGTATGTCGTGCCTGGCACAATGGCGGGCGGAACGAAGGAAGACTGACCCTCTTCGGGGCAAATTCCGCTGCTCGACTTCTGTTCCGTTTCCCTTAAGTGAAGTGCCTTACTCGTCTAGCGTTCCCAAGCTAGCAATCGTCTTCACGAGTAAGCTGTTGCAGCGACGACTAATTCTGCCTGGTGCGCTCCTCGAGTTTGCGCCTTCACGTCCGTTCGCATCGTAGAGGACATCCTTCGAGCCGGCGACTTCGACAACTCCCTAACGAACCGACTCCGTTCGAAGTGACCCTCCGCTCAAGGATCCGACTTGGGGATACTGGGGAAGACCACAGGAGCCTTGGGCATGGCGGCGGCCTTAATTTGGGCCTGAGCGGCGGTATACTTCTTCTTGATGGCCGACTGGCGCATGGCAAAGAAGTCGCGATGGAGAGTGAACTTCTTATGGCCTCCTTGCACTTGTGGCGGTCTACTCGGGGTGGCTGTGGGAGAGACGGCAGTCGGTGGTGGAGATTTGGACGCTTTGGAGGTCTTGTCTTTACCCTTGTCTTCGCCTTTGTCACCTTTGGAATCCCCCTCCTCCTTGCCCTCTTTACCCTTCTCCTTCTCCTTTTCCTTGGCTTTCTTCTCTTTCTCCTTTTTCCGTGCTTCCCACTCCTCCTTCACCTTTTGGATCTCCTCCTCCCCGACCCTCTCCTTCAACGCTGGACCATCGTCCTTCTGTGCGCCGGGGTCCACGAACGGCGACGCAAAGTTGCGATCGGAGAGATGGGACAAGCAGACGTAGCTGGCAGGGGACAGACGAGGACGACGGAGAGGATGAGGCCGTCGTTTCTTTTCCAGAACCAGCCCGCCGACGCCTGCTAGGCGAGAAGGGGTAGCCGGACGAAGGCGACCGAACTCACATGAAGTCCTCGTTCGGACAAGAGACGGAGGAGAGCACGGTCGCGCTCGGCCGGAGGCACACCCAGCACGGCTTCTCTGTGCCGGCGACCCGCTGGTGGTAGAGGTTGGTGAGCTTGGGCGGCTTGGATACGGACGACATCGGTCAGTCACAGCAAGGCATGACGACGGTACGGGCGTGTATGGTGGGGGGACCGTGGCCGAGACGGAGGAGCACGTGCTCGAGAGACCGTCCGTGCTACGTCCGCCCATCGCCGCTGGGCCCGTCCGCCACGTGAAGTGTCACCGAGCTGAGCTGTATCGAGAGATCATACGTGGTCGCGTATCACGCACCACTTCCGCCATCCATCTCTTCGCTTCCCCTTTGCTTCCATCCCGCTCATCCATCGCCATCGCCCTCTCACCATGGCAGACGAGGCGGAGAAGCAGAAAAAGGCAAGAACGCTCAGCATCGGCAGCGCGGCTGCCCTGTTCGGCCCCGGCCCGTCGACGCCTAGCGACCCCTTCTCTTCGCTTGGCCCGCCATCGACGTCCGACGACCCTTTCTCTTCACTTGGTGGCATCGCCGAAGAAGCCGAGCCGGAACATGCTGATGAGCCTAGTGGCGGGCAACCGGGGGCTGAAGACCCATTCCCTTCTCATGTGCCGTCAGCAACGCCCGACGACCTCTTCTCTTCGCTTGGCCCGCCATTGACGGCCAACGACCCTTTCTCTTTACTTGGTGGCATCGCCGAAGAAGCCGAGCCGGAACGTTCTGATGAGCCTAGTGGCGGGAAACCGGCGGCTGAAGACACATTCCCTTCTCATATGCCGTCAGCAACGTCCGACGACCCCTTCTCTTCGCTTGCCCCGCCATCGACGTCTGACGACCCATTTTCTTCGCTTGGGCCGCCAACGGCGTCCGACGACCCCTTCTCTTCACTTGGTCCATCAACGACGTCCAACGACCCGTATTCTACACATGGTGGCACAGTTGAAGAAGCCGGTACCTACGAAACGCCTTACGCGCAGGCAGGAAACTGGTACGGTCCGATACAGGGGAACGTAGAGGCCCATTCCCAGGAGGACCCATACGGGCAGCAAGGTGATTGGTCCAATTCAGCGCCGGCGGACGGAGAGGCTCAACCCTACGAGACTTCATACGGACAGCAAGGAAGCTGGGCCACTGAGGCTCAGCCGCAGGAGTCTCAGTACCAACCTTACGAGAATCCATACGGCCAGCAAGGAAGTGGGTATCGTGCGGCACAGGGGTCTGGAGAAGTCCATCCCCAGGAGAATCAATACGAGCAGCTAGGAGATTGGTCCAATTCGGCGCCGGCGGACGGAGAGGCTCGACCGTACGAGACTTCATACGGCCAGCAAGGAAGCTGGGCCGCTGAGGCTCAGCCGCAGGAGTCTCAGTACCAACCTTACGAGGAGAATCCATACGGCCAGCAAGGAAGTGGGTATGGTGTGGGACAGGGGTCCGGAGAAGTCCATCCCCAGGAGAATCAATACGGGCAACAAGGAGATTGGTCCAATTCGGCGCCGGCGGACGGAGAGGCTCGACCGTACGAGACTTCATACGGACAGCAAGGAAGCTGGGCCGGCGAGGTTCAGCTCCAGAAGTCTCAGTACCAACCTTACGAGGAGAATCCATACGGGCAGCAAGGAAGTGGGTACGATGCGTCACAACCTGACGCCTCTGCTCCGGCCCCCTACGGCTCTCCTCCGGCTAAATCCGCTGTGCCGCCCGACCCACTTGGGCACGACGCTGGCGCTCCCACGACGAGCTTTGGTCTTGGTGGCGAGGTATACCAGCCCTACGATACTCAATACGGGCAGCGAGGGAGTGGGTACGAGGAGGATCCATACGGGCAGCAAGGAAGTGGGTACGAGGAGGATCCATACGGGCAGCAAAGAAGTGGGTATGGTGCGGCACAGGAACCCGGAGAGGTACATCTCCAAGAGAATCAATACGGGCAGCAAGGAGATTGGTCTAATTTGGCGCCGCGGGACGGGGAGGCCCGACCGTACGAGACTCCATACGGGCAGCAAGGAAGCTGGACCGGTGAGGTCCAACCCCAGGAGTCATCATATCAACCCTATGAGAATACGTACGGCCAACAAGGACATGGACACGGTCCCGCATATCTTGACGCGTCTCCTCCGACCCTCTATAGCTCTCCTCCCGCTGGATCAGCTGCAGCGCCCGACCAGCTTCGACGCGACGCTGGCGATACCGTTCCGAGCTATGGCCTCGGCGGGGAGGTTGTGACCTTCTCCCCCCCGAGCCCCATCGCCCAGGTGGGCGGCTTCGCAGTTGACAAGTCTGCTCCGGCCCCCTACAGCTCTCCTCCAGCTGGATCGGGCGTGCCCCCTGACCCGCTTCGACGCAACACTCGCGTTCCTGTCGTGAGTTTTGGGTTCGGCGGTAAGCTTGTCACCTTCTTCCCGTCCAGCTCAATCACCCAGGCGGACGGCTTCGGAGGTTACACCATCGCTCCGGGAGGTGGGTCGTCTACCACACTATCTATGCGGCCCATTGCCGATGTCGTCCAGACCTCTGCGTTCGCCTCGACCTTCGACGTCGGCACGTTCCCCGGCCCTGCCTTCATGGAGGGCGGATCGCAGCCGAGTGCACTGATGACGCGGGCTGCAGGGGTAGGGGTTGTTGGCGGAGGCGGAAAGGCCAAGAAGACGCTCCTGATGAAGCACCTCGAGGAGCGCATTGACGAGATGAGCAAAGGTCTGGGGTACTTGCGAAGGCGACGATCCACTCATGGGCTTGCTGCGGACGGAGCCGTCGGGTACGACGCAGCTGCGGAGGAGGGGATCAATGAGTGGAGACGATCAAACGATCGGATTGTTCTGCTCAAGCTGCTGGTCGTTATGCTCGAGAACGACGGCCAGCTGGGAGGACAGTGAGTAGCTCGAGCCTTATCGTCCGACCGGCCCACTTTGGGCGGCAACTGCTGACGCTGGGTCCTCGTTTTCACGTGTAGCCCGCAATTGGATGCCTCCATCCGCTTCATCCTTGCACCGGAGGCCTCAGATACCGCCGACCTCAATCTGACCTCGTCAACGCAGGAAGCCTACTCGATCACGCCAGCTGGTCGACGTAGTCTTTCAGACGATACGGCTTCGATCAAATACGAAGTCCGCTCGTCTCATGTCGACCGAATCCAAGCGCTACTCCTCCGCGGTGAACGAAGAGCGGCGGTGGACTTTGCGGTGCAAGAGAAGTTGTGGTCCCACGCACTGATCATATCGAGCGCTCTCGATAAGGAGTCCTGGAAAAACGTCACCAACGCATTCATCCGTCATGAGCTTGGTTCGGCTGCGGACGGCTCGCCTCAAAGCGTTCGGTCGAATGGGCGGGAGAGCCTACGTGTCGCCTACAGCCTTTTCTCGGGCCAGGGTGCCTCCGCGGTCCACCAATTGACACAGTCTTCTAATCCATCCAATCCTCCTCACTCCGCCAGACCAGGCGGCTTTCTCAGCCCCGCCGTATGGACGCCACTGCCTGTATCACCTGCATTCAAAGCGGAACATTACGCTCCTGACGGTAATGTTTCGGCTTCGTTAAAGAAGTGGCGCGAGGCTGCTGCGACCATCCTTGCCAACCGGACAGCGGGCGATTCGATAGCGCTGACGAGCCTGGGGGACATGCTCGTTCAAGGAGGCTGGATAGAAGCCGGACATGTCTGGTGAGTCCGCTCGCTTCTCCTCTGCTCGCAACCTCCTCGACGCGTATCATGACCAGTGAACGTTCGTATGCTTTAGCTATCTTTTGTCGATGCAAACTTCGCCGTTGGGCGGGGCGGACGTGCCAAACGTGCGTCTGGTCGTCCTAGGTACAGATCATCCGAAGCGGAACACGACCTTCCACCGCGACATGGACGGCATCCTCATGTCCGAAGTGCTTGAGTTCGCTCTTAGCCTTGCTCCGGCAACGAAGGGACAGGAGCCGTTTACGGGTTTGCCACATCTCCAGGCGTACAGGCTCGTGCACGCTTGGGAATTGGCGGAGTTGGGCTACGTGTCCGAGGCGCAGAAGTGAGTTCTCATGCGTATTTGGTTCTTGTGTCTCGTCAAAGATTGAGACTGATGAGTATGCCCGTCTCGCCTTCGCTTTTGCAGGTACTGCGAGGCGATTGCTGGGACGCTGAAGGCAGGAAAGCATTCGCCTTACTACCACCCTGCTTTGTTGAAGCATCTCAAGGATTTGTCCGACCGCATCGTCGGCACTCCTCACCTGGACAAGAGCGGCTCTTGGATCACGCGCAAGATGCAGAGACCAACGCTGGACAACTTGTGGGGTGCTCTGGAAGGCCGTTTCACGAAGTTTATTGCCGGAGACGAGGATGGCGCGCAAGTGGAGAAAAGCAGTGCGAACGGAGCGGGTGGCGCAGTGCAGCCGGCCGTCAGCGCCTTTTCTCATTTCAGCGCCATCACGCCGCAGGGCGGCTCAGGCACTTTGTCGAGATCGCAGTCACAGGCCGACTTTGCGCAGGGCGGTCCCTCCCGAACGACTTCGGCCATGTCCCAGCATCGTCCCCCGCCCGGTAGTAACTACCCGGAATCAGTGGCAGAGGAGTCGCTCAATCCTTATGAGAGTTCTTCATCGGACGCTTACGTGCATTCCACATCGGCGGCCGACACGGAGGGGCCGTATCCCGGCACGAATGCGACGAGCGACACTCCGTGGTGGGCCGGTGGCTCGAACGGCGAGGCGACAGGAGGCGACGGTGCAGGTCGACCTACGACCTACCTCGTTTCAAACCCAGGCGCCGAGTTGCCCGATACCTCTGGCTTCATCTCCCCGATGGCGGCCTTGTCCAAGTCTACCACTCCCGTTCCCGCGTCGACGCATGCTTATGGGAGAGGCGGAGGCGGCGCAAGGCAATCCAACGACGCGGACAACTTCGATGACGACCTCGGACTCGGCAATTCAAAATCCAAGCCGAGTCAGGGGCAGGACGAGAAGAACGTGTCCCAAACTGATCACAATCAGGGAGAGGCGAAGGAGAAACAAGAAGAGAAGAAGCCAGGTCAGTAGGATGAAGGATATCGCTGTCACAAGTGGTCTGACCTCGTCGAACCAGCGTTCCGAGTTCTACCGATATTAACTGGATTGCCTTACTGTTGTTTCCGTGCTCAGAACTCAAACAAACGTCTTCTTGGCTGGGGAGATGGTGGGGCAGTCGGAGAGCCTCTGCCGACATGGGCGACAAGAAAGCTGTCAAGGCGCATCTCGGCGAGGAGACGACCTTTTATTATGACAGCGAGCTCAAGCGATGGGTCAATAAGAAGGCGAGTTGCCGCGCTTAGCTGCGTTTCCTCTTAAAGCGCCACAAGATGTGTTGAAGACTGACGCCTGACGCTTCCATGCACCCTGTGTTATCTTCCTGTCACAGGCTGGCGGTGATGCCACTGCAGCTTCAACCCCTCCGCCGCCACCCCGAGCACAGACGGTCTCGCCCTCGATGACGCGACCGAACCTGAACAACACGCCTGGCATGCCGCCGCGGATGGTGTCGGCTGGGCCCATGGGACGGCCTGCGACGCCTCCGATGTTGTCTGGTGCTAATGGAGGCGATGCACCACCTTTGCCGCCCATGCCCAGCCCTGGTGCGCCGCCGCCGCGGGCACGGTCGAACCTGGCGGACCCAAACCTGCCGCCAGCCAGTCAGCCCCCGCCGCTAAGGGCGGCAGCGTCAACGAGCGCTCTCGGGCCCTCTGGCACGCCTGGCCTTGGTCCGCCCCCGGCTGGGAACAGAAAGCCTAGTGGAGGGGCGAAGAAGAGCGTCCGGAGTCGTTACATAGATATCATGAACAACCCTCAATGAGCTTCGGTACGGTAGTAGGCTGCACAGCATTTCTCTTCCCCCTCCTCGTCCTGGTCTTTATTGGCCTCCGTTTCTCACCCCAGAATTGCCGAGTGGTATGACTCTCTGTACTTACTCGTAAGACGAACACTTCCGCCGAAGGCTACCCATGAATGAACTGTGTTCACTCCTTGGACTCTATTTTTTACTGAGTTTGCACGCAGCGACGACAGGAGATGCGAATTGGTGTGCAGAGGAGGGTGGGGGGGACACGGGACGGTCGTCTAGACGGGTCGCAAAGAGTTGTAGTGCTGGAATGGGGGCACGAGGGGCGGGACAGCGAAGAAACGGGTGAGCGTGGTTCCTTCCAAGCCAACCAGGCCTTGGCTTGGGCCACCGCGAGCAAAAAAAAAAAGAAAAAGAAAAAGAAAGGAAGGAAGGAAGGGAAGGCCGGCGTAGCTACCTACCTCTCCGAGACCGTACATGTGCCGATGGTAGGATATCCGAAGTGGCCTTGCGGTACCCTTATCGCCGTCCAGCGGCTGTTCGCCTTCTCCCACTTTGACGATGGGCGAGTCGGCTTGGACGATGTGGATCTGGACGCCGTACGCGCGGGAGAGGGCTAGAATCTGTGCGAGGGTTGGTTGGGGGAAAGCAAAAAAAAGTTAGTACTCGGCACCGCACGGGACAGCTGGTAGAAGCCTGGGGGTTCGTTCGTTCGCTCGGCCACTCGGACGTGGTGGGAAGAGAAGAAAGAGATGGGCTGCTTGCCTCTGGTTGACCGCCCCACTCGCCCGTGTTCTCGACGGTGTCGCAGTACTGAGCGTATTGTCCTGTCCGCGTATAGAATCCATTGATGAGAAAGAGGCCTCGGACGCACAACGGGGGCCGGAAAACAGAAAAAGAGAGAGGAGCGACTGACGATCGTCCAGCGTGCCGTCTCCGGTGCCATCGCCGTCCACTTCTGCGCTCAAGAACGGTTTGAACTCGTCGGGATGGGCGCGCATGTACTCGGCAGCCGTGCGACGGGTGGTTTGGTAGCCGGCCTAGGAAAGAAAGAATAATAATAATAAAGGAAGAGGGAAGGGAGGAAAAGCGGCAAAGGCAGCGTGGGGGTTAGAGCGCATGTCGAGGCATCTAACGCAGGCTTGAAAGGGAAAAGAGAATGCTCACCACCGCAGGGTTGGCGAAACCGTTGATGTTGAGCTGGTCCGCTACGGCAGCGTAGAGACAATGTCCGTCCGGCGAGATCTGGACAAGAAGGGGGCGGAGTCAGGTGAGCGAGGACGAGAATCGTGGATAACATCGAGTGGAACGCTGACCTCGAAGGTACGGACGCCGAGCGAGGCGCACCACTCGTCGATGGCTTTTTGCTCTCTCAACGCCCCGTTCGTGCCTCCAGACTTGGCCACCTCTGCTTCTATTGCCGCCCTCTCAGCCGCGGCTGCAGCCGCTTTGCGTTCCTGAGAAGGCGAGAAGGGGAACGCAAATAGACTGAGCGAATGAGAAGGACGGACACATGACTTCTCGAACGGAGTGCGCTCTCTCCCTCACCATTCTAAGTCTATGCCGGTTCGGTTTCCTCGTCGCCTCGCCACCGCGCTCGTGCTGCTGATGGTCCGTAGGCTTCAAGTCCTTAACGGCTTCCTTTACGGCGTCCAAAAACCCGTTCTTTTCGTTTCCCTCCTTGTTCTCCTCCTCCTCCTCCTCCTCTTCCTTTTTTTGTTTGCGCTCAGCCTCATCCCGCTCGTCGAGGGAAGCAAGGAGCTCGTCAGCAAGGTCGAGCGTGCCCCCTGGAGGACCGTCAGCGAGTTGCGAGGACGATGAGTCGGAGGAGGGGGTGGCGTCCGGGTTGGCTGATTTGACGGCCTATCGGGGCGGGGAAGAGACGAAACAGAAAAAGATTGGACTCTAAGGAGGGAAGGAAGGAGAAGACGAAACGAAACGAGACGAAACGAAACGAGACGAGACGACGGCGTCAAACTCACGTTAATATCCCTAACGAGGCTCGACATTCGATCCGACGACGGTGGTCTCGCCACCGCTTTGGACTTGGATCCGCCTTTCTTTTTTCCCATCCTCTCCTGCGTCCGTCCGTCCGTCCGTCCGTTTGGAGGTCGGCTTGGAGACGAGAAGGAGGGCGCGTGAAAACTAGGGCGAGCGAGGAAGGGAGAAAGAAGGTCGCGTGCGGTCCGGGGAGGGTTAGGGAGGGGGGAAAGAATTCCAGACCTGTCTAGTCGTTTCTAAACAAAGCGGTAGTGAGACGGGGTGAGGATGAAAAGGGAGAGGAGGAGGAAGGTGCGGTGCGAGTGACGAAGGCGAGGCGAGGGAGGGCCATCGGGCGGGGCGGGGGGATTAAGATTGATCGAAGGAAATTCGATCGGGTCGGTGAGGAGGCCTCCGTCATCCGTCCGTCCCTCTTCCTCGTCCGTCCTACATCCTCCGTCCCTCCTCGTCCGTCCTGCATTCTCGTCCATCATCTGCTCTATCACCCTCTTTCGTACGCCCGCCCTTCTTGTGCCGTTCGCGCGGCATACGAAAGCTCGGTTTGCATTGAGGAGGGACGACAAGCAGCTCGTGCCAGCCGTGTCCAAGGGAAGGGGGGATAAAATACAAACTGCGTTGGACGCGGGGGAATACAGGGAACGGAGGGCGGAGGAGCGGAGGACGAGGAGTTGGGAGAGAGAGGAAGAGAAGGGAGGCACAAGAAGGAAGGGAAAGGAAGAGCCAAGTCATACGATACGGATCGTCCATGGATACGAAATGCACTCGAGTCCGACGCAACCAAAGGAAGAAAAAAAAAAAAAAAAAAAAAAAAGAGTCCGATGCCGCGACGGGGGATCTTTCACTCCTTCGAATCCTCTCCGCGGTTCACGGAAGAGCGTCGATGGGCCGAAGACGTGGCTGGCTCAGAGGACGCAGCAGACGCAGCTGGTGGACGGAAAGGGAAAGGAGAGAGATGAGCACGAGCGGGGGGAGGTCCGGGGTTACGGTTGAGGATGGGGCCGCCGGGACTCACTCGCAAATGGCTTCCCAGATGAAGCAGCACAACAAGAACCTGAGGATGCAGAAGAGGGCATCACAGCCTCCTCTGAGCCTGTTTTCACCGAGGGGCACTGGATCGGAATGGTCAAACCGGGCTTGCTGCTTCTCAAGGTCCATGTTGAGATTCTCGACGTCCGGGTCGCGGACGTGGGCGGCAGCGAGCTTGGGAGGAGACACGGAAGAGTTCATGGTCCTGCTCGACGGCTGCACGTTGATGACGGGCAGGACCGGGTCGACGGACGGCGGTGGGTGGTGTGCTCTGTAGCTGCTCGCCCGAGCGCCGGCGGAGCGGCGGGGGGAGCCTGGCTGTGTGTCGGTGCGAAGGTGGGCCGGGGGCGGAGGAGCGGCGGCGGACATGGAGACGGTGTGGGTAGTTGGCATGGGTGGTGTTGGACGGAGTTGATGGAGAGGACGTGGACGGTATCGATCGGTGTTGGTATAGATCAGGACGAGGGGAAGCGACAAGGGCAGGCGGCCGGCTTTTATAGACTAGGTGGGAGAGAGAGGGAGGTGTGAGCGCTGACATAGAAAGAAAGCGACATGTCATGTTCCCAAATGTTGGGCCTCGCATTCGGTGCACAAATGGATGCAAGGACGTAATGGACTGGAATGTATGTGCGCACCATCACCATCACCATCTCCATCTCCATCTCCATCTCCATTCCCGTCTAATCCATCATCCTATCCTCCTCTTACTCCCCCATCCTTCCTCTCCTTTGCCGTCCCCGTCTCCTCCGTCGCACCGATCGGTGCGCAGCTCGCGACGTCACTCCGCAGCACAGCCTCGGCGACCACTCTCTCTGGGCAAGCAAGCTCGACAGCGCGTCACGCGTCACGCCCTGGCCCACGTCGTCCGGCGCAGTCATCGATCGCGGTTGCGTCCGACTTCATTGCGGTGGAAGCGCCGAATGTAGGGTTACGAACGCCCCCGCCGATCATGGCCTCGCGAAGCCACCGACGAGAAACTCACCAGCGCACGAGCGCACCGTCGGACCACGCTCGCCTTCTCGCCCGTCGTCTTCCCGACACCGCACGCTGGTCTCCTCGTCTCTCCCCACCGCCATGTCCGCCGGCTCGGACGCAAAGTTCTTCCAGCGCGGCAAGGTCCAGGAGCTGCGTTCGGAGCTGCAGGATGACAAGAAGGACAAGGGATGGACGCGCAAGAAGACGGTGCTCAAGAAGATCATCGCCAACGCGACGATGGGCAATGACATGAGCGCCCTCTTCGGAGACGTCGTGGCCTGCATGAACATACAGGTGTTGGAGATCAAGAAGATGGTTTGTGAGTGCCGGTTCTTGTCCGCGCCCACCGCCGTCACTCACCGCTCGCCTCGTCTCCGGCCGCTCAACAGATCTCTATCTCGTCAACTATGGTCGCGCAAAGCCTGACCTGCTCCTACACGCCATTCCCGGTTTCCTTTCTGTGAGGCTACTCACCGAATCATGTCCATGCGATGCAGTGCCACGCAGGGCTGCAGTGCAGTGTCATCGCTCCCTCGCTGACACCCTTCCGTTATCCCCTCGCCTCTAGGACTGTCATGACAGAAACCCGCTCATTCGAGCACTCGCCATACGCACCATGTCCTACATTCACGTCCCCGCCGTCACGAGCGCCCTCCTCGACCCTCTTCGCCACTCCCTCAAGGACACCGATCCATACGTGCGAAAGACGGCGGCAATCTGCGTGGCCAAGCTATACATGCACGACCGCAGGACCGTCGACCGAGAGGGCTACATCTCCATGTTGCGTGACTTGCTCGCCGATAGCAACCCCACCGTCGTGGCCAACGCCGTGGCCGCGCTGACCGAGGTTAGCGAGAGGAGTGATAACATCCAGCTCAAGCTCAACCTGACGATCGCTAGCAAGCTCGTGAGCGCGCTCAACGAGTGTTCCGAGTGAGTCGACCGTCGTGTCGTACCCGAAGACGCCCGCTTTTGCGCTCACTCTCACCCCTCTGTTCACCACCACCGCGCAGATGGGGTCAAGCATACATCCTCGAGGCCCTAATGTTCTACGTCCCTCAAGAATCCGCCGACGCCTCCATCTTGGCCGAGCGTATCGTCGTCCGTCTCCAGCACGCCAACTCGGCCGTCGTGCTCACCAGCGTCAAGGTCATCCTCTACTTGGTCAACTACATCTCTCACAAGCCCACTGTCGATTCGCTCTGTCGAAAGTTGAGCCCGCCGTTGGGTGAGTCGGGTCGAAAGCGCGATGTCACACGCGCCGTCTGACTATTTTTTGTCCCTTTCGTTTCTTCGTCACAGTCACCCTCCTTTCGTCCGGCCCAGAAGTCCAATACGTCGCCCTTCGCAACATCCTCCTCGTCATCCAGCGACGGCCGGTAGTGCTCCAGAACGAGGTCAAGGTTTTTTTCTGCAAGTACAACGACCCGATCTACGTTAAACTCGCCAAGCTCGAGATCATGTATCGGTTGGCAAGCGAGAGGAACGTGGAGCAGGTGTTGGCTGAGCTGCGAGAGTGAGTTGCTTTTTCTTTTCTTACCTCAAGCGGAAGAGGTGAGCGCGGTGATGGTGATGCTTACATGCCTATATGGAATCGACAGATATGCCTCGGAAGTCGATGTCGATTTCGTGCGCAAGGCCGTTCGCTCCATCGGCCGTCTAGCGATCAAGATCGAATCGGCGGCAGACCGATGCATCAGCGTCCTACTCTCACTGATCCACACAAAGGTCAACTATGTCGTCCAAGAAGCCGTCGTCGTCATCAAGGATATCTTCCGCAAGTATCCCAACCAGTACGAGGGCATCATCGGGACCCTGTGCGAAAACTTGGACGTCCTTGACGAGCCCGAGGCCAAGGCCTCCATGATCTGGATCATCGGACAGTATGCGGACCGGATCGAGAACAGCGAGCAGCTGTTGGAGGACTTTCTTGAGTCTTTCTTGGAGGAGCCGGTAGAGGTGAGGGAGCTTTCCGAATCGCTCGCACTCCGTTCACTCGCCGGCACGCTCAGCCGATGCGAATCGTGATCTCACTTGTCTTTTTTGTTGTTGTTCATTTAGGTCCAACTCTCCTTGCTCACCGCCACCGTCAAACTCTTCATCATGCGCCCGACCGCCGGACAAGATCTGGTTCCCAAGGTGCTCAAGTGGGCGACGGAAGAGGTGGAGAACCCAGACCTCCGCGACCGGGGCATCATGTACTGGCGAATGCTATCGGCGGACCCGGTGGCGGCCAGAGACGTTGTCCTCGCGGAGAAGCCGGGCATTAGTACAGAGACGGATCGCATGGACAGGGCCTTGCTCGACCAGCTCCTCCTCCACGCTGGCACCTTGAGCTCCATTTTCCACCGTCAGCCACAGACCTTTATTCGTGGCGCCAAGCCACGTTTCTTACCGGATTGTGAGTCGGCCGCCCCGTTCGCGTGTTCCGTGCGCGTGTTTTGAGCGAGCGCGTACGCCCCCGACTCAATCAGCGTCGTTTTTGCCCCACTTTCTCAGCCCCGGCTCTCGACCCTTCCGCAAGACGACACGCGTCCGCGCATATTCACAGCAAGCCCATCCCCCGACCTCCACCCGCCCTCGGTCCACCCGCCCTCGGTCCACCCGCCGCCATCCCCCCAGCGGCAGGAGCGACGATACCTTCCGCCGTCGGTACGCCACCTCCGCGCTCCACAGCCACCCCGCCCGCTTCCGTCCCTCTTCCGTCGACTTCTCCGGCGATGGGCATGCATGTCGACGGCGGAGACGAGACGGCGCCTGTGGCCGTTGCTCAGGATGGCGAAGACGCCAGGGGTCCGCCGAGCCCGGCGCATTCGGGCATCGCTCCCGTCGCGTTCGCTAGCACCTCTGTCACCGGCGCCAGTGCCGTCCCCCCGCCGCCGTCGCCCGGTGGGGGGGCCTTGGACGACTCTTCCGACAACCCTTACGCTCAGCTCGGCATCTTCGACCAGGGCTACGCGGCCGACGCGCCCGCTCCGGCTGGAGTCAGCGCTGCGGGTCTGGACGGGGATCTGCTGTCGTAGTAAGGGTGACCATCCATCCATCGCATGCGGGTTCGGGCCACCTTTTTCGTTTCCTGTCCTGTTCTTGTTCATGTCCTACCTACGTGTACGCGTACTTACGCTGTCCGTCCTGCAAACGTGAGGGAGCGATGGATCGTGCCTGAGTCTCGAGTCTGTCGTCGCGCCCACTTCCTTTCGGCTTCTATTTGCAATGCTCGTCGAATGTCGCCCCCGTGTGGTGGTGGTGGGGCCACGTGAACCGGCGTGGAAGTATGGAACCTCGCGTCGCCTACACATCTTATCTATCCATCTCTCTATTTATCTACCAGTGTGCCCCCTGCACGCGTGCGCGCAGGTCCACCCCTTTTTTTTTTTTAAGAGGTTCGATACCGCAGTCTCAACAACACCGGACGGGCAGACGCGGCCGCGCTCGATCTATAATAAAGGCGCGTTCGGCAACTGGGAGCCGCCTAAAAACCCGCGTTTTTGTAGAACTGCAGTTTCATACAAAAGCTGTGATATTGAAAAGGGTGGATTTCGTATTCTCGAACGACGCCCATGAAAATCCGTGTTTTAACTAGGTCCCCTTATATCCGTAGTCTTTAGATCACATACAAACTTCGCGACGCGTCAAGCGGATGAGATCAGGTCCGCAGCAAAAACTGCGCCTTTCTGGGAAAACAGCAGCCTGGGGGGTCAGTTTTCTGTTGGCTGATTTTGGCTGGGAGAAAAAAAACACGGGTTTTTGAAAATCCACGTTTTCAAAGTGCAGCCGGACGTACGCATTTTTGAGGTATCGGCGTTTTCACATTTTTGGTTTCGTTTTCTTCACTTTCGCCTGTTGCCGAAGGGCACCTAATAGTCAACTGAGCGAGCTGCTCTGCGCCGCCGATCTCATCATCTGGGACAGGCGCCCATGTCCAGCCGCTTGGTGTTTAACGCGGTCGACCGCACCCTGCGAGATATTCGGGAGCACCTCCCTGGCGGAGATATGCCGTTCGGCGGCATCCTCATCGTGCTGTGGGGGGCGATTCCCAGCAGACCCTACCGGTGGTGCCCCGCGGGGACCGTCCTGCGATCGTATCTGCCACCCTGCAGTATGCTGACGTCTGGCCGCACCTGCACCTACATATACTGCGACGCAACATGCGATTGACCGCAGATCGAGACCCCCGGAGCCGCGAATTCGCGAGGTGGCTTTCCGCAGGAGGCGTCTCTACGCTGACCATGTCGGCAGCTGATCATGCCGCATCCGCTTTTCGCTCGAGCAGCGTGTCCGCCAGACCGAGACCGAGGGACGCGAGCACGTTCATGCCGTTGGACGCGAGCGCCAGCGGTACGCCGCTGAGCGCGCTGTCGCGAGAAGGACGGGCCTCGAGGATGGTCACTTGGCAGCCGAGACGGCGCAGGAAGATGGCGGCGGCGCTCTTTTACGATGCGATGCGATGCGATGCGATGCGGAGTGTCCAAAGAGAAGCAGGGGATCATCAGCACGCGAGTGAGACGGGACGAGAGCGAGGAAAATCGTGTACACACCGCCGATGCCGGCGCCGACGACAATGACCTTCATTGTTCAGATCGCGCGCCGCCTTCTTAGCCGAGGAGCTAGTCACGTACGACTCCACCGGCTTCTTCATCGGCCGCGTCAAGCAGGGCTCCAAGGACCGTTACGGGCAGCAGCTGACCGTCATGGTCGTCCGGCGGGCCCTTTTTGAAGTCCTCTTGGACGAAGCCGAGCGCCGAGGGGCGACCGTTCGCTGGGGCGCAAAAGTGCACGGCGTCATGGAAGCGCAGAACGCTGTCAAGGTCAAGTTCAAGTTCAGTGGCAGGGCCGACGACGGTGGAAAGGAGGAGGAAGGAAGAAGAAGAAGAAGAAGAAGAAGAGGCAGACCTCGTTGGGCGGGGCGGATGGAGTCTGGAGCAAGGTTCGACCGAGGTAAACTCCCCTCGCCTGTCGGAGTCCAGGACGTCGTTATCGACGCCCTCCCTGACATCGGACCTCGTCATCATCAGCATCGCTGAGCACAAACGCATCCCCGACCCAAAGGCGGAATACGAAGCCTTGATCAGCGTCGGCGGTCTATTGGCCATCAACGACGTCCCAGCCGTAGCTGAGGCCTTTGCAAACGCTGGTCCGTTCCGCTTCGTTACCGGACGGGGGAGCGCTTTGTTTGGTGAGTCGGTTTGGCCATCGTTGGGAGAACAGTTAACAGTTCGAGACCGTTGACCACCCGCGGTCCGTGCACACAGGTGGGTGACACACCAATTCCCTGAGAGGGCCAAGGGTGAATGGAACATCCCACGCGACGACATCTTGAAAGAGATCGAGCGACGCTTTGGCAGCTGATGCGTCCAACGTTCACTCCTTTCGATACCCGCTCGAAGCCAGCTAGCTAGCCCTCTCTCACCTTGAGCAGCCCCACCGTCCTTCGTTTCCGTCAGGGTGTCGCCGGTCGCTGAGGTAGTGCAAGCGGCAAGGGCAAGGACAAGTGAGCTATCTATCGTGTGGCCCGAGTACTCTATCCAGCATCTCACAGCGTGGCATAGCGATCGAATCGTCCTCCTCAGCGACGCCGCACATGGTGAGGCGGGAACGCCCACGCCAACGTGGACCTTATCGGCCTTGCATTCACACGTCCCCTTTCCTGCCCCTTTAACCCTCTCTCTCTCTCTCACAGCCGCCTCCTCATACAGGCCAAGGAGCCGCCTTAGCGCTCGAGGACGCGGCCTATTTGGCTCACTTGCTCCGGCCGCTCATCGACGAACTCAAACGAGGTGGAGACGCTTCGGGCGGGCCGAACGCTCAACAGCCACGTCAAGTTTTGGCCGAGTACGCTCGAAGCCGAGCGGCGAGAACGGATCCGATGAAGATCCTTTTCAGCTTTATGAAAGAGAGCTGGTTGGATGTTTGGGTAGGGTACAAAGTGCCAGGCTGGGAGACGTGGGAACAGGAGAATGTGGCGGAAGCATAGAGTACATATAGGTAGGTATAGGTAGGAATAATGGAATCAAATACCCCTCGACCAACGGTCCTGGTGGTACTTTCTGACGAAACAAATTCCAGACGCATGCGCGGACTTGGCGAGCGAGAGAAGGGGTCTACTCGTCGGGAGGGAAGACCGCTCGCTCACCTTCAATCAAGCTTGTCGGCACTTTCAAGTTTGGACCGAAAACCGCGGTAGAGCTGCATTTCGGTGGGCGAAACACGGGCTGGCTGTGAGTGAGTACGGACGGCGGCAGAGCTGAAAGAGACCGAAACATGCCACTCACGCGAGCGAGAACGTTCCTCCTCTTAAACTCGTTCCACACCTCATCTGGGTCGACTACCTTCTCGCCGTTGTCATCCACATAGTCGCGAAGGCGCTTCATGGAACGCGTGTCAAGCTTTTCCTTCTCGAGGCAAATGGATTCCAACAAGTCGTACTCCCAATGATAGAGAGTGTGGAAGACCCTATCGAGGCGAAAGGGAAAGACAAGTCAACGGAACCGTTCCCGGACGTACCGAAGGGAAGAAAGGAAACTCACTCGGCGCGACTGGCGCAGAACCGTCCTGTGAGAAACTCTGGCAGATCCTCCTTCACAAATCCTTCGTCGCCTTCGATCAACTCGATAAAGTCCACCTTGGAGTACTGGAAGCCGCCGAGCGACAAGCTTTTGACCGATTTTGCGCGCGTGTTGTGGCAGGCTTCGCAGGCGTTCACGCACTGGTCCGAGAAAAGTGACGAGACGTTGACGACAGGGTATCGCTCCAACGCGCTTCGAAATCTTGGGCGCCAAATGGACGAGGCCACTGTCGTCCGGAGACAAAAAAAAAGAAGGATCGCTCAGACTTCGTACCACTCGACTCACATCGTTCCACGCACGGCGTTGGTGAAGCTCACCTTTCGAGTCGCGCGTGCTGGAGACGAGACGTTCGATCGTGTCGCGAGCGTTCAAAAAGTACTGCTCGTCTGCCTTGGAAAGCTTGCACTTGCGAACAAAGTCCGGGCCAATGATCTATAGAGAGCATGATGAGCAAGCCATTGGGTTTAGTTGGTCGAACGGAGAGGAGGCCTAAGGCTTACTATTTTCCAAAGTTCGTACTGGCAGAAGACGTTGAAATGCTCCTCCCGTTCGTATTTGCGACCGCCGGTGATCGTCTTCAGCTCGAGGTCGATCCGGTCCCTATCATTGTCCGACTCGTGGTCGTCGGCGAGGAAGTCTCCAATGGAGCTATGCGATGGCGAAGAGTCGTCACCACCGCCTCCGCTGTCGGAGCCTTCACCGGCCTCCTCCAGTTCGCTGGTGGTCCCATCGAAGAGGTATTCTTTCGTGCGACGCCGCTTGAGCCGCTCGAGCTGTTGAGAGAACTTGGACGGCTGTGATTTGTTTCGAAGGCGAGTGTCGATGATGGCTATTTGAGAGAAAATGTCCGAACATGATGAGAAGTGAGGGGCCTGGGCCTTTGTGGCAAGTGCAAAGGAAGCGGGACGTACCATCCAAGTCGACGTCGAACATCTCGTCGTCCTCTTCCTCGTCGCTGTGTTGAACACGCCTTGCTTGACGCTTCCGTCGACGTTCCTTCCCTTCCGGCTTCGTCTGCGTAGCGCCCACCTCTTCCCGCTCCTTCCTCTTCTTTATTCTGCCGGTTTGACGCGTCGGCGCCTTTTCCTTCTCCTTCGCTTTGCTCTTCTGCCTTGTAGGTGTGACATCGTCCTCGTCCTCGTCAGAAAAAGGGTTCGATGGCTGGGATAGTAAGAAGAGAAGCAATATGGAGCGTCAGACCAAGTGCATCTTCAGTCGAATCCGGCAGGCGAGCCCCATGTGCGCCCTCACCTGCTTTCCTCTCATGAGACGGCGACGGCGACGCAAAGCTTCGGGGTGATCGTCCGGGAGCGGCGGGACTTGGACGAAAACCTTCGAGCTCGGTTTCGACACCATCTTGCCTCCGTGGCCGCCCCTTATGTGGGTATCCTGGATGAAGGCGGGAATGTCGTCGTCTGAAGTGACTATCGCTGCGTGAAGTTGAAGTCGAATGTCAAGCGGATGCAGCTCCTTCCTTGCTCGAGGAGCGGCTCGCATTTATGCAAGTGCGCCAGCAACTCCGACCGCATCCTCCCGTTAAAGTTGATCGACGTCGACGCGAGACTTGCAGCCCGACCGTCGATCATCGTCATCTCGTTCACATCCCACGTCGTCATCATCGTCGTCGTCGTCGTCGTCTCTTTCGCGTTCCCTCATCGGCCCTTTATCCAGTTATTTTTCCCTTTTTGCCTCCATCTCGGTCCGACAACTATCTCTTTCATCTGACATCAAGAGCTCCGTCGCAGGGACAAACCGGCCTGCACTGCACGCGTGGGCACGGAAGAAAGGGGTGGGTACATGGTGCGGGAAAGCATGGGCATGGAGACAACGGTCGAGGGTCTGCGCGCGCAGCTCTCCGCACTGGGCCTGGAGGCGAGGGGCCACAAGCCAGAGCTGAAGAAGCGACTTCGGAAGGCGCTGGCGAAGAGGGTGACGGAAGGCGATGACGACGGCGTCTCGTCGGAGCGTTCGGACGGAAAGCATTCGGACAGGAAAAGAAAGGGGAGGAGGAGGTACGACAGTTTCCTGGTGCTCGACGTCGAGGCGACTTGCGTAAAAGGGTCTAAGGGGTTCGATTATCCGAACGAGGTCATCGAGTGGCCTGTCGTGCTGCTCCGGAGGAAATGGGTGAGGGAGGCGGCGGGCGGTGAGAATGGGAGGACAGATGGGTCGTCTGGGTGTTCCTCCGATGATGCCAGGGACGTGGACGAAGATAAAGGGGGCGAGAAAGAGGACGACGACGACGATGACGACGTGGAAGAGGATGAGGAGGAGGAGGACGACGTGGAAGAGGACGAGGAGACAATGAAGGCGCGAGGCTACAAGGAAATGCTCGTCGTCGTCGCCGAGTATCGAACGTTTGTGCGACCTGTCTGGAAGCCTTTGTTATCGTCCTTTTGCAAGGAGTTGACCGGTATATCCCAGGTGGGTGACGAAGGTCGGGGTGATTTATCGATTTGTTTTTTTGACCCGCCGGCCCACCGTCTCTGTCTCTGCGGATCACAGGCGGATGTGGACGAAGCGCCGACATTCGATCGAGTTCTTCTCGACTTTCAAAACTTTTTTCTCGTCCCTCACCGTCTCTTGCCGCGGGACACCCGGAAAGAAAGGCTCAGTCGGGCTTCGCTGAACGGGCGAGCGGTGTGGGTGACGGACGGACCTTGGGACCTGCGAGACTTTGTGGCTAAGGCGTGCTGGATCAATGATGTCGAGGTGCCGAGATGGGCGTGTGGGGAGGTGGTGGACATTCGCAATGCCTTTCGGGCTTACGTTTCGGAGCCACGACGACGACGACGACGACGACCGGACGACGAATGTGCCGTTCCAGAGAACTATTCAATCGCAAGTCTGCTCGACTCACTCGGCCTAGGCGCATTCGAAGGCCGAGAGCACTGCGGGATAGACGACGCTCGGAACGTGGCTCGGGTGTTGACGGAGTTGTTCGAGCGAGGGGCGGAGGTGAAGGGGAACCGGTGGATTGGGAGAGACGAAGGGAGGAGGAAGTGGTGGTGGATGAAGACGCGAGGCCGGGTGGACTGGCGGGACGAGGAGGAGGAGGAGGGGGACTTAGACTAGACTAGATTGGACTGGACTGGAACGAAAGGAATGGTGTCTGTCTCATGCCGTCGTCGTCATGGATGATTAGTTATTGTACATGATGGATGCCTCCTTCTCCTCCTCCAAAGGCCAATCGACAACAGCACACAACTCTTCTCCCCACCCGTCGTCCCAGCCTTCGGATGATGGAGGAGTCCATCGCATTTGAACTTCAGCAAAAACATGGCTGACAGTGTGTTTTTGGAAGCCTAGTTTTTCGAAGAGGGATATAGAGGGTGTGTTGGAGAGGGAGATTTTGGCCAGCAAGGGTGTGCCGACCGGCAGGGGAAGCGGCGAGTCGGCAGCCGCGGCGGTTGTTGTCGACGACGGGGGCGCGGGCGTGGGCGAGGCGGTGACGTATTGGAGAAGGAGTCGAAGGGCGGCGAGGGCGATGCCTTTTCTTCGGAAATGGGGTTCTGAGGGACGTGAGAGAAGATGAGGCGAGGCGGTTAGAACGGGAGAGAAGAGGCAGTTAGAACCGGGCGGGCTGACCTGCGATCATGACCTCGCACTCTGCCTCGAGGGCGGGCATCTCTTCTCCTTGGCCATCGTCTCGGAAGGAAGGGTGGAGGAAGAGGTTGACGTCGCCGGCCATCTGCGTCCCTTCGAGGGCTGCTTCGATCGTCGTTGGGGGAGCGTTGGAGGGGGAGCGGTGGTCGAGGCGGGCGAAGACGATGAACGTGAGCTCTGGAGGGGCGAGGGAGAAGAGACGGGCGTGAGCGAGCGTTCGACCGGAGGGCTGTCTGCTGTCTGCGGACTTGTCCTGTTCTGTACGAAGAAAAAAACTGACTGTGGGCATCTCGATGCCAACTGGCTTGCATCTCGTACTCCTCCTCGAGCGTCAAGGGCTCGCTGGCGGTGAGCGTCTGTAGCTCGTGCGACTGCATCCACTCGTTGTATTTCTCCACATGCTGCCGTCTTTGCTGGCGAGGGAGGAGGGGATCAGTCCAGCTGTCCCGCTTTTCTCTCCTTTTTTCCCTTCTGCCTTGAGACGATGGGCGCGTGCACGTACCTGTACGGGACGAGGACGAGGTTGTGGCCGACGAGGACGGTGCGCTCGTTGGTCCTCATGACGAGCAAGAGGGTGGGAGGGAGAGGACGGCGGGAAGAAGAAGAAGGATTACATTATATTATGATGGCGCGTTTAAAATAGACGCAATGCTATAAGATGGTTATCTTTCCTCTGTCCCTTTCTTTCTCCGGTCCGGCGACGGCATGGATCTCACTCTGCCGCCGCCGCAGGAACGAGTAGGAGGGCAAGAGCATGCGCAGGATGTGCGGTGCATGATATGAGATGCTGCGCCGTTTGTAGCAGACAAAAAAGAAGAATGAGCCGAGTGAGAGCGACCTCGACCTGGCCAGGATGGGATGGATTAGATTGGGATGGACGACGTCGATCGCCTCTCTCTCTCTCCACCATCAACGCCACCGTCACCACCATCACCATCCCACTTGCCCTCCCTCCACCATCTCCATCCCTCGCCTCCCTCGCCACCATCCCCACCACCGACCCTCTGACCACCAGTCCCCGTTTCTCTATACCTCCTCCCCTTTGTCCTCCCCTGCCCACCCCCCGAGCTGCCTGCCGGCCACCGCAGCCCACCACCATCTTATCTATCTATCTATCATACCCCAGGCATGGAAGGATCGCGCACCGAATCAGAGACGTGAGACACAACACGAGCCCAGCCGAGCCCAGTCGAGTCGACCCGAGAGGAGAGGAGAGGAGCGAAGAGGAGTGGAGTGGAGAGAGAGAGCGCACGCGAGCGAGCGAGAGGCATACGATAGCATTGCCAGCCGTATACCCTCCCCCGCACTCCCTCTCACCCTCTCCCACAACTTCAGCTACCATGTCTGCTCGCCCCATCTCACCCCCCCTCTTCCACGCTCTCCCCTCCTCCCCTTTCTCCCCCCCCGTGCACAGCAAATCCCGCGCTGCCGCCGCCGCCGCCGCGACCGGCGCCCGCGACGACGACGACGACCGCGACGACAACAACACCTTCCGCATCGGCCACCATCGCCTCCCCCCGCTCGTCTCCGTAGACGACGTCAAGGCCCACCTCGACCTCCTCGCCCTCTTCGACGACCTCGAGGACACCGTCAGGCACCCCACCGCCGCCGACGCCGCCCAGGCCAGCCCCCACGCAGACGGAGACGGCCCCTGCGACGATCACCCTCTCCCCGTCTACGAGCCCTCCTCCTTCTCTCCCCCGCACTCCCCGCACTCCGCCCCCCACGACCGCGACCGAGGACCGTCCAATGCTCCCTCCGCCGGTCCTTCTCGCAGGCCGTTCGCCCACCCCTTCGACGTCGAATCCTCCAGCATCGCCACCAGCGCCGCCACCCTTCATGACGGCTTGGACGAGCACCAGCGGTGGAGCGTCTTCCTCGAGCGCGCCCACTACCGCTTCAGCCTCTTCGTCGACGACATCATCGAGTCCCCCTCCACCAACACCCTCTTTTTCACACCCTCCCCCTCCTCCCCCGGCGGCGCCTCAGCGCCCGTCTCCCCCTCTTCCCTTTCCATGTTTCCCTACGCCGACCCCGACGTGAGCAGGGACGACATCGCGTCGAGGCGCATCATAGAGAACCTTCTCCCCGACCAACTCCTCCCGCCCCTCGACGTCCTCCTCGTCTGGCACGCTTGGCTCCTCCAGCCTAGGCACGCTTTCCACGACGCTTTTCGCTGGTGCAACTTTCTCTGGACCGTCCCCTTTCCCCTTCACCTCGTCGTGAGTGGCCTCGCTCGCTGACTTTCCTCGGCCGCGCTCCTCATCTCCTTCCTTTCTCTTTCCCCCCCCCCCCCCCGGGCAGCGCCTCCTTCGCTCCCCGCCCTCCGAGACAAGAGTCCACCTCTGGACCTCCCGCACCGACGAGCCCTTCCCTCCACCCATCGTCACCGTCCCCCACCGCCACGTCCGGCCAATCTCCTGTCCCCGCTGCAAGACCGAAATCCACGTTCCCTGGCTCACAGACATCCCTCTCCCCGGCCCTTCCTCCGCATCTCCCGTCCTCCCCACCACCTCCGCCGGCTCCGCCGGCTCCGACCCCCATCCGCGCACCCACTCCCGCTCCGCCTCTGCCCCGGGCACCTCGTACATGTCCTCCCCTCTTCAAGCCGCTCTCTCCCGCCTCTCCAACCTCTCCTCCCACGACGTCTCCCCACCTCTGCGAGACGACTCCTGCGCCGTCGGCCACGGCACAGGCTACCTTCAGACCGGATTTAGGGTCAAGTGCGAGGGAAACGATTGCGGTATGGAGATCACTGGCGATCATCTCGCTGGAGGCAGGTTTGTTAGCGATCTGCAAAACTACCTGAGTGAGAAGTCGGTTTTTTTCTCTTTAAGAAACGTTGTCCGAGTCCCTTACGCTGACGTTCGCCGCTTGGCGCCCCAACCAGGTAGCGGCACGAGCCCGGACACGCGTCAAGACTACCTTCGGTGAGCCGCCCTTTTCGTTTCTTTTCCCTCTCGAGACGACCGGCGCGCTCGATTAATGTCGGACCCACTGCCTCCACAGAGGGACGATGATCGTCAACCCGTCGCTGGGAAACTATGACAAAGACATGGTCGTCCGCCTCCACCTCACCCTCCTCCAGCCCATCGTCGGCGGCCGCGACTTCAACACGGCCGCACGCGACTTTGGCCTCCGACACGGCTACCGCATCACCGCCATGGCTAGACACTACGAGGACATCAGGCTCAGCTTGGAAGTCGACGATCTCAGCGGCAGACCCCTCCGGCCGGACGAGATTCGGAGGCAAAACGCCGTCCTGTGGGATGGCTATTGGCAGGATTCTAATTTCGAGGCTGACCTCATTGGCATGGTGAGCCGGCCGGCGATCGGCTCAGCTTGCTTGAAACGAGTCGGGAACTGACCGCGTCGGACCGGCGGACGTGCAGATGAAGCGACTGTCCCTCTTCCGACGACAGATACGCTCCCTAGGATGGAGCACCGACCATCATGAGGCGCTCCTTCACCGCGCTCTCATCCGTTATCACCACTTCCTAGACCTCAACCTTCGGGACAAGCCGAACTATCGCTTTCCGGCGTCAGTAGTAGTCCGATTGTCGTCGGTCCTTTTCGTCCGCCCGGTTTGGACTGATTTTTTATCGCCCGCTTCCCCTCCGTTCCCTTCAGACTCGATATCGATCTCTGCCTGTCCACTCATCAGCTCCGGCCGTCGCGCTATCGAACGGAGACGTTGGAGTACGTCGGCAGGTATCTTGACTGCGGCCGGGAGATTGAGGAAGGGACGATGGCTGATTATTGGAGGTGGACGTCGAATTCTTGGAAGAAACACTTCCACCAAGATTACGAGATCGAACAGCCCTCTTCCCTCCAGCGCTCCTCTTCCTCTTCCGGCGCCAGACGTCTTAGTCGCTCGGAGCGAAAGTCTTCCCAGGTGTCCCAATCCGACCGCGCCGCCTTTCTCTCCCGCAACCTGTCGCGAAGCGCCGGCGCGGCGACCGGCGGGACCGACTTTTTCGATCCGCATATCAACTTTCTTTTCGACGAGTCCTCTTCCCCATCTGCCACTATTGCCACGGACGAGGTGGAGAACGAGCAGCAACCGACGTCGACGTCGAGGGGCTTTCGCAACCTGTTTTCCTCCCGTAGGAGACGCTCGTCCCAACAATCTCAATACTCTGCCTCGCCGCCACAGCCCCGATCGAGCTTGCCGCCGATCACCGTCCCCTCAGCCTCCTCGTCTTCGTCGCCCGTCGGCATCCAATCCCCTCCCTCCGGCTTCGACGCCCTCGCCCCAGCCACCGGCCCTTCCACCTCGTCCGCCATTGTCGTCATCAACGCCCCCGTACTCGTCCGCGAGCGAAGGGCGCGCGAGCGCGAGCGCGACGGCAAGACCCACTTCTGCGCTCCCATGTCTCCGCCAAGCTACGGCATCGGATGGGGTCTCCGCCCGTTCTTTGAAGGCAGCGCAAACGTCGTCGACGCCACACGCATACGACAGGGTCAGGTCCTTTGCGGACTCCCCGGCCAGCCGCTTGACGAGGATAAGGCGAAAGTGGGCGCTGCGGCCAAGGCTATCCCCACCACCACCACCACCTCTGTCGACGCCGGCAGCGGCGGTGCAGATCTCAGTCCCGCTGCCAGAGCGCAGTCAATGTTCTCGTAATATCGATCGCCTGCTTCTCGTCCGTCCTTCGCCCTTTGCCCTTTGCCCTTTGCCCTTCGCCCTTCGCCCTTCGTCTTCGCCTTCGCCTTCGCCTTCGTCTTCGTCTTCGCCTTCGCCTTCGCCTTCGCCTTCGCCTTCGCCTTCGCCTTCGCCTTCGTCTTCGTGCTTCCGCATAGCACCGCTCCCTCCCTCTCTTGTTTCATGCAAACGCCATCGAGCGTTTGGGGGACGTCTCTCCACCCCAAAAAAAAACACACGACGTCCTCAGAGCCTCCTTTTACTTTTTCCTTTTGCTTGCGCACGCCACGCGACGTCCGTCCCCTCTCCTCTCCAATGTCCCCATTGTCCGATAGGGAGGAAATACCTGACCCATGTATCGATCGCATCATCATCCGTCCAGTTCACTTACCCTTCTCCACCTCTCCTCTCCTCTCTTCGCCTCTCTTGTCTTTCTTCATCTCTCTCTCTCGTGTATGTTCCATGGACGCTCTAACTCTGAAACGCAGATCGCATGTATTGCCGAACAGCCAGCCAGCGAGCGGAGCAGCCACACACGCGCGGCGAGAGGTACGACGGAGACGCAGACGCAGACGAGACCTAAGAAAAAAGGGCATCAGTCGACGAGCCTGACGTCGCCCAAGTCCGCCAACGTCACCTCCATCACCTCTTCTTTTTCTTTTCCGCCCGCCACCTCCACCGCTTCTTCTTCTTCTTGCTCCAGCGCCGGGCCAAATCGCTCGTTGACAGGCTCAGCGTCGAGACGATGAACCCGTATCTTCATCCGTCCCTCTTCCTCACACGACACCACCGTCCCGATCCGACAGACCAACTCGGGCGTGAAAGTGGACAGAGAGAGTTCCAGGGCCTTGGCAAGATGAGATGAGATGAGATGAGATGATGGGTCAGGAACCCCGAGCGTGAGTGAAGTGAGCCAGCCGCTCCGGATCGACGTCCGCGCGCCTCGACCGTCGGTCCAACGCAACTCACCTTCCAGGCGACCAACGATCCCACATCCACCGGGCCCTTGCCGACGGCCTTCAGCTCGTCCCATTTCGTCTCCACCTTCTCGTACTCCTTCTCCCACGATCGCAACCCGCTCTCCACCGCCGGCGCCGCCGGCGCCGCACCCCCTTCATCGCCGTCGCCCATCACGTACGCTTCCCATTCCGCCACGCCGGCACCCGCCTCGTTAGCATCTGTGCTCGTCGTCGATCGGAGAGAACTGCGACCCTTTTGTGCAAGGCCGTCGTGGGCCCCATTAAGCGGCTTGTGTGCCGGACCGGACGGTGACGACGACGACAACGACAACGATGTTGCGTTCGCTGCCAGTCGGTAAGCGGGAAGCGAGGAAGACCTCATCGTCTTGCCTTCGTGCTGACGAGCTCCCTCTCCCGTCCCACCATCGACACCGGTGGCGCCATCAACATCATGGCCGTTGGCACCTCCGCTCCCTCGAGATGTATCTTCTCCCTCCCCTTCCTCGCCGGTATAGCCGCCGACACCAAAGGGACCGAAAGGCCAGCCACCCTGCTCGTCCCACCACTGCCTCGCGTCGACGCTCGTCACGCGCACGTTGGGAGGTAAGCTATGCCTCGGAAGTTCAGAGGGCGGCGGCGGTGGCGGGAGGTGTACGGCCGCCTGTGTTGCGACTGCGACTGGCCTTTCCTCTTGATCTTCGAGGTGGCTCGCATCCTGGACAGACCCCACAGCGTCTTCGTCGGGCACGTTCATACCAGCGGCGAGGTCGTTTAGCTTGCGAAGCACCGCGGAACTGGGACGATAAGCAGCGGCGGCATCGTCGCTCGAGTCCGACGAGTTCCGCTTTTGCTTCGCCCCTGATCCCCCTGGGCTCTGTACCGCAGGCCCCGGTCGCTCACCTCCTAAGCGAGCCGCCTTACGGTCCTCGAAGGCTGCGAGAGCCGCGTTGGCCGAAGCGCCTCCGAAAGCAGCTCGGGACATGCCGGCCACGTCAGGCGCCCCTGAAACGCTCAGCGTAGCATCGGCAGAAGAAATCATAGGCTGAGTGACAGCAGCCTCTGCGGTAACCCCTGCCGGCGCCTTGGCCGCTTCCGCCTCAGCCTCCGCACGCTTCTTTTTCCGTTTTCGGGCATTGCGAGTCCTTGTGGACACTTTGCCTTGTCCGGGTGGAACGAAAGGGCCTTGCTGAACGGTGGGTGGACGCCCTTGACAAGAAGAGTTGTTCTCCATCAGTGACTTTTTTTTGCGCTGTGTGGAAGGCTCGGAACGTGGGGCAGAAGAAGAGGAAGCTGAGGACGAGGATGAAGAAGATGCCGAAGACGAGGAGGACGAGGATGAAGAGGACGCCGAAGACGAGGAGGACGAGGAGGAAGCAGAGCTCGAATCATCTGATTCATCCTCCGAGCTCGAATCATCTGATTCATCCTCCGAGCTCGAATCATCTGATTCATCCTCCGAGCTCGAATCTCCCGATTCATCCTCCGAACTCGAAGTGGATGACGACGAGGTGAACGACTGGTCCTCCGAGGACGTGAACGATGCGGGAGACCGTGCCCCTGCCGGTACCTTTTTTTTAACTGACACGCTAGTACCGCCGCCAATCTCCACCTGGCGAGCTTTGGTGTCGCCCTTGACATTGCCCACATCCTCATCCTCGACTTCTTGAGCTTGCGTGCCCTTTCCCATGTGCCCGCCGGCAAAAACATTCGGATCAACGTAGAAGGCGGGCAATATAGGGGGGAAAGCGGGCATGGGCAGAGAAGAGGCAGCACTGCCGGTCGCAGTATTCCCGAAAAAATATGGAGAACGGAAGTGCGGATAGGGTGCATGGAGGGGCCTAGGAAGCGCAAAAAAAAAGGCATACTCAAATAAGTTTGCCTGGGGCAGATCTGACGACTCGAGCACTCTCTGGGTTACGTGATAGCACACTCACGGGGGCCCACCAGGCACGCGAAAGCTCTCGGGCACCAATGGAGAACTGGGAAGTGGGAAAGCCGACGGGACGTTCTTGGATGTCTCGGACACTCTTCGCCTCTTCTCACGCTTCGAGCTGGCGTATGAAGATGCGCGAGAGGAGGACGGCAAGCTCTCGTCCGTTTCCGGAGGGGGCCTTTTATCAGCTGAGACGATTGGGAAAAGAAGGGCGAGAGAGATGAATATGAATATGATTATTGGCCAGGGAGCTGAAGAGACAGAGGGGGCGGCGGCGCAGCGGGCGTGCACTCACGCAATATCCAGCTAGGGTGCGCTTGTTTCTTGTGGCTCCGACGTCCGGCCTCTACCTTCATATGGACGCTGACAGTGGGGACAACCGTAAGTGAGGGCTGAACGGCACGGTGATCGTCGGCTGGGATCTCACCTACCTCAGGAGATCGGTCTCCTTGAGGATATCGACCGACTGATCGTCCATGAAAGAGAAATCTTGTAATTGGAGGTCCAGATCCTCCGCGTCCCAACTCCGTCCAGACCATTGCGAACCTGACGATACCGGGACGGGATTGAGGAGCTCGGCGACGTGGCCCTTGAGATCGTAGATTGTCTGGCACGACGACCCTGGGTCTCCCTCGTCCGACAGCGGCGGCAGGGCGACCCAACATCTAAGCGGCGGGAGAGGGGGGTGAGATTCGATTCTGACCCTCCTAGAAGGCGGCCCTTTTGTCGGCATCCCTATCGCTCTTCCACTGCCGTCTGCTGCCAGGGCAGACGAGATGAGATAGATGGGTTTGGTGATCGTGGCCGAGTCGACGGGATCGACGGAGCGACCTTTTTGAAACATCGACCGCAGCATTTCGAGGAAGCACGACCGATCATAGCTTCGCATCTCGTATTTAAGAGCGAACGACACAGCGTCAGGACATAACGAAGTACGTACAGGGCGTGGCTAAACATACAGGGACGGAGGAACATACGAGGACCGGGGTATGTAAGACGGGTGGTAGATGGAAAGGGAAATAAACCAGTTGCGTGGCGAATCGAGGCAGGAAAGGGGTAGTCATCGCGGGTAGAAATTAATGACCTAAGAAGAAGAGCGTGGCGTCGAAAAGAATATTGAGTGGGGATTGTTCGACCGTGGCGTCGAAAAGGCCATTGAGTGTGGATTATTTGACCGGTATACTGTGGCGTGACCTCCATCCTCGCTCCATCCTCCCTCACTCTGACCGCGTTTGGTGTGGGCAGTCCAAGAAGAAGACAAATTCCCTTCACGTAGGGTTCCTCTGCGCGATGCTCACGCCACGCCAGATGATTCTCTCCAACGTTCCCATCGCCCAGCCCTCGAACCCTCCTCCTGCGGCGTCCATAAACCCTTCCCTTACACCACCAACGCCGAGGGTGTTGGACACGTACCACGCCGCTCGGTCCTCTCCCGCCCAGGGATAGTGGTGGTGCACGGCCGTTGTTCCCCTCCCCGGCATGAGAGCCCCGCCGGAGATGAATCCGCCAAGGAAGATGCAAAGAGAGTAGAGCACGAGTGTGGAGGCTTGCGAGTCGAACAGCACAGAGTGCAGCCAGGACTGCGTCGAGCGAGGGAAGTAATTGATGATTCTCGACGCGTGGCCGGCGCGGAACAAGCGATTCGGCTGCTGCCGCAGAGGGATGATAGGAATAGCCGCGCGCCCTGTGAGGACAGGCGCCGGAGGCAAACTATCCGCCCTGGTGGCCGCATCGGCCATCTCCTTCCGCGACTTCTGCACCGGCGGCGGAGTGGGAGCGGGAGGAACAGCCTCCTCGGTCTGGACTGAAGCGGTGACTTGGAACTGGCTCGCCTCGTACTGCGTCCAAGCATCAGTGAGATATTTGACCTGAGCCTCTGTCCCCTGAGCAAGCGAGCCTGGACGCCGTCGACCACCGATTTTCTGAAGCCGCATTCGATCCGAGGCAGGGAAGAAATTCAAAGATCAGAGCCTGGGTCTAGATCAAATCGCTCATACACGCCGAGCACTCACCCTCTTTGTGATGATCGTTTCCTCTCCTTCATCCTCCAAACCGCTAAGCCGCTCCTCGCCTTCTACGCGACCACCATCCAACTGAGCCTGCAACTCTCTTCCCAACGTCCTCGTTATGCTTCCCGGCAAGGAGCTGCCGGCGGAGCTACTGTCGATGAACGAGGCCGGCCGACGGCGCTCGTCAAGCTCAAACTTGAGTCGGTCGATCGTCTCGGAGAGCGTCATGGTCTCCCGCTTGGCCTCCTCAAGCGCGTCTTCCGCCTCGCCAGCGCGGAACAGGTCGGCTTCGAGCTTGGAGATGGCCGACTCGAGTATCTCACGTTCTTGCTCCCACTGTGCCGTATTTGGAATCAAAGTGCGAGCGATCGAAAATCGTCGGCTTTCATTCGTCACGTCTCCGGTTGAACAGAAAATAATAACAAAAAACCACTCACCCGCTCCGCGTCCACCAAAGCGCGTCTACCGTTCTCCTCAGCAAGCCTCAAATCCTCCGCCTTGCTCCTCACCTGGTTGCGAAGTTTTTCCGACTCCGCACATTGGTCCTCGTAGGCCTTCTTCATCGACGAGTAGCTCTGCTTCTGCACTTCTAGCGACTTTTCTAGCCCGCTAATGTCAGCTTCGAGCTAGATAAGAGGCGAAGGGTGCGAGCAAGGAAAGGGAGGACAATCAGAGGTGTAATTCAGCGATCCGGTTCGATAGACACTGCAGCGGTTCTGCCCCCCGCCGTCCTTGCTCGCTGATACGGGAACCAGTGGAATACAGAACGCCCCGGATACAACAGCTAACTCACCTTATCGATATGCGTATTCAACGCTCTCTCCTTGACCTTCAACTCTTTATCCTCCTTCCTCCGCGTCACGAGCTCGGCCTTAACTTCCTCAAACCGATTCCAAGCCTCTTCCGAAGCCATCTCACTGTCCTCCCTCTCCGCCTCCAGAAGGCGCTCACTCTCCCTCAGCCGCCGCTGCAGCTCCTCCACCTTTCGCCGGAGGACGCTCAGCTCATCGAGTGAGGAACGGAAGGGCGAGTCCATGTCACGCGACTCGCCGCCTCCCGGGGTGGAAACGCCGGAGGGGGGGTTGAATGAGAACGGAGAGACGCCAGAGGCGTCCACGCCTAGTTCTCCTTCCTGGACTCCGTCGTCAGAGGAGCCGGAGCTCGAAGGCCTCCCTTCCGTAGCACTGGGGCCTTCGCCGGCAGAAGAGCCCGGGGAACTACCGGTGCTGGCGCGAATGGTGGGACTCGATCCATCGAACGGGTCGTCCACAGCCGCGACGAGTCCGCCGCCGAGGGTTGGGGAAGGGGGGGGGAGTTCAAAGGTATTGTCACCGCTGAAATCGCCAGCCGGAGAGGGAGAGGGGGAGGAGGGGGTGAAGGAGACGCCGAATCCGCGGCCTACTCCGTTATCTGCATACACGGCGAATCCACCCGTGGTCATCTCCTCCGAGCCATTCCCGCTGCCAGAAGGAGAGATGGCGTGCCCGCCGGTCATACCGATGATGAGCTGCAAGAGCGTCTGCGGCTCGACTACGAGGTCCGGGTTGGACTTGGCAAAGAAATCCAGCTCGGCCTTGCCGCTAGGCTCGAGAATAATGATCTCTCTCGCACGCTCAAAGTCGGCAAGCACGCTAGGAACGTCGCGGAGCGCGATCTGGCGCGAAGGCGAGTCGGGCCCTTGCGAGGAGGGTGAAGAAAAAGAAGAGTCGGCGGAACGAGATTCGCGGCATCCGGCGGCATACTTTGCAAAAAGGTCGTCCACATCGCGTTGCAGTTCGTAGTAGCTCCGGCGATGTGGAGTGCCGACAGGGTCCATGGATGGGTCACGCTCTCGATGTCTCGCGGCCGCGTTTTCGTCGCCCTCACCGTCGTTGCCGTGGCCTTGATCTGGGGCGGCTACGGTGCCAGTAGTGTGAGCTGCCTCTCCAAGGTGTGAGGCGTGCTTGTCATCTTCGTAGTCCGACGTGCTCCACACTACCTCGTCTTCCACCCGTTGTTTTTCATCCTCTTCGCCTCCCATTTGTAGTAGCGATCGACGGCGCGCGTGACCCAAATTCGTCGCGGTCTCCTGCCGTCGCGCGTCCGGATAGAGCGGACGGAGATGAGTGTCGATGTGGTTGGTGTCTTGATTTCTTGCTGGCGTGAGCGGTGGCGATGAAGAAGGGCTGGTGATCGATGTTGCGACCCTCGTTGCCGTTCTTCGTTGCGGGGCCAAGCCCGAGCGTTCAGGAGTCAGGCACGTATTAACTACAATAGGGTTATGTGTCACGTGCCCATTCTTCCGCGCGTCCGAACGGCGGCTGGGTTGTGACGGGACTGATTGCCCCAGATATGAGAGGCATGGGAGGACGCAGGAGGTAGGGCAAGGACGACGGAGAGCTCCGAGCGCAGGACAGGTCCAGAGCGAGCCGTGAAAGGAAGATGTTCTCGACCAAGCGTGCCGATAATGGCTGAACGCCTCTAAGTCAGAATCCGTGCTAGAAGCGACGACGTTGTCCCGCACATGTTAGTCGCGTACGAATAGAGCTTCGGCTCGTGAACCATAGCTGGCGGGTCACGGCGTCGTGGGCGGAAAGGCCTGCGGCGCTTGCCTGCGTATTGCAATTGAAATATGGGCGGGGGTGAATCTCTTGCAGACGACTTGAATGGGAACGGGGTGCTGTAAGCAGTAGAGTAGCCTTGTTGCTACGATCTGCTGAGGCTAAGCCTTTGTTCTAAAGATTTGTTCAACTTTGTTGAACTTTTCTCTTTTTTTTCTTTTTCCCCTCTGATGAGAAGGAGTTGTATGTATTGGACTCCTAAGAAAAACAAAATAATAAAAATAAAAAAACATGTGGTCCTGTGAGATAGGTCTGATGAGAAGGAGTTGTATGTATGACGAGAAATAAAAATAAAAAGTAAAAAATGTGTTCCTGTGAGATAGCGCTCAAAGTCAGAAAAGGGCAGAGGAGCGCCCAGGATGAGACGCATGTCTACCTCGGTCTCACTCTATTCCTCATCTGCGGCCATAGGACCTTGAAAGCATGCTGCAGTTCCCTCTTTTTCTTTTTCCTTCACATATTATCACCTTTCTTCCTGTGGGCTTCTCTGACGGCCCTCCTGTGGGCGAGGCTTATTTATTTTTAGTTTTCATTTTTCATTTATATTTTTTTTATGGCTTACCGAGCCCGCGAGCGCTCCGGTGGCTCCACCGCCTTTAGCCCAGACGAGATGACCTCCAGGCACCTGGCTCTCCCGCATCCCCGCCATGCCTTGGCCCGCGGTGCCCTGGCCGGCCGTCAAATACCCCTTCGAGCAGCATGAGAGGGAGAACCGAAAGGCCGAGGACGACGCCCTGGCCGTCGTGGAGTAGACGATCGTCAACTCGTGCGTGTGCAATGGCGGCAGGACGAGGGGAGAGCCCGCCTCCGCCTGGCTGTGACTTGCTGACCGCTCCCCCCCTCGTCTCCTCGTCCACGACAGCAAGAAAACCCGCCCAGTCGCTGCACTCATCGTCGAGCCCGTCCAGTCCGAAGGCGGCGACAACCACGCCTCTTCCCACTTCTTCCAAGGTCTTCGCAAGATCACCGAGAAGCACGGCGTGTTCATGATCGTCGACGAGGTCCAGACCGGCGAACGGAATCGTCAGAGGTCATTGGCGCGTGCGCACAGATACAGATGTACAGGCGCAGAAAGCAGTGGGAAGGAGCAAGGCGGTGGAGCGTGGCTGTGAAAAATGCCTGTCGACTGCTTCTGAAAAGAAGACCGAACGTTTTGCAGAAGCCTTTTCGATCTAGAGGTTCTGTAGAGAAGGGGGCGAGAGCAGAATTGAGCTGCCAATGCAAGGCAGCTCGCGACGGAGGCAGCTGTGTGTGTGTGTTGTGTTGTGTTGTGTTGGCTGCAAGAAAAGGCGGAGAGTGAGACGCCGGATGCCGTCGTGCTGACCGATGACACCAACGCCGCTCGCTCCACCTGGATAGCACAGCCTGGCCATGCCGAGCACTCTTCGCCCACGCCCACCCATGTGACCACGGATCGAGGCGTCGGCCGGGCAGGCTTGGTCGCGGACGGGTGCTGATGTCGCTCGGCTGGCGACAGAGATGAGTTGAGCTCGGAAGAGCGGGCGATAGTCAAAGGGTGGGAAGCCGTCCGGGGCACACGAGACGGTCCAACGCAACTAACGGAAGACCGTTCAAAGAACACGAAACAGGTAAGAGATCGATCGGACTTGCCTTCGACACCTTATCGCTCCACCGACGGACGGAATAGATAAGGACTGGCAGTAAGTATAACTGCCGCGCCCGCTCGCCGCCCCCTCTCCCTCCCTCCCTCCCTTCTTACGTTCCGTCGCCGATTAGGGCCGGAAGAGCCAACCGCCGACAAAGGCCGAAGCGCCGTCGCTACGCTTCCACCACCGTTCCCTCTCCTCCCTCGTCGCGCGAGCGGCCTCGCCTTGGCACGCGATGCGGGCGCAGCCAGAAAAGTGAGTGGGGTCGCAACCAGATCGATGAAGGAAGGAGGATAAACGGCGCACATGTGCAGGCGAGCCAAGCGACCACCAAAGCACGGGCAAGGAGAAGCAAGCAAACCTGCCAGTCGGGCTCCGCTCAGCTCGTGCTCATGGAGACCCCATCGTGGCTGGCGGACGGCTGTCTCATGACTGACGTCTTTCGAAACGAAGGCGACGTCGATGGCAAGACAAGAAATGCTCACCCGTCCCTGGCGCTTCTTCTCTCTTCACTCCCCGTAGTCCCTTCGCGCCAACCTGGGTGCGCGCCTTACCCGCCGCCGCCGCCGCCGCCTCCGCCCTCTTGCTCCTCCTTCACCTCATCGTCCACGCTCGCCCGGTCACGAAGGCCGCCCGTACGGTAAAGTTGGCGCTCCGCAGCGCCTTTGCTCGTAAACAGGCTCAGTACCAGTCTGCCCTTGCCGTCGACCCGGACGAGGAAGGAGGAGGAGCCGTTAAGCCGTCTCCATCCGCCGATCAAGCTGCCGCGCATGGTCGACAGGATGGCAGCTATGTCGAGCAGAGCGATGGCAAGATCGTCTTCTCTCTAAACCTTCTTCGCTTTGTTACCCTTCTCGTTCTCACCGTCCTCACCCTCGTCACTCTCGTCATGCTCATCGTTTCGAACGGCGAAGCCGACGGGAAAGGCGGCGCAAGGTTCTTGAAGGAATGGGAGAGGCGATTTCGGAAGAAGAAGGACCTCGAGAAGCTTCGCCACGAGCTGCGCTCTGAGGAGTGCCTTGAGCTGGGCAACCTCATCTTCTACGCCTACCTCAGCACTTTCTCTTGTATCCTGACCTTCTCCAAGCGCGTTTCGACGCGCAGGTCGCTGGGCAGGGTGGTAATGGTCCTTCTCTTCGTACCCATGAGTATCTACGTGCTCACAGACATCCTCCCTTTGTGCACCTACGTCTACCGAAATCCTCCTCTCTTCACTCTCCAACCCGGCCTCCTCTACGCCGTTTCCATCCTCCGCCTCTCCCTCGTCTTCTTCGCCGGTGCGTTCATACCCCTCATCACCCCGCGCGTTTGGACACCCGTCCGGAGTCCCAACGACTACATGCCCGAACTCAGCCCGCACCCAGAGCAAACGTGCTCATCGATCAGCTTCATCACCTGGACCTGGTTGTGGCCGCTCATCCGACGTGCCTCTCAGGTGGACGCCGTATCCGAAGACGAGCTCCCTCCGTTGGCAGATTACAACAGGGCGGCTTGGATGGCCGACAAGGCACTGCCGTTGCTCGATCCGTATTTTCACGGACCCGTGGGCGGTCAGAAAGAGGCTGTGGACGGAGTGCATACGGCGAATGGCGACTCGAACGGCGGCCACCTCGCAACGGCCGAAGCCAAGTCCAAGAAGGGCCAAAAGGGAAAGCAAAAGAAGAAGCCGGGCAAGCACGTCTTCATTGGCTTCGCCAGGCTATTTTGGAAGGACTACCTTTTCCTCGCCACCGTCCTCGTCTTTCGCACGATCGCCGAATTCTGCTCCCCATTCTGCATGAACCATTTGTTGAGGTGCGTTCGCGCCGCTTTCACTGTATTGCTTGGCTCGCGCGACCATGTCGGCTCCGCTTCTCACCTCTGCTCGTTCTCTTTACATTATCTGATCATCCTCGGTTCGTCTGGAAAACAGCTACGTTGAGACGGACGGAAAGGACGCCATTTTCAAGCCGTGGGTTTGGGTCGTCGGCCTTGGCGTTGGGCCCATGGCCTCCTCTTTCTTCTTCCACGTGGGTGCACGGAAAGCTCTTTGTTAGACTGCCGCTTTTCAACCGCTATATCCCCCTGAATCTCTTAGGCTGAGTATTCTCCGCGCCGTCTTCGCCACGACCGCTCTTCTCCACACAGGCCTACATTTTCGTTACGACGCGCCTGCTCGTCCGCGTCCAGACGATCCTGACTCAGGTCATCTTCAAGCACTCGCTCCGCATCCGACTCACTGACGAACAAACCGGGGACGAGTCTCCGGCCTCGTCCGACAACGACGGCGATGCCCCGCCCCCCTCCACTGCTACGCTCGAGGCGCCCAATGTCGACCCCGTCGAGGCCGCCGAAGTCGCAGTTGATGGCGATACTTCCTCGGCGTACGCCGCGAGTCCTGTCCAAGAGACTTCGGAGGGCGATCAGGGCAAGGGAGGTGCGAACGAGAAGAAAAAGGAGAGACAGGAGGGCAAGGATGGTCCTAAGGCAGCCCTTACGGGCAAGATCAACAATCTCATCTCGTCCGACATTGAGACCATCATCGAAGGAAGAGACTTCTTAATGGTTGCCCTCCAAGCTCCGATGCAGGTGGGCGAGGAGCGACGTCGTAGTTCGGTCGGTTCGAACCGGATCAATTGATTACCTTGCACTCACGCAGACGTCTCGTCCTTTCTCTCCACGGATCTCTCCTAGCTCGCCATGTCGATCTATTTCCTCCACTACCTCCTCGGTACGAGCGCCTTCGCCGGCCTCGCGGTCATGATCATTACCCTGCCCATCCCCACTTTGGTGAACGCCAGGTGAGTCTCGTGGGTTCGTATGGGTGGGGGGAAGGCGAGTTGACTGAATGTATGCGCTTGCCTCCCCCTGTTTCAAATCTCTTTCTTGGCCGTAAGGTTCGACCCGGTGCAGAAGGCTTTGATGAAGGCGGTGAGTAGTCGTGGCGATTGGCCCGTCTCTCTGAATTTGGTTACGAAGGTGCAGTCGGAACTGACAATCAGTTACCGTCATTTGCATGTCGTTCGATCGAAGAGCGATCACCGGCTCGAGACAGCTACCGAAGGTATCCGTTCTCCGACCGGCTGAAAAGCACCGCTAGACGACGAGCCGTCTGAGCGCGGGAAACCCTGACGTCTTTTCGACTCATTTTATTTTCGTTCCTCGTCAGCCCTAAACGCGCTTCGGGTCACAAAGATGTGCGTGGCTGCTCCGGAGACAACGTCTTTCGACCTTGGACCTCGAGTCCGTCGTCGTTAGCTCACTTCACGCTGCACTCCGTTCGCACTGTCTCTCCCAGGTTCGGCTGGGAGGAAAAGACCAAGGAAAAAATTGCAAACCAGAGAGAGGCCGAGCTCAAGTGGGTCGCCAAGCGCAACTGGCTCCAAGTGGCCGACTTTGTGATCAAGTGAGCGTCGACCGCCAGCCTCCTCGTCTACTCGCACTCTCGGTTGACCGCCCCGTCTCAACCTTCTCCTCCTCTTTCTCCTCTCCCACTGCTTCCCGACCGTAGCTGGCTTTTGCCCTACATGTCCTTGGTAGCCGCCTGGGTCGCTCACGCACTCGTCCTTCGGCGCCCTCTTACGGCATCGATCGTGTTCACCTCTATCGCCCTCTTCGGTGGACTGAGGAGTCAGCTGTCGATGACGTTCTTCATGATTCAGAGGGCCGTGCAGGTACGGCGCATAAGATGCCCGCTCTTGTGCTTTCCGCCTTTGGCTTGGAGACGGCTTTGTGTGGGGACGTCTGGCTGATCACGTCGTGCTTACGCCTGTCTCTGACATCGTCTCCGCAGGCCAAAATCTCCCTGCAGCGCGTCGACGACTTTCTCAGAACCACTCCCCTCGTCGATGCGTGGACAGAGGTCACGCCTCCGGAGCCTCAGCAGGAGGAAGACTGGATCGGGTTCAGAAATTGTTCATTCAGGTGGACCAAGGCCATCGCGGCGCCAGGGCAAAGGGGCCAACGCGACTTCACCCTCCATCTCGACGTCGAATTTGTCAAGGGAAAGGTGCGTTGCGTTGCGTCCTTTAGATTCGATGGCACGCTGGGTCTGAGCGCTTCCTTCGGCACAGGTAAACTTGATTTGCGGTCCCACCGGCAGTGGAAAATCGAGGTAAGCGCTCGGGCGGTCATTTCGGAAATGGCCTGTTTTATTCTTGCTCTAACGAACAACGCGTCCCTCCCGCCATTCATCCTCCTAGCTCACTCGCGGCTCTGCTCGGCGAGATGCACTTCGTCGGCCCCTCTCCTGAGTCGCACTGCAACCTGCCGCGCAACGGTGGCGTGGCCTTCTGCAGTCAGGAGCCGTGGCTGCAGAACCAGACGATTCGGGTGCGTCTTGAGCTTCAAAGCTTGTTGACCGTTCACGGCTGTTTCGCTTGCGCAACATTTCGACAGCCCCGGCTGACAGAGATTGTTCCTTGTAGGATAACATCTTGTTCGGAGCTGAGTATGAAGAGGAGAGGTACAAGAAGGTCATCTTCCAATGCGTGAGTTTGGCTGGGATGTTTTCCGCCGCGCTGGCGCTCACGCCATACCTCTTTCATACAGTGCCTCGAACGAGACCTCTCTCTCTTCTCCGCTGGCGACCTAACGTGGGTGGCGATACCGTTGATCATGCGACACTTCAGGCACGCATTTACTCACTCTTCGTTCTCTTTCCCACGTGTTTTCAATCGTTCAGTGAGGTTGGCGAAAGAGGTGGGAGGCTTTAGTACGGTTGCGGTTGACTGTCCTTATCGTCCACTCATCCGATGGTCGCGTTGGTCGCTTCCAGGACTCACCCTTTCCGGAGGCCAGAAGGCTCGCGTGGCCCTTGCCCGCGCCGTGTACTCGAGGGCTGAGATAGTCCTCCTCGATGACGTCCTTTCTGCTCTCGACATCGGCACCGCATCCTGGGTTGTGAGGAATTGCTTGCTCGGTGACCTCCTTCACGGACGTACTGGTGAGTCCATTTGTTGGTTTACCTCCCTTGTCACACTTCTCTTTGCTGACGCCTCTGATTGAAATACACGCTATTCAAGTCTTTTTGGCCACCCATCACGTCGCCCTCGCACGTCCGGCGATTGCTTTCGCCGTCGTCCTCAATCAGGACGGCGGGATCGCGGCCGCAGGTGGCTTGAATCAGGTGCTCAAGTCCCAGCCCGGCCTTATCCTCACGCGTACAGAGGAGGAGATTGTGGATGAGTCGGTCGAGCCTGAATTCGAGAAAGACGAAGCTGTGGAGAGCGCTGACGACGACAAGAACAGGAAAGAAGACGGAAAGCTCGTCATTGAGGTCAGTGTTCGAGGTGGCAGCTCATCATTTGCGACAGAGTCTGACCTTATTCCTGCGGGTTCATCTTCGGCCTCCATGACAGGAAGAGAAGGCCATTGGGCGCCTCACATGGCCCGCTGCAAAGGTTCTCTTCGGCTCCATCGGAAACGCCGGCTTCTGGGCGCTCCTGATCGTGATTATCTGTTTGAGCGAAGGATTTGGTTTGCTCACGCTTTGGTGGCTTGGCCATTGGGCCCATCAGTATGAGCTTCCGGGGGAGGTTGATGCTGCTCGGTGCGTCTCCATTGCCGAGCACGGTGGCCTTCGCTGGCTAAAGATGACTCGATTAACCGTCCTTTTCATTTGTCTGAATTAGCTATATCGGCGGCTACCTCTCCCTTCTCAGCGCCGAGCTCATCCTCACCTCCCTTTTCAACGTCATCTTCTTTGTCGCCGCCATCCGCGCCTGCCGTAGTGTGCACGCATCGCTGGCCAACTCTGTGTTTTTGTGCACGCTCGAATGGCTCGACCGCACACCTTTGGGAAGGATGATCAGCCGATTCTCGCAGGACATACGGGCCTATGACGGACCGATCGTCTCCCTTACGCGGATGCTTGCCATCGACATGGCTTCGATGGTCTTCAAGCTCGTAACGGTGCTCCTGAACTTGCCGGTCATCATCATTCCGGGAATAGCCATCACGATCTTGGCCACATACCTCACGCAGCTCTACATCCGGGCCATGCTGACAGTCAAACGGACAATGTCCAACGCCCGTTCACCCCTCTTTAGTCATTTCGGAGCGTCGATCTCCGTCAACGGCATCTCCACCATTCGTGCTTTCGGCGTCCAGGACATGTTCTTCAAGGAGGTCCAAGTCAAAGTGGACGGCCTTTCCAGGTCCTCACACACTTCCTACCAGCTCAATCGCTGGGTTTCCATCCGTGTCAACGCGCTCGGCGCAGTGTTCGGATCACTGGCGGCGGCGGCCGCGCTGGGGTCCAACATGACGTCGTCGCAGATCGGCTTCACGCTCACCCTCGCCATTGGGTTTGCGGAAATGTTGCTGTACCTGATTAGGATGATGAACGAGTGGGAAGTCCAGGCAAACTCTCTAGAGCGCATCCATCAGTACCTTGTCATCCCTCACGAGCCCGAGCCGACCAATGCCGGCGTCCCGCCCGCGGCCTGGCCGATGTCGGGAGCGGTCACTGTGGAAAACTTGAGCGCGCGCTACTCCAAGGACGGCCCGACGGTGCTGAAGGATCTATCATTCTCCGTCAAGGCCGGCGAAAAGGTGGGCATCGTGGGCAGGACGGGGTCCGGGAAGAGCACTCTAGCGCTCGCCCTGCTGCGAATGATCCCCACGGAGGGTGAGGTGTGGCTGGACTCGATGGACGTGTCCAAGGTGAACCTCGACAACTTGCGAAGGTCGATCACCATCATTCCGCAAGATCCTACTTTGTTCTCCGGGACGGTTCGCGACAATCTCGCGCCGTTCGATGAGGTGCCTGACCTGCAGTTCAACCGGGCGCTCCAGTCCGTCGGCCTCGGCCCTCGGTCTTCGGCGGAGGCGGAGGCGTCGGGCAGCGCCACTCCGGCGACGGCGACATCCGGTGGCGGCGGCCGAAGCGCCATCACGCTGGACACCGTCGTGTCCACCGGCGGCTCCAACTTTTCCCAAGGCGAACGTCAGCTTATCGCTCTGGCTCGCGCGCTCGTTCGATCTTCCAAACTGATTATTCTCGACGAGGGTGAGCATGCGGAGCTGGGGAGGAGAATGGCGGTTTGGAAGCTGTAAGGGGTTGCCTCAGGTCTAACCACGTCTTCCCGCAGCCACGGCCTCTGTCGATCACGAGACGGACGCGCAGATCCAGGCTGCTATTCGTCACGAGTTTGGCGCCGACCAGACGCTCTTCACGGTAGCGCATCGCTTGCGGACGATCATGGACTACGACAAGATTCTCGTCCTCTCCGCCGGCAAGATCGCGGTGAGCGGCGACCAGCCCGTTGCTCATCTCCTTTTCTTCCTCTTCGGGGTGACGCTCATCACGTTCATGTTCTTCTGACACACACACGCAGGAATTCGACACGCCGCTCGCTCTGCTCAGCAAGGAGGCGGGGCTGTTCAAGTCGCTGGTGCGTATCCGCGCGTGCCCCCTCCGTCCATGCCTCGTCTTGCGTTTGCGGCGACTGACTGACGACGGCTTGCTATTCGTCCAGGTCGCTCAATCCGGCGAGGCGGCCGAGCTGAAGGCGTTGGCCGAGTCCAAGTCTGCACGCGGCGCGGCAGGCTGGTGAAGCGTGCGTGACGATGCCGCCGCGTGGACGGACGAATGGTCGAGGAGGAAGAAGGAGGGTGGAGGGACGGTGGAGAGGGAGGTGGTGAATCGCGGACACCGTTCATCCATCTGTCTGTCTATCTATCTGGCTAACATGCACCGAAGAGACGGGAACCGTTGCAGCCCTATCCGAGCTTTCCTCCCACGCAGATGATCCATACAGATGATCCATCTATCCATTTATCTGCTCACCGTCAGCGTCGTATCTTCCCCAGCACTGGAGATGTGCATACATGGCGAGGGCGTGCACCGTGTCTGATCCGTCTGCGTTTGGGTGTGTGTCTCCGGAAGCGAGCCCCGAAGGAGCGGGTCGTCCTCTTATCTCCATTATCTCCAGCGCCATCGTGCTCTCCGTCAATCCCGCCCCGGTTGAACGGTGGTGCCCCGCGCGTGCCCCGCCCGGACGAGAAGCATCCGTGGCTGGTGGCTGCACGTCAAATGGCTGAAGGCGGGCCGAGACGCCGACGCCGACCGACTGCCACAACTCGTCCAAGCTTCGGTCGTCCAAGCTTCGGTCGTCCGGCCGGTCGTCCGTCGTCCATCTATCGGACCGGCAAAGCTCGCTCCAATTTGGGGACCCTCCTCAGCCACTCCCTCCTCCTCGTCTTCCTCCACCACCATCCCCCCAATTCGCCATGACCGCACCCCTCGATCCCGTCTCCCCCGCGGACGACAAGAAACCGCCCCTCTCCGCCTCCGCCTCCGCCTCGGCGGTCGGCCATCACGAGCGCGCCGCCGATCAGCGCTCCGCATCTCCCGGTGAGGATGGCGTCGAGCCCGTCAAGACCGAGGTTGGTGCCGAGGCCGCTGCCGACGACGTGGACGAGCTCACGCCGTGAGTGTCCCCGTGGCAGGTGTCGCCATGCCCTTCTTCGTCGTCCGCCGGGCTGGGGCGTGTGTGCGAGAGGAAGGGAGTACGCTTGCGCTGACATCGCATCGCCTTCGCCATCCGTTCGATTGCCTAGCGAACAAGAGAGGCGCCTGGTGCGCAAGATCGACCTCCGCCTTGTGCCCATCCTCTCCTTGCTTTATTTGCTCAGGTGAGCTTGGCCATGCGCATCGATGTTCGCGAAGGCGTCGACCTGACGTGTACTCTTCTTTTCTCGCTCCGGACCAGCTTCTTGGACCGCACCGCCATGTGAGTTTTTGCCCTTCCTTCTCGCGCCTCGCGCTACCTTCCCAGATGCGCCTTTGACTCGACCCGTCTGAAGAGTTCCTCTCCTCTGTTTCGATTCTCCTATTCTACATCCGGGATCCACAGCGGCAACGCCCGGCTCTACGGCCTGGAGAAGGACATCAACATCACCGGAAGCCAGTACAACTGGGCGCTCACCACCTTCTTCTTCCCCTACGCCCTCTTCGAGGTGCCCTCCAACGTCTTGCTCAAGTCGATGAGGCCGACCATTTGGTTTCCTCTGATCATGTGAGCTGGTAGCGAGGACAGAGGGCATAGTTCGCGCCGGTAGATAGTCACTCGCTTACTTAGTTCTCATCATTTTCAATTATCCACCCCTCGTCCTTCTTCCTTCCCTTTAGGGTGCTTTGGGGCATCGCCATGCTCTCTCAAGGTCTCGTGCACAACTACTCAGGTCAGCTCCTCGTCTCGTTTTGTCGTCTCTTCCGGGCCAACATCTCATTATGTTCTTTCATGCCATGCTCTTTTTTCGCCTCTTCCTTTCTGTTCCCACTCATTTCCCAACCAACGAAACAGGCCTCGTGGCGGCCCGCTTCTTCCTTGGCGTATTCGAAGCTGGCCTCTTCCCCGGCGCTCAGTTCCTCCTCTCTAGCTGGTACAGGCGCAGCGAGTTTGGCCTCCGCAGTGCTCTCTTCTTTAGCGCCGCTACCGTCTCGGTGCGTCAGCCTCGGGAAGGAGCGGACCGCACGCGTGGGACGCGCGTGTCAGACGGCGGGGGACGCAGCTACTGACCAACTTGGGCATTTGCTTCCTCGCCGCTACAGGGCGCTTTCGGCGGTCTCCTCGCCGCCGCTATTCACAACATGGACGGCATCGGCGGGAAGGCTGGTTGGTCGTGGGTGAGTCCGCCTGGCCTTTTTTTTCTCGGTCTTCATCTCTTCGCCGTCGCCCTCAAATGGCTGCCCTCGCAGTTCCCCCTGGGTCGTTTGGACATCCTATTTTGTCTGCCAGTCCCACCTTACGCTGCTCGCCCGGCCACATTTTCCTTCCACATCTCCCTCGCAACAGATTTTCATACTCGAAGGTCTCCTAACCGTAGTGCTCGGCGGACTCTCCTACTTTGTCCTCGTAGACTTCCCCGACACCGCCACGTTCCTTACTGAAAAGGAGCGCGCGGCGGTGGTGAGGAGGCTGCAGAAGGATCAGCAGTTCAGCGCAGGAGGGGAGCACTTCCGGTGGCAGGCGATGTGGGACGCCATGTGGGATTGGAAGACCTGGATCGCTAGTCTGGTTTACGTCGGGTGAGCGTCGTGGTCTCGTGAGAACGGGCGACGCGGGGAGATTAGATGGCGCCTTTGGTGTGCAGTCCGCCGAGACAACCGGCCGTCGTGACCGTACTGCTCACGCTGTTCCATTTATGCTTTCTTGCGTTCCCGTCCCCTTCTGCTCCCATGGACGGACGAGCAGGAGCGACATGCCCTTGTACGCCTTTTCCCTCTTCACGCCCACCATCATCAAGGCTCTCGGATATCAGAGCACGGCGGCGAACCTGCTTTCGGTGCCGATTTACGTTTTCGCGTGTATCGTCACTTGTGAGTGACGGCGTGGCTCCGCTCCATCTTTCCGGCCCCTCAGTCCGTTCTCTCTCCCTTGTCTACTCACTCACTTTGACGCTCCTTTCCCTAGGCATCGTCGGCGTGCTCGCGGACAGGACGGGCAAGCGAGGCCTGTACAACCTCATCTTCATGTGTATCGGTGTGGCTGGTTACATCATCCTCATCACTACGACCAACAAGTGAGTTTTTCGTCTTTCAGGTCCTGCTGTCCATCTAGCCTTACCGAATTCTCGTTCCCAGTGCCGTCTCCTATTTTGCTATCTACCTCGCATCCGCCGGCATCTACCCGCTCATCGCCAACACCGTCGCTTGGGTTGGTAACAACACCGAGGGCTCTTACAAGGTGAGATGCTTGGACGTCGTGTCGTGACTCGCTCTGGCGAGGCACCTGAGCGGAGGGCGCTCAAGTTTCCCGCCCGCCCATTGCTTCTTCCTGCCTCCTTCCTTGCCCTCCGCGTCTCTCCATTCTTCAACACCACACAGCGAAGCGTCGTCATGGCCATTTTCATCGGCTTTGGCAACATCAACGGTGCCGTCTCGTCCAACGTTTACATGACCAAAGACTCCCCGCGCTACCGTCTCGGCCACGGTCTCGTGCTCATGTACATTGGCATCGGCATCATCTCCACCCTCGTTTACATGTGGGGTCTCGATAGCGAGGTACGTCGGAATCCATCCGATCCGACGCAGCGCCGTGGGACGAACGTGGCCTTTGTCGCTCACACGCCCACCCTTCCCTCCCCCCCTCCTATCGCCCTAGAACAAGAAACGCGAACGCGGCGAACGCGACGAAATCATCGACCCCACCCTCGCCGCCAACAGCACGATGCACGCCAAAGGCATGCTCCGTCGCATCCCCTGGACCGGAGGCACGTTTGCGAGCGCCCAAGAGGCTAGGGCGGTTAAGGGCGACCTGTAAGTTCTTAACCCGCCGTTCTGTTTGGCTGGGTTCCGTTTGTTCGGACCGCTCGACGAACGGGACGAAAAACTGATCGACGTCTCTCCCTCCCTCCCTCTCTTTCTCTCTTCCCGCCTACCAACTTGTACCCGCGTTTGTTCCCAGATGGTCCGGCTTCAGATACGTCATTTGAGTCTGGCCCTGGCCCCTGTCCTTTCACTAATACCTTTGTACGAATTCCCAACTCTCCTTCCATCCACGGCCTCCCTGGCCGGGCCGTGTGGGCGGGGAGGGAAGGGCGGTACCCCACCCCGTCCATCCGGCGCACTCTGAACGTCCTCGCATGCCCTGTCTACGTACCTAGTACCCTGCTATTCGTGCGATCGTCTATTCACCGTCCGTCTCGCCCTGTCATTATTCCGTCGAGGCGGAGGAAGTGTCGACCTGGAAATGCAATAATGATTACCGTTACTCGTTCATGTCAGCCGCAGTCAGTGCGGAGTCGGAGATCTTCATCCCGCCGTGGCGCTTGCGGGGCTCGGTCTCGGTCTGCGTTGGAATAGAGAAAATCACCGACGACGAGGGACGGACGGGAGGGATATTCGATTCGCTTCCCTTCCCTTCCACAAACGAACGCTCTCCCTTGGTACAGACATGGCTTCCTCCTCCTCTACTGCTGCTCCGCCAGCCAACGCGGCAGCGCTCCAAGGCAACAGCAGCAGGCTGGCGGGAAAGTCGGCGGTGGTCACGGTGAGCGTCAAAGACGATTGTCGACCATTGACTCGTCGCTCTCTCGCTCTCCACCCGCACCGGTCGGGTCGGGTCGGTCCGTAACTTGTAACCGTTAAGCGTTCTCGCTCATATTTCCTCGTCGAATCGGTTCGGTCGGATCAGGGCGCGGCCAGCGGCATCGGTCTCGGCGCCGTCAAGGCCATTCTCCTCGCTGGCGCTCGGGGCGTGACGATGGTGGACAAGTCCGCTGGGGCGCTCGACGGCGCCTTCCAAGCCCTCCAGTCCGCCATCTGTGCCGACGCGGACGACGGCGGCGAGCTGCTGCGCTCCCGCGTCCACTCGGTCGTCGCGGACGTTTCCAAGTCGGCAGACGTGGAACGGTCCACGAAGGAGGCCGCACAGAGGTGGGGGGGCACGTTGGACATTTTGTTTTTGAACGCCGGCATCATGGTGGGGTTCAAGCCGTTGGAAGAGTACACGGAGGTGAGGAGACTGTGTATACGTGCACCGCTCGGGCGGCACCTGCCGTTTTTTTTTTTTTTTTTTTTTTTTTTTTAATGGGAGAAACTGACTGCCGAATGGACCGAGCGCAGGAGGAATATGATAGGATCATGGACGTGAACGCCAAGGGAGGTGAGGAAGCTATAAATGGGTCATGGTTCGACCGGGGTTCCCACACACGCAGTCCTATCTGGAAACAGAGAAATAAAAAAAATAAAAAAAACTAACCACGTTGATCCTGGCATGTCCATCTCGGCATGGGACAGTTTGGCTGGGAATCAAGAGCGCTTCGCCGTATTTGAAAACGGGTAGCTCGGTGGTGAGCGCGGCGATCCACTCCACGCTTCGATGCTCTCCGTCTTCCGTCCGTACATACTTGTCCACACCTTCTCCTCGGCGGCGCAGATCATCACTTCTTCCGTCGGCGGCCTCAAGTCTCACCCGCTCAACGGAGCGTACGCTATGAGGTGAGTCCGGCGGTGGAGTGCCATACCACCAGGTCGCCCACCCGTCCCGTAGAGGCGACCCGTGAAACGCTGACGAGCGTTTCTCGGTGTTCAGCAAATGGGCGGTCCGAGGCTTTGCGAGGACGATGGCTCGGGACTGGGCATCTCGCGGCATACGAGGTGTGTACATGTGATGGAGTATGGAAAACGAACGGACGAGAGCGGCGAGTGGTCCGGGAGCGCTGAGCGAGGACTCGGATTTCGGACTCTCTCCCCTCCTCCTTTCCAGTCAACTCCATTCATCCCGGCGGTATAGAGACGCCCCTCATGGACAATGCCGGACGAGACGAGCGAAGCGTCGCCATCGCCGCCACACCGGTGGGCAGGCTGGGCACTTCCGAAGAGATCGGCAACTTGGTGGTAAGTGGAGAGCGCCCCCGCCGGGGCTGGGACCTTTTCGGCGACGTGACATGGGTCGAAGAGCGGTGCGCTCCGTCCGGAGAACGCGGGCTCGGCTTACGTACGCATCGATGGGGTTCGTGTCCGCAGGTCTTCTTGGGCAGCGATGAGAGCTCGTTTATGACTGGCTCCGAGATCGCCATTGACGGAGGCATGGTCGCTTGAGCTTGATGTGCCGGACAAAATCATCATTCATGGCCAGGCCAGGGCTTCTCGGCACGGGCCGGTAGGTTAAGTGAAGATCGATCGTAACGTGGCGTTCGTTATACCGGAAAAGACGAGAAGGACACGCATTGTCGCCGGTCGCGTTCGTAAAAACTGGGCACTTCTTTTGCCCATAACGCTTTCCTCCAACCATCAACGATTCCTATGTTGTTCACTATCGTTTATGAGACATACATGCAGCGTGTGCTGGGAGATCACTCTATAGAGACAGGAGCGTGACGCGAGGTATACAGCACGCATCTATAAAACGGGTCCCTCTCAATCCGGTCCGGTCCGGTCGGGCGGGAGAGGCCTACGTAGGATACCGCATGCCGGACCGCGGTGGAGGTGGGTTTCCAAGTCAGAGCTTCGACACGCGTTCGCGAAGCACGTTCTTCTGGAGCTTGCCGGTCGACGTTTTCGGCAGTCTGAGACGCGGATCGCCCGGGGAGAGGGGTGGAAGGGAATGAGGGGAAGACATGACCAGAAGAGAGAGGAGAGGAGAGGCTCAGTCAGGTTCGGAACGAGACAGTGTACGGAGACGGATACGCGCGACGAGACTGTCGTGGAGCCGCCGGCAGCGTGGGTACGCACTCATCCACGATTTGCACCCACTGTTGGACGGCGGACGGACCGTCCGTACGGAAGAACGGAGAGAGGTGAGTACTGGTGGCAGTGGCTCCAAGGGACGAGAGAGGGAGGAATGGATCGCGCACCTCCGGAACTGCGAAACCGCTCATCGACTTGCGCACAAAGGCCTGTTCGGGATTCGGACGACAGACGCGAAAAAAGGCCCATTGAGTCATCGATCACGCTTGTGTCATGCTCTCCGCGCTCGCCGATGGATCTGTGTATGCGTGTGCGTGTGTGAGGGACACAGGAGAGATAAAAGCGGCAAGCACCTTGATCTCGGCGGCGTATTCGTCAGGCCTGGCGATACACTTGTCTTTGTGTGACTGGTGAAGGACGATGAAGGCATGCGGCTTCTCTCCCCACTTTGGGTGGCGTCGCGCGACGACGCTGCACTCGAGTACGGAGGGGTGGCGGGCCAGCTCTGCTTCGACGGCTGCGAAGGCGGAGAGTCGGGTGCATGCCGACGACCAGGGTCGGGTAAAAGACGAGAGAAAAAACGGAGGAAGGGAGGTGAAGAGACGAAAAGCGAAGGAAAAGAGGACGGTCCGGTCAGCCGAGTCCGAGGCCATCAAGACGCTTTAAAAGAAAAACCTCCGCTCGCTCACCCAGAGAGCTGATGTTCTCGCCTCCGCTGATGATGATGCTACAGTTGCGTGCGGGGAGAGCGAACAAACGTGGGCGTGCCCGCTGACGTGTGCTCTGGGCCAGGAGCGACGGGAGACGGAGGACGACAGGACTTACTCCTTGCCACGATCGAGGATGTGAATCTCCCCGCCGGGATGGCGGACGGCCAAGTCGCCGCTCCTGAACCAACCGCACCTGCTCGCCTTGCGTGTGGCCTTGTTGTCGCAGTAGTACTCCTTCATGACGATGTTGCCGCGCATCACAATCTCGCCCAGCTCCTTGCCGTCTCGCTTGACGTCGACCAAGGGGGCGTCGGGGTCGTCCGAGGGCTTAACCACGCGGACCTCATCAGCGGTCAGGAAACTGGATCCATGCGGGGGAAAAAAGGAGGCAAGGCGTCGGTAAAAGGGTGAGCTCGTATTTCTCATTTCCCCGAAGCGCGCCCACGATCGGTCCTAACTCACCCATGGCCCTGCCTGGCCTGCAGGCGGGCCCTCTCGTCCAACGACAAACTGGCCCACTCAGGCTCGGAGTATCTGCGCGTGATGGGCCCGTACGTCTCGGTGAGGCCGTAGACATGGACCGGGATGAGGTTGAGCGCCTCAAGCTTGCCCAGGAGATGAGCGGTGGGGGCGGAGGCGGCGATGGTAACGAAAACGGGGTTGGGGAGGCGGCGGGCAAGGGGGTGGTTGACGATCCCGATTTGGACCTGGGAGCAAGAAACAAAGGCAACGGACCGAGAGAGTAGAGCGAAGTGGAGTGAGTCCCGCGTGGTCAGGGCGCGCACAAGACCTTGCCAGCCCGGGATCAAGATTGGCAACGCACCGTCGGAGCGCCACAATAATGCGTGACGCCGCCCTCCAAGAAGAGCTTCCAGAGCTGGTCATAATCGACCTTGCGAGCCGTCATGTGCGTACCGAGGGCAGCGGTGACGGCCCAGGGGAAGGTCCAGCCGCAGGCGTGGAACAAGGGGAGGACCCATAGGTAGACAGAGGTGGAGGTTATGCCAGCTTCGAAGGCGTTTGCTACGCTGTGAGAACGAGACGTGTTATATGGCGGTGTTTTCGATGGGGCCGGGCGGTCAATGGAAGAGAAGGAAGAGGGCCAGAGCAGTGGAGATAACGTGGAGGAGTGGGGGGCACGGGGGAGGCATCGACTCACGCAGCCAGATAGCTTCCTCGGAAGGTCGTGATCACTCCCTTGGGACGACCTGTCGTTCCCTGGAATGGAAGTGACGGCAGCCGCAGGGGCGAGCACAAAGAGAAGAAAAGCGACCAAAAGCGCAGATGAAACGAGGAATGAAAGAGGAGTGAGCGGTGCACAGGAGCCTCTCCCTCAACTCTGCCTTGGCGTCCTGGACAACCGCGGGTCTTCTCACCGACGTGTAACAAAGCGCACAAGGATCGGTCTCGTCCCGGACGCTCTCGAGACCCTCCCAGCCCCTCCCGCGGCTGAACTTTCTGCCGGCGTCCAAGAACCTCTCGTAATCGTCCGTGGGGTCTCGTCCGCCGGAGTCATTGGAGATGATGATCTGCAGGTCTCGGAAGGCGGAGCCAGCGGCGGTGGTGGAGGGGAGGAGGTGGGCAAACTCGGAGTCGCAGAGAACAAAGCGGGCGCCGGAGTGGGAGAGGATGTAAGCAATCTCCGCGGGGGAGTTGCGGATGCTGGGAGGAGGGAGTGGCGGGAAAAGGGAGAGAGCGGCGGAGCGGAGACGCGAGTTGGGTCAGTTTCTGGGCCGAGCTGGGTCGGCGAGGCTCCCGCGCCATGCCTTCTCCCCGCCGCAAAGAGACTCACTTGAGAGGTGTGATGACGCCCTTGGCGGCCAAGACACCGTAATGAGCGTCGGCGATGAGGGGCGCGTTGGGAGAGATGACGGCGACGCGATCGCCGGGCCTGAGGCCGATGGAGAGAAGGGCGTAGGCGAGGTTTTGGACACGTTGCGCCCTGAGCGGGGTGGGGGAGGGAGATGAGAGGAGCGGGGCCCGACGTTAACCAAGCCCATCCACCCGTCCATCCATCCATCCATCCATCCATCCACCCGGTCCCATCCGATCGCCCCACACAAGCCGAGGTGGGCGCGTGGACTCACCAGACGTCGTAGGTGACGCCCCACCCCTTGTCGGCGTTGACGACGGCCCACTGCTTTGGCTTGATGAGAGCGGCGCGGAGGATGAAGTTGACGGGGTTGAGGGGGGTGTAGTTCATGGGCCATGCCTTGTCGCCGGTGGTGCCATTGATGGGTGGGAGGGAGAGGCGGAGGACGGGGTTGGGCGGTGGGAGAGAGGAGGGCGGGGGGGTGTAGGCCTGGAGGCGGGTGAGGAGGGACGAGGGCGGGATGACCATGGTGAGCGGTGGAGGGGATTATTTCTTTGTGTTGCTTCCACTCGGCGTGGTCGTGGCCGTGGTCGTGGCCGTGGTCGTGGTTGCGGTTTAAAAGCCTTGCCTTGTCGACCTCGGACGATGGCGGCGAGGAGAAACGCCGGAAGACGTCGGTGGCTCATACGGCAACCCCGCCTCCCCACAGGGCATCTCCGGCTCGGCTCGCTCTTTGCGCCGACCGCCGAGCGGGCAGCGGGGCGACATGGGCGCCGGTCGAGTCGGTCGAGCCGGTCGAGCCCGCGCCGCCGTTGGCGCTGGTGGAGCTGGACAGTACACCCGGAGAGACGGCGTCTGTCAGACTGGGACGCCCAATGGAGGGAAAGAAGCTACATGTAGCGCGACGAGCGCCGTGGAGCAAGCGACGATCGACTTGGACGACGGAGTCCATCGGCGTCCGCGTCGGCGTCCCCGCTTCAGTCGTCAAATCAAGGCGCTGCTGCGGCGGGCTCACGCGCAGGCATCTGTCACGACGGTTCCGGGAGACGTCGATCGCGGCTGCGGCGTCTACTGCGGCCGCGGCTGTCCTGACGTCGGCACGTGCTGCTTAACCGATCGTCTGTGGAGGTCCGGAGTGAGAGACAGAAGATCTGATCGGGACCAGATCAGATCCCCTGATTAGTCACCCGCGATCCTCTCACGTCCGCCCCCTCCACTCCCTCCTCTCCTTCTCAATCACCATAACTAACTGCCCACCGCTGCTCCTGTCTCCATCCTGTCGTCAGGAAGACGCAAACGCACCATGTCCGCCTCCGCTCCGCCCATTCCTTTCGTCAGGCTCGGCAAATCCGGCCTCAAGGTCAGCAGGGTCATCCTTGGCTGCATGTGAGTCCCCTCGTCCCCCGCCGTTTCCACACCGTCGTCATGCCGAAGGAGGCACCAGTGTCCTTCTCATGTCTTCTGCCCTTGCCTCCACTGTTATGCCCGGCGCAGGTCGTATGGCTCCAGTAAGTGGCAGGACTGGTGAGGCTTTTCGTTTACGACTAGAGAGGAGAGGAGATGGGGATCTAGTCCCTGGTCGTCGCTCACGACAAGTGTGTCATCGCTGTCATTCGTCGTCCTCGCTCCCGTTCTATCCGACGGCCGCACGAATGCAGGGTCCTTGACGAGGCCGAGGGTATCAAGCACATCAAGGGCGCATGGGAAGCGGGAATCAACACCTTCGACACCGCTGATTCCGTGCGTGCTCCTCCTGTGCCGCACCGCGCTCCGACCCGCTTGTCTTCTTCCCATCGCTCATCTCTCTCTACTTTTTTTCCCCTCTTCTCTATTGCTCTTCCCCCGCCGCCACCGCCGCCGACAGTACTCCAACGGCCAGTCAGAAGTCGTCCTCGGCAAGGCGCTCAAGCAGCTCAACATACCTCGCGAAAAGTTCGTCGTCCTGACCAAGGTTTTCTTCCCCTTCGAGCAAGGCAGCAAGGGAATACAGGACCCTAACGATCCCAAGTGGGGCAATGGTAGGGGTCTGAACCGCAAGGTGGGTGGGACAAACGGGCGCCCGACTCGCGCTCGAGTTTGGAGTGCACGCCCTCCCACCTCTTGCCTCTCCGAACTGCGAGCGCCGGCAAGAGCCAACCCTAACGCCTCTCCTCCAAACCTGTCCAGCACATCTTTGAAGCCATCCGTGGGTCCCTCGAGCGCCTCCAGCTAGACTACGTCGACGTCCTCCAATGCCACCGCTTCGACAAGGAGACGCCCATCGAGGAGACCATGCAGGCGCTCCACGACGTCGTCAAGGCCGGGTATGCGAGGTACATCGGCATGAGCTCTTGCTATGCCTAGTGCGTGTTCCTCTCCTCTTTTTTCCTCCTTTCTTTTTTTTCTTCACACGGCACCATCGTGCACGGCTTGGGACCGACCAACATGGGCGGGCGGCGGGGGATGAACAGGGACACAAGGCTGACCATTAGGTTTTCCATCGACTCGCCGGCTCCAGCCAGTTTAGCCACATGCAGAACTATGCCATCCAGAACCGCCTGACGCCGTTCATGTGAGTCGACCTTTCCCTTCCGTCTTCCGTCTTCCGTCGTTTCACCTCACCCATCCAATCCGTCGACCTCCCCGCCACAGCTCCATGCAAAACTTCTACAACCCCATCTACCGCGAAGAGGAGAGGGAGATGTTCCTCACCCTCGAGGTTCGTATTCGCTTCTCCTCTCCTCCCTTCTTCGCTTTCTCGCACAAAGACCCCACATTTCGCTGACCGTGATCCACGTTCTCTGCCTTTTCCCACATCTCAGCACTTTGGCGTCGGCGCCATCAACTGGTCCCCTCTCGCCCGCGGCTTCCTCGGCCGTCCGGCGGGCGAGCAGACGACAAGGAGCCAGACGGACCGCAACTTCAAGCGCTTCGTGGGCGAGAGCGACGCTTCGAACGAGATCAACAGGCGGTGCGTAGCTGCCTTTGCTTCCGCTCCCCTCATCCGTCGCTTCTAGACCGATGCTCTGGCCGCCGCTGGGCGGTCCGCTCGCGGCCCATCTATCGAGCGCTGGCATCTTGCTCACGCGGCGTACTCCCGTCTCGTCTCCCATACATCGCCTTCAACGCATCCCAACAGCGTCGAAGCGATCGCCAAGAAGCGCAACCTCTCCATGGCGCAGGTTGGCCTCGCCTGGTCGCTCTCCAAGCCCTTTATCACCGCTCCGATTATCGGCAGCACCAATTTGGACAGGCTCATGGAGCTCATCGGTGCGTCCTTCCATCGTCTTCGTCCCGTTTTTCACTTTCGAGCGTTTGCATCGGTTCAACGGTCCTGGGTAGAGGTTTAACCGGTCGGTTGGGGGCACGGACAAGCGTTTCTCTATCGCTGACACCCCTATCTGCCACGACTACCTATTGTTCTGCCCATCCGTCATAACCCCGCATTCGCCACGTCGCCCCACCCCACCCGACGACCGACCGACGGCCAGACGCTGTGCACGTTCAGCTCACGCCGGAAGAGGTGGCTTGGATCGACGAGCCTTACCAACCTAGGTGTGAGTTTGATTCCGACCCGTTGCGTCCTTACGTCCTTCCGCCGTCCTTTCGATCGTGCTGCGTCCGTATCAAATGTACGAGACAAGACGCATTGGCAGATCGTTCGCTGATCGCTGCAACCCATCGTGTCGCTTCGCTCGTATCCTCCCTGCCTCATGTCGACGCAGCCATCATGGGCCACTCTTAAGGTCGCAAGCGCCGCCCATCCATCTTCGAGACTCACGTCACGTCGGCGCGGCCGTCCGCGTTTACCTTTCTTCCCTTCCCTTCCCTTAGAAATTCATTTACAATAATCCCAACCAAGCGGTCAAGACTAAAACAAACAACATCTCGTCACCATGACCTTGTTCGCTCGAAAGCCTGCACCACGTTTTGAAAACAAAAATCACACGAAAGTCTTGAAGGCAGCCTCCGTGTAGTTATTGGTGGAAAGACTAAAATCTCGTACACGTCCTTTTGGTAGACCGATATCGGTCCAGCTCTCTGTGTCATAGAAGACACTGTCGACACCCGCAAGAAGCGCAATTTTCAACCATTTTAAGATCAGGCCAAGGCGAAGATTCTCTTTGCTTTTCGCAAGGCTCAGCGTTGTCGGACACGAGAGGAACTGCCTGGCAAGGAAGAAGAATTCTTTGCAGCTTTGAGTGCAATTCTCAGCGACCTTGGCAAACACAGTGACTTTCAAGTCATATCCAAGTATTTTGAGGTCAACTGGTTCGCCGACCCATGGCTGGGTGAGTCTCACGTAGTATTTGTTGCTTGCTTCTGTATGGTCGTTTCCGGGTTTAACATTATCTGATTACTGTGCTCGCCTGAATAACATGAAATTGCAAAGGCGAATGGGAAACCCTAACCCAAAAACTGAGGAAGACGAAGTCATCAGTGTGATGAGGACTTGTATTTCTAGACATGGCACTGAAGGGACACTTACTTCTGCGAAGAGCATTGTATTCTGCTTGATCTTTGTCGATCATGGCATGTCCAGGCATCCAGCCTTTCGCGGCAAATGGCTGTGCTCTCTTGACAATCTCCTCTTGAGATATACCCTTCACCTGACACTTGGAAGGATCTGAAAAAAAAAAAAACATTGTTCCATGAAAAGGTGGAGACGGTTAGAAATACCATCAAGAGGGCCCATCAAACTCAAATACGTTCCAAGACAGAAAAAGTTCACCTGCAAGCAGAACACGAGCACGTGCAGTCACTCGGTCTGCAGTCGCACGTAGGAAATCCTCGAGTGTGCGTGCTTGGATATCAGCAGATATCATGACTGCTCCTGTTATAAGAGTAGGGGCGACAGATCAGCGCGTACCTAAAAATACCAAAACAGAGGAATTCAGCTAACCTGGTACCATCCTCCTCATATCAGAAATCGTGGTCAGAAAAGTCACTGGCGCCCGAGCCTCATTCTTGTGACGCCATGAAGAATCCAGCCCAATGCCGTGATGACCCGAGTAGAGGACAAGACAGTCAAGAGAATATGGAATTGTCCCGAAAGGAAGTTGGAGGGATGGCACTCTCATCATGAGGAGAGTAACTGCACAGCCAGACAAGCAAATTGAATAAGTAGGCAAGATACCAGAAAAAACCTCGTCCAAGCGGAGAGTCGAGAGACACGTACAGATAAATCTTCGGGATCCTACAGCCACCTTGCTTCAGCATCTATATCTTTGATTGCTGGCCAGGAGCCGAAAAAAAGCGAGCCATTCATTTGGAGGAAGCAGGCAGTTCACGGTAGGAAAAGAGGATGATAGGTTTGCAGGGAAGAGTCGTAAATGATCTAAAAGAATGAGAGGTGAGGATCGGGGGGTTGAGGGAAAAGAGGCGGGGACTATGGGAAAAGAGGCGGGGATTCTGGGAGAGGAGGTAGGAATTCTGGGAAGAGAGGCGGGGATCGCGGATTGGGGGGCGGTCAACCGGGCGCGCCGGACCTTCTTAGCACGGCTGCGTCTCATCATCGGCGGAGGGCTCCGTCCACGTCTCGAGAGATGATGGTCCGCAGAATTGCGTCTTCCGACTCGGCATTTCTGTCGACACCTAGGGCCCGCAAGACATTTCAACAGGCTCACAGTGAGTGGTGCTATCCATCTTCTTTGCCAGGGCCTGTCTTTAGACAAAGGGCCACTGTGAGGCCCTGGACCTTTTCATGCTGTGTGTTCAGGTTCGTCCTTTCTGGATTTGGCTCTCAACCTAGGTTCTTCAGGACGTGGTGGCTCGAGCCGGAGAAAACCTCTTCAGCATCGTCGTTACAAGGACAAGGCCATTTTAAATGCCAAAGGTGGTCCAGTGCCAAAATACACGAACAGCCTTCTCTGTCGTGTCGGTGGTAGCTGGGATGGAGTCGGAGGTAGGCCTCCAGGCATAGGCCGGCTTGAAATCACCCCTGTCCCTTCGGCCCACCGACACCAGTCCTCGGACGAGCATATTGCCTTACAAGAGGACGCGGCCATCATGACTCGCAACTACGAGCGGTGGTGGCAGAGCTACGCTATGAGGGTAGAAGAAGTCCAACGATTCTGCGACCTTCTGGACGAGCTGTCATGCACTTTGGGACTTAGAATTGTTGCCATTGGTCCTACTTCTCAAGGGTTCGAGTCACAGATCCGGCAGTGTGCTCAAAGATAGCCAGTGAGTTTGCCGTTTCATTCTTAAGGCCACTCTCGTTAGGCTTGTCTGATACTCATTTATTCCCGTACTTCACTTTATTTTACAGCACGACCCATGGCCAGCCAACATGGCAGAGACAGAGCTAGTGTATTTGCGTGATGTCGCACTCAACTCAAGCAAGGATTTGGCAACCCGTTTTATCTTCATTGAGTACGAGAACTTTCACTATCAATGCATCGTCCACGACATCAACGGCAGTCGTGTGCGATATGATACCCTGAAAGTGGCATCTATTGATGCCAAGGAGACGCTCGACGCCTTCTCGCGTGCTGTCTACGAAATGACATCCGACTGTTACATGGTGAGGTGGGTGTCTGCTCGTGATACTACCGTCGAAAATGAGTCGCTCATTTATTTATTTTTGGGTTTTCTCGTTCAACAGCTTGCCATCTGGTCAGCAGAACGGCATGTTATTGCTGACCAGCAGAACGACACTCATGTGGATTCTGGGCATGTTATACAGCACTGTTTGCAGCTCTTCGGCCTCTCTAACCCGAATCGAATCGAATCGAAGCGAATCAAAGCGAGCAAAGGTACGCTTCAGCATTCGGGCAGAGAGACGGACATGAGCAGTAACACCAGCAGCAGAACGGGTCGCCCCCGCGACTCGACTACCGCGGAGCCGTGTCTTCCCTTTCCACGCTCTTCCATCCGTCCGTACCGCATCGCATCCGCTACTCTACGCTTCAGTCACGGGCGCCCTAGCGGCAAAATGGACGACAAGCTTCTTGCCGTCCTTATCGAGCAAAAAGCCGTCCAGGGCCTCCTTGGCTGTCAATGAGCTACTTCCAAGGGAAATCACAACGGTCAAGAAGAGACTTCAAGATCTGTTTGATGGTTACCGTGGTAGCGAGTCTGGCCTCAGCAGGGACGTCCTGGTGAAGACCCTGGATCGTGGCGACTGGCTAGGAGGAATCTTTGCCGGCACCATTGTAAGTATAGAACCTCACGCACACATTTTCTCGTTTCTATGCTGGATATGACTTCTCATTCACTTACGACCTATTTTCATACAGGTGGCACCGCCTCGAGATGCTCATGAACCTTCCACATCTCACTCGAAGGCACTGAGAGCACTCACGACACGCTCAAGGGCCAAGGACGGTGTGATTGAGGCTGGTGCCATTGCTCACAACGGTGGACGGACTCTGCCCACTAAGTCACCTTCACTGCCACCCTCAGACGTCTTCAAGTTTGTTGACCTCGATGGGTCAGATTGCGCCAGAGGAGAAGATAAAGCAAAGCAGACGGAAAATACGTGGAGGTAAGTAAGAAGGTTTATTCTGAACAGGGCGGATGAACTATGATTTCTCCAAGGATAACTTTTGTTTCCTCTCATTTTCTTCTTCTCTCGGCAGACCCGCAAGCACCGCCTCTGGTTCAAACCTCAATTGACTCTCTGTGGCGTGCTAAGCCGGGAGAATGGTTCAATGATGAGCTCGTTGCTGTGTTCATCACAGAGCTCATCAAGAGTCACCGTCCCTCGGACGACACCACCAGTATCACTCGGCAGTCAACACGTCTCCCGCCTCTGGTGGTTTCAACATTCTTTTATACGGAGCTGTGAGGCGGGGATTACGGAACTGGAGGGTGGGAATTATTGAACTGGAGGGTGGAAATTCGTCTGATCGGGGCGGGTACAACAAATTTCGGGTGGGGAATCCGCTATTACGCGCGGCCGATCACCGGTCGGTCCGTCGCAACGTGCACATACATGCGTCAGTTCCTTGTTCCTTTCGGAGGCGGATATCTTAGTGAGATGGAAGACGAGAGGATTCGAAAAGAGATAGATGCCTCGCAGGGGAGGCAAGTGAGCTTCGATACACAGGGCGGTATGGAGGGGAGGGGAGCCCGAGACTGCGGCTCTTGGGAGAGTGGAACACCGCCATGTCCTGTGCGTCCATCTCTCTCTCCTCCTCTCTCTCTGCACGATAGAGCCCGCTTCCGTCGGTCATCGCTTCACATCTATTTGATACCCGCTTCGTCTTCTCGTTGCTCTCTATTCGTTGGGACTGGCTCTCCAACCCGTGTCGTCACCCCACCTTTCACCTGCCCGTTCGTTCTCCTTCGTCCCTTCGTGCTCTGTCGCTACCGGATATCCTCTCGAAGGACGTCCTCGTCCGTCCCACCGCCGTACCACCGCACCACACATCCCACTCTCTCCATCGCCCCGATCCGGATATGACCTCCCCCACTCCGCCTGCGCCCGCGCCGGGCAGCGCGGCGCCCTCGTACAACACCGATCTCCTCCTCGCCGTCGTAGACGACGAACAAGAACAGTCGGCCAACGTCATCCTCCGGCACTTGGGCAATTCGCTCGTGGGCAGGATCGCGGAGAGCACGATAAAGACGGTTCAGGGGAGCGTCAAGGTGGTGGCTGTGGTCAGTCCTTGGGGGGATCACAATGTGAGTCCGCCGAGCCGGCGGTTGGATGGCCCGTGCGGTCAAGCCGGTGGAGCCGAGTCGTTTTCCGGCCTTGGCTTGGCTCGTCCTCGGATCGTATGGTCGGTGAAAGGGATGATGGCACCTGATTTCATCTATCGTCTCACCTCAACGTCGCTCATTTCCTTCCTCCCCTTCTCCCTTGCCGCTCTACCTGGCCGATCCGATCGTCCACAGCCTGTCGTCCTACCGTGCATCCGTGTTCGCGACGTGGGTAAGCGGACGACATGCTGGCTAATGCGTGCAAGACCACGTCCCCACTAACCGCCGTCTGCTCCGCTTCCTCCCACAGCCTTCATGGGCGTGACGGCGGCGACAGGTGGCCTCTTTGGCGTGGTGCACGGCGTCGTCGGCGACTCTCTGTACAGTGTCCCCGCGGCCTATCTCGTCGCCTCGACGGTCGTGGGCCACGCGATCAGCTCGGTGACGAACGACTACGTGAGCGAGCGCTTGATGGAGTACATGAGCGAGGTGTTGATGCACAAGGACGTCAAGACGCTCGAGTTGGATACCAAGGACGTTCTGAGCTTTGAGGTCACCGTGCGTAGCCGTCTCCTGGACCTAGGAAGCTCTGTCTGCATTCGCCTTCGATCTCTTCCACCTTCGTGTGACCTGGACTCCAATATTTTTGACACTTGCTCCACCCTTTTCCTTTCGCAGCTCATGTACAAGATCTACAACAAGTCGGCCCAGTTGGCTTTCTTCGGTGCGTCGTCGCACGCGTCACATCGTCGCTCGTGACGGTGGCCATTAGCTGAACCGGACCGTCTGCTGTTCCTCCTCGACGCTCCGCTCCGTTCCCAGTCCCGCCGGCAAAGCTGGAAGCAGCAAAAGGTAAACCCATCACTATCAGCTCCGTCTTTGGCTCGGTCAAGGACTATCTCGACTATTCCAAGGGCTGGTTCAACCCTTACCTCATGTGCACCAGCCGTCTTCCAGCCATTCCGCGATATGAGAACCCCAACATCGTCATCTGCTATGGGCCGTTCATCGTCGGTGACTACCTGTTCGCGTGAGTACCGTTTCCCGATTCCGTCCCCTCGGCACGCGCCTCGAACATGTGCAAACAAAAACTCACCGCCGTCTTCCTCCTCGCTACAGTCACACCGTGCTAGCCTCCACGCCGAGGCTCCTGCCATTGTGTCCTCCAAACCCGGAACAAGACGTGGACTACACGCGCATGTACGTCGGCCTGATCTCGATCGCGCCCTGCCGTGGTACGATGTGGGCACACAGCCGGCGTCCGAACGAAGGAAAGTTCAAGGTGCTCCTTGCGGACGGCGTGCCGGGCATAGTTATTCCGGTGAAGAACGGGTGTCCGCTGTTGGGCTGGGACGCGACGACGTTGCGGGACGCATTCAGGGCGGGAGAGGCCGCCTGGAGAAAACATGCCGAGGACATCCTCGCGTTCCTCGATGCCGTCGTGGATTACGATCACGCCGGCGCCTACCTCTCCGGGGACCTGGAGGCGGCCAGGGCTGCACACGCAGAAAATGAGAATGACGATGGCGTGGCAATTATGGGCGGCGAGGGAGGGGCCGCGGCGGCTGACGCGCGCGCCGCGCTGCGCCAGAGCGTCTCGGCACTCTTCGAAGCAGTCTGGCGTCTCAAGGGTCTCAAGGTGGTGAAAGAGAACATGGATGCCTCGCGAGCTGGGCTCGTGTTCCTCCGATTCGGGAACCGGAGCTTGTTCAAGAGGGAACGGAACGCCATCGGGCTTTGGCAGTGGAGGAAGACCAAAGGGAAGGAGGAGAGGAGGACGACCACGGAGAGCAGTCTTTTGCATCCTAGGACGTGAGGTGAGCGCAACAGGGCGGAAAGGAGGTCGGCCTCGGAGCGCAGATAACATAATTGGCTCGTCGCATGGATACCTGTGAGCATGCAATATATGATGCGTTCGAGGACGCCATCCGAGCTGGTGCGCCTGAAATCCTCATCCTGCGATCTTGTGTCGCCATCCCCCGTCCCTAAGCAAACTCGCCGACTCTTCCCTCTTCGCTTTGACCCTCCTCTTCTCCCCTCTGTCGCGTCCCCACATCCTCTTCAGCATCTTCTTGGCCTTGCCCGCCGCCTCCCGGGAGCCTGTCCTGCCTCTCTAGACGGGCGATCGGCGGCAAAGGTGGTGAGCTAGTCTGGGAGGAAAGGCGACGGAGGGAGGCGATGTGATCAGCGGTCGTGAGTACCTCGGAGGCCGACGCCGAGCGGCAAAGCGGAGTACCGTCAGCCGTTTGTACAGTGATGATTATGATGAAGACGGCAGCTTCCAAGTTCTCGACAGCGAAGTCGAGTCTCGACCGGTCGTACCGACCCAAAGACCACGCATGGAGCGGAAGGAGGTAGTTGCTGCTGGTAGGAGGGCCGAGTGAGGGCGTGGAGGGTGCGGAGCGGAAAAGGAGCAGGGGAAGCGTGCGAGAGAGCAGGGCGGGTGTGCGTTGAGCAGAGGTGCCGCCGACGACGCCGCGGAGAAGTAAGAAAGCCGGGTGAGGGAAGAGGTGAGGACTGGGCGAAAGTTCAGAGGGACTGAGACCGACTCTGTCCTCGCTGAGAAGCCATCTATCACCGAAGGCTCTCTAACCCGTCAGTAAATTTGCCTCCAGAGCCCTCCTCCCCTCTTTAAACCGGTCCACGCCCCCAGCGAAAGTCTCGCTTGCTTCACTCCGACTCGACCTCCACGCCCCATCTCCCGACGCCCATTCCTCCCTCCCCCGCTCGCACCCGTGCGATCGTCGCGGACGACTCCGCCGCATTGCTCCCTTGGTTGGAGTAACATTGTCAACTAGAATATGGTCTTCAACAGGGAGGCAGGATAAAGCAGCGCGAAGGCGGTGATAACTACGCCTCTTCCCACTTCTTCCAAGGTCTTCGCAAGATCACCGAGAAGCACGGCGTGTTCATGATCGTCGACGAGGCCCAGACCTGCGTCGGAGGTACCGGCAGGTTCTGGGCGCACGAGAAGTGGAACTTGGAGGTGCGCATTTCCTTTTCTTTCCCCGCCGCCTTCAAAGGCTGACCCCACCGTCTCTTTCCGGCTTTTAGACGCCTCCCGATTTCGTCACCTTTTCCAAGAAGATGCAGGCCGCCGGCTTCTACCACAACATCGAGACAGGCTGCCATACCGAAAGTGAGCGGATCGACGAGTGCCAACCTGTCCGTCGTCTCGCCCCGAGCATACTTACACCCGCCTCTCCTTCTCGCACAGCTACAACACCTGGCTCGGTGACCCGGTCCGAGCCCTCCAGGCGCGCGAGGTCATCCGCGTGATCGAGCGAGACTTCTTTCGATATAGCTTTGTTGTCTGTCATCTCCCAACCCTCTCACACCTGTCTACTTTTTCATACCTGTGCAGCTAATTTGCCATCACTTCTCCCCAGTTTTTGACATTCCGTGCCTGAGGCTTGGTATTTTTTTTCTTTTCCATGCCTGGCTGAGCCTTGGTTTCCCCATTTCCAGCATGGAGGTGTCAAGGAGGTGTATGAGGAGGGGGAGACTGGACTGGAATGGGCTGCTGGAGTTGCTAGCTTCTTTCCTCCTTGCTCAGGTTGTGAAAAGAGGCAAAGGACAAGGGTGCTAGAGTTCCCTTTCCAAATTTTCATTTTCATTTTCATTTTTTTTTTTACGTTCACTAGAGAAGCGAACTTTTTCAACCTTTCGCACTGAGCCACTGACTGCCTGGGGGAAGACGCCACTCCTCTCTCAGGTTGGCGCTCCCGGGCCAACCGCCTGGTCGCGTGCGTCCGAAGAGGTCCTTTCTACCAGCAAGTTTACCCACTCTACTCAATTGAACAGGACCGATGCGGGGAAAATGGAGGTACACAAGTATGAAAGAGAAGGGTACAGGCGAAGAAGACGAAGCGCTCGCAGGACGTTTACTTCATGATCTTACCGTCAGCTGGAAGGAGCGTGGAAGGAACGACCGCGAAAGAAGGACGGATGTGACAATGAGTACACAGACGGAGCAGCCCATTTCGATGGCTCGCATCGTACGTCAAGGTAAAAAGCTCACCCCAGCTCTTGCCGTCGATGACAGCCTCCCACGCGAAGACATCCTCGATGAACTTCTTGTCCTCGGCCTTCTTCTCATCGAGAGGGGTGATGTCGTAGCTCTCGTAGTCGGGAGCGACCTCGAAAACGGGCTTCCAGTCCTTTCCGCGGCAGATGAAAGCGCCAGAGATGACCGAGTTGTTGGCCTCGCCGAAGACACCCATGGTGCCCATGATGTACTTGCGAGAGGCCTCGAGGCGGTTGAAGAAGCCTCCGACCTGGTTCGCGCTCATGAACACCTGCGTGAGCTCCTCGTTGTACTTGAAGTCGACGCGCCAGAAGGAGTAGCCTTCTGCTCATCGGAGAGAGAATGGATGGAAGGAGTAATCCGGTTGGTAAGGTGTCCCCACTCGGGTTTCGCAATCACCAAACATTCTAGAAAAAAAGGTTCCACCTCTACTTACCGGCATCCCAGTGCTCCCAGAGCCAAGGCAGAGCCTCGGAGCGGGTGTCCTTGTTGGAGTAAACGCGCTTCCACTCGTCGAGGACCAGCGGGGACTTGGGCAGCGAGTCGAGCGGGTTCTTAGCCTTGGGCTCAGCGGGAACGGCGGGCTCGTCCTCCACATCCTCCCTCTGAACCTCCTTCTTCGGCTTGGGCTCAGCCTGCTTGGGAGCCTTGGCCTTCTCCTCCTTCTTGGGGGCTGCAGCAAAGTAATCAATGAAGACAGGCCAGGTGCAACAAGGCGAAGCAAGGGAGGTCCGACGCGTGCGACGTTTAGAATACGCACACAAGGCACGGAATAAGCAGAGGAGAAGCGGCTGGCACTCACCGACATACTTGAGGAATTCCTCGTTGTAGTTGAACTTGCCCCAGACGTCGAGAACGGTAGGCTGGTTGACGACGGTCTCGAAGAAGCGGACAACGTTCGGGACCTTCGCGCGCTGCTCCTTGCCAAGGATTTTGACGAAGCCCATGTAGAGGGTGCCGGCAGTGATGAGGTCAGCAAGAGTGATACGGTGGCCAACGAGGAAAGTGTTCTTCTTCAGGTGGGCGTCGAGCACGGAGAGCGCCTCCTCGAGCCCGGAGACCAAAGACTGCTCAAGCGCCTTGTTGTAGGGCTCGTTGTGGGCAACGAGCATGTGAAAGAGACGGACCAAGCGGCCGGCGATCTCATCGTGGGCGAAGCTGATCCACTGCTCGATCTTGGCACTGGTCTTCGGGTCAGCGCCGAGGAGCTTGGCCGCGTTCTGCTGGTTCAAGCTGGCGACTACGAGCGAGTCAACAAAAAATAACCGTATGAATCAGCGGAAACGGACAGAAGTTGGTGCTCAGTCGATGAAGGTGGAAGGTGAGATCAGAGACTAGGAATGAAATCTCGACATGGCAGATTAAGCCAGGGATAACTGAAAGAATATATCTCATCATAGAAAGCGCACACGGAGACGGCGAAGAGAACCGGTCCTCGTGATGCAGGCTCAAAGACGAAGGGCTCGACAGATAGTTTTTCCACTTACGGTAGCGAGCGATAGCGATGCCCTCTGTAAGAGTGAAGCCGTCGGGGCCCTCAAAAGCAGGGATCCTGCCCTGAGAATGAGAGAACGCGAACAAATTAGAAGCGTTCAATTTTGTCCACGCACGAGTTAATCCAGTAGAGGCGATCCGCAAGAGAGAGGCGCATGCACTTACGAAAGGGAACTTGGCGAGGAAGGCCTCGCTCTATGAAGGCGAAGAAAAGAAGCAAATGGGAAGATGAGAAAAGGCATCGGCCCAATTTACTTGCTCTGAATGAGGAGGTATAAGCGGAAAACTCACCTTGTGTTCCCTCTTCTCAAGGCTAATGACCTGCTCCTCGAGCTCGAGGCCATTGTACTTGGCCACGGCGAACGCCTACGAGGGGGGAGACGAGGTGGCATCATCAAGGTCAGTCATCGGCTCTTTGTCCCGTCCGACAAGACAAAGGGTAGGAATGGATGCCTGCCCCTTCGACTGAGAGTGTTTACCGTCGCCCTTGGTGGCTACGTGGCAGTCTCGGCTCAAGGTACGGATGGAACCCAAGGAGTATACTCACCGGGGCGGTGTTAAAGTGCTGCTTGCTCGTGAAGTAGATCTTTCCAACAGGAGCCATGGTGTGCTCTGTCGTAAGTTTGGAGACGAGGAAGGGAGAGGAGGGGGTATGAATGCGGAAGGGGTGGTCGTGGTGAGACGGGGGGAAAGAAGAAGAAACGTTTTCGCGAAGGAAAAAAAATTCCTTCTAAATCCGCGAGAAGCCGACGGCGTCGAGTAGAGCGCGCGCGAGCGTCGCTGGCGAACACGCACAGTGCCGCTATCGATTGCACGACCGTCTGTCCTGTTTCTCTTGGCTTGGCCGGCGACAACGACGGCGATGAAAGACGCGGGGACAGCTGCTGGAGAGAGACTGGGCAAGCAACGTCGCTCGCTCACTTGGTGTTCCCTTCATTTCCTTGCAGCACTTTTTGACGGCCCTGATGAGACACATCGTGCCGTCTGGTGTTGCCGAGCACGACGACTCGGCGCTTCTGGCTCAGGCGATGACAACTCCCACTGCGTGTTGTCGGATAGACGTCTGGTCGGTGCGGCTGCTGACTCTCCTCAGCTCGGTGTTGCCTTTGGACGCAGCAATTCACATCTCTAACGCGTTCGGACAGCCCTCGCTCGCACCCCCTTTCCCTCTTCAACCCCAGAATGTCTTAGACACATGCTCTTTATCTTCTCTTTCTCCCACAGTTCAACACGCAATTATCGACTGAAACCGAAGAACGCTTGCCGCTGAGGGTCGTCCGCTGTAGGTGTACGAAGCCAGTTCGCTCGCGTTGGCCAAACACATAAAGCAGACCGGACCCTGGCCTCTCCCTTTACCGCCTACTGCTGTCCTGCTTTTCCCTCGTTTGCTTTCCCTCTCCGCCCCACGTTTCTTACCTCGACCGAATCCATTTTTTTTCTTTTCAATCTTTCCGTATCGTCATCATGAGGGCCGTTCCCATTCTTATCACCCTTGCCATCAATTCACTAGGCTCCTTCGGCGCCTCCGCCGCTTCGATCCAGGCTCGCGGAGGACTCTGCGAGCGCGGCGGCGTGGAGTGTCCTCCCAAGTTCAAGGTAGTCCACGGGTACAAGGTCCACCACGAGGAAATCCCGGTGCCGGTGAGTGTTGGTGAGGCTGAAGCGTGCGTCGGGAGATTCGGGCAAGTCGCTCACTGCTTCGTCTGTGTCTCTTCGACCGGCGGCCGTCTCTCCAGCACGTCAAGAGCTTCCCTAAGGTCATCGGGGTTCCTAAAGTGAAAGAAGGCAAGAAGGCCGTCTTTGAGGAGGTGCCAGTCGAGAAGGAGAAGATTAAGTTCAAGGAGGTGCCCACCTTCCATGCCTATACCGAGCACAAGATCATGAAGGAGACGGTGCCCGTGGCTAAGGAGAAGACAGTGCTCAAGCCGGTATCGTATCCCAAGGTGAAGATAGGTAAGGATATTGAAGAGCAGACGATCCCGGTTGCCAAGGTGAGTAAGCGGAACGGTTGGACGACTGGTTGTTCCGTTCATTCCGTACGCAGGGACAGCTACGTGGGCCGTCGGTTACTCACTTTTGAGACCATTGCGCCTCCGTTGCGGGAAAACGCAGACCAAGATGGTAGCGAAGGTCATCAAAGTACCCAAGCAGTACATCGAGGTAGAGAGTTCATTCTGTCTGGACCACATTTACGTTCTTTTGCGCAACTTTGATTAACTTATGTCCTCGTTCTGTACGATTTGGCGCAACTATCAGCACAAGACGATCCATCGGGTCGTCCCTAATCCGACGGTAGAGGAGAAAATGAAGCTCATACCGGTCACCAAGCCTTACGTTGAGCACAAGGAGGTGTTCCACAAGGTGAATACAGGCGTAGACGGAGTGGTTGCAAGGCGTCGCTAGTGGCTCACCTGATATGTCCACCAGGTGCCCATTCCCAAGGTGAAGGAGGGCAAGAAGGTTATTCCGTACAAAGAGCCCTACGTTAAGAACAAGAAAGTCGCCCATATCGTCCCAGATCCTCACTTGACGACGGAGCCCAAAGTCATCAGCGAGCCGAAGGTTTTCGTTACCCACAAGAAGGTGTTCGAAAAGATCCCGACTGAGAAGGTCGTCAAGTTCGACAAGTTCGACAAGTTCGACAAGTTCGGCAAGTTCGGCAAAGAGGGAGAGTGGTACTAAAGCCCCGGTCCTCCTCGTCCCCATGTACTCTTTTTTTGTCCCATCTCGCCCGTCGACGTCTGGAGGACTGACAAGGAGTGGGCTGGAGTCGGAATGCCCTTTGGGTCGGACTGGATTTGGCTTCGTCCCCTGAAGCGGAGGAGAATGCATCACTGGAATGTCCTTACGCACTTTGCAATGAACTCTCGCTTACGTGGGGCCCCATCTGTCCCCCTAAACGACTCTTACCCGCCTCGTGGGCCCTGAGTTACGAGGCTGCAAGCTGAAGGAGGTCACAGCTCGATCTTTGCGCGACCGAGGAAGGCGCGGCTATTTGGCTATTTGGCTGCTCGGCTGCTCGGCTGCTCGGCTGCTCGCTCGGATGAAGGGTTCGGCCCAACCCCGCGTTTTCCACAGCTGGGGGAGAGGGGGAAAGGAATGGAATGGGCTCGAGAAGGAGAAGCACGGCGTCCTCCCCTTCTTCACTTCCACCATCGTCCTCCCTCACCTCTCTCCTTCCAGCAGAACAAAGCACCCATCAGCGACCATGGCCCCCACCGCTCAGGTTCCATCCGTCGACGCCGAGGCCGAGGACCAAAAGACTTGGGGCACGCTTGCCGTTAAGCCGAGGAAGGTTAGCTGAGCTGGCAGTCGGGGAATTTCCCGAGTGCGGCCTGAGGTTTTTCCTCTCAGTGGGGTGGGCAGATATCAAGGCATGGTTCTCATCGCTTCCCCGCATCCCACTTGCGCATGCGGCAACGCAGGAGGACATCCCCCACCACCCTATCGACCTAAACGCGAAAACGGTTACGGATATCGTGCACAAGTATAATTCCAACACCAAAGACGACCGGCTCCGCTTCCTCATCTCCCATCTCGTTAAGCACTTGCATAACTTTTCGAGAGAAGTCAGCTTGACGGAGGAGGAGTGGATGTGAGTCGCTCGGCGGGGAGGTGGACGTCTGCTCTTTCGAGGCATGTCCTTGTGTTCTCCCCCCAGATTGCTCTTCGATGCTGCTTTGCTTATCAACCGACCGCCTGCGCCGCAGGACGTCAATCAAGTTTTTGACCGAAGTTGGCCAGACCTGCTCCCCGATTCGACAAGTGAGTCTCGCGTCGTGCAAACGCCTGTGAGAGATGAAGAGGGAAAGGGAGACGATGGCCTACGAGCCGATCAACTCGGGTGTTGACTTGGTACCCTTCGTGTCCCTCCTCTGTGCTTGTAACTACTACAGGAGTTTATTCTTCTCTCCGACGTACTTGGCCTCTCTGCCCTCGTCAATGCGCAGAACCACCCTGTACCTCCTGGGGCCACAGAGTCTACCGTCCTGGGCCCCTTCTTCACTGAAGACGCTGGCGAGATCCCGCTAGGCGAGAGCATTGCCAGCGAGGGGAAGGGAGAGTACATGTATGTGATCGGGAGAATCCTTAACACTAAGGGAGAAGGGATCGAGGGTGCCAAGATCGAAACGTGGGAGACCGACGCAGATGGGTGAGTTTCCAAGCGAAAGCGTATCCTTCGGACTCTCTCATATGTCTGTCCTTGCCCGTCCGTCGTCCCAGTCTCTACGACACTCAATATAGCGACCGTACCACACCCGACTGCCGCGGCCGACTTGTAAGCGGCAAGGATGGCCATTACAGCTATCGCGCCGTCCGTCCCGTGCCCTATCCGATTCCAAACGACGTGAGCGTCGCCCCCACCTCATCCTACCCTCTTGTCCGCACAATCGGTCACGGGCTCTGGTTCCTGCGCCGCTGACTTCATACGTACACCCCGAACCATGCAGGGTCCGGTGGGCAAGCTCATCGCCCGTCTAAACAGGCACGTTTTCAGACCGGCGCATTTGCACATCATGATCGAAGTGCGTAGCCCAGCGCGTGTTTTCGACCCCGTCATTCTGTCCGTCCCTTCTGAGCGTTCCGCGTGCGGAGTGGAGGATCCAGACCCGCACGCGGAGATCCTGAGCCCCAGAACCCAGACCGAGCTCGAGCGTGCCGTGTCCTGACACAAGCCCATCTCGCCCTCCACGCTCCTCCGCAGGCACCGGGGTACGAAAACCTTGTGACGGCGCTGTACATCAAGGGCGACGACTTCCTGCACTCGGACGCCGTTTTCGGCGTCAAGTCTAGTTTGGTCGTGGACCTAAAACAAGTCACGGACGAGGCTCGCGCGAAGGAACTCGGCTTCAAGCACGCCCCCTTCTGGCTCTGTGAGTGGGACTACGTGCTAGCCACGTCGGAGGAGGCTGCGGAGCAGAAGAAGAAGACGCTGCCGGAGGTGTATAAGTGATGGTCGGCTTGGGGAACGTGCGGGAGGCCGAGGGAACGTCAATAGACGCGTGTGAGGCACCGACTTAGTTCAGATGGAAGACTACTCCTTCACGATCGATATCCAGCATCCCCTCATGCAGGGTGTGATGAACGACATAATTCTACGAGTATACGCCCAAGAAAAGCTGCGTGGAAAGTTTGTACTCGAGCCTGCGGCAGAGAGAGGCATCCGCTCCCTCGTCACTCGCTCAAAGTTTACTCGCTCTTTCGTCTTCGGAGGGCGGCGAGAAGCCGGCTGACGGTCTGGCGAGAAAAGACGACGCTGTGATGGAGACGAAATTGTGTGTACGAAGGTCGACCCAGGCGTATGTGAGCGCGCCGATCCAAACTGAACATCGTGTCTCGCTCCGAACTCACATCACGCCGCTACAGGTGACAGCGACGGCGGCGCCTACGGCCACGTGCTGCGCGACTCCGCGCAAGGTAGGCACTCCGCCGGCTGGGACGAAGCGTCCTTCGCTCCAGAGGACGATGAAATGGCCGAGCAAAAAGCTGAGAACGATTTGCCACGCTGGAAGCACGGTCGGGAGCCGGAACACAGATGCGGTCGCTCCCGCTGTTCGAGCGCCATGCTCGGAGGGGTTGGGTTCGGCCGAAGAATCGATGGCAACGCGGGGCGTCTTGTCAATGACCTGGCTTCGTCGGAAGAAGCGTACGGTGTAATCAAGGCAGTAGGTGCTCCTACATGCTAAATTGACGACGTTGGCCCATATCAGACCCGTCTCGCGCCATCCCAAGCCCTTCACGAACACGGCGACGGCGAGGACGAAGACGGCGCTGAAGCCGACCATGGCCCTGCTAAACCGCGTGAGCTCCGCCTTGTTACCCGTGGCTTGGAGAAAGGCTTCTGTGATCCCGTTCACGCCCATAACGGGGACGTAGGCACAGTAGGCGGCGAGCACGCGCGGGGCGGAGGCATCCTTGCCGGAGGACCAGCGCGAGCCGGCGAGGAGGTGGATGAGAGAGCGGGTGTAAGGCGGGGCGAGGAAGAGGAAGAGAAGAGCGAAGTGGGTGTGAAATGTGAGCATGGACGTCAAAAGCGCCAGCGCCGCAGACTTGTCCGAGGTGTTGTTGGACTGGCTTATCGCAGGGTCGGTTGGTGAAGAGCCGTCCTCCTTCGGCCTTGAATGATCAGGAGCACGCTGAGCGTCGGCCTCCACCGTTTTAACATTGCCCAAAGTCTGCGAAAAGATGAGACGTGCGCTTTCCTCCATCGGCTGGAAGAGAATGCGGGCGACGAGCGAGCCTGGGCCCGGCATGAAGGGATGAGAGCTAAGTAAGTCGAGGTCGAGCGGAGAGGATGCAGGAATGGGCCTCACCATAATTGGAAGCCAGAGCGTAACCTCCTTGATCGCTCAAGGTACCTATGCGCGACACGGCAAACTTGTCTCCTTCGGTAAGAAAGTGCTTCAGGAAGGACTGTTTGACCATGGTCCAAGCGAGCTGTAGCTGGACCGGGTCGAAATAGGACGAGCTGAGGTCGGCGAGGGAGGGCAAGAGCGGTCGTCAGCGCCAGCCATTTCGCGAAGGGCCCTTCCAACTCCAAAGACAGCGTGAACGCACGAGGCATCTTTTTTCCTTCGGATTGGATGCAAGAAAAGCATCAGGGCCGGCCTCTGGTCGTTTTCCGGTGATCCTGGGCGAGAGTAATGCCACCAATACCTGACGAGCAGGACGCTGGCGTACACCGCCTGCCCGACCGCGAAGGCCAGAAGTCCAGCCTGCTCTCCACCCGCGAGGATCACCGCCAGGGTAACAATGGACTTGGCAACAACGGCGCTGCCTTCTGCACTGACCCGAAGGCCGAATTGGTGCTCCAGCTGAGCCCGCATATACAGCGGCTCAGGGACGAGCTCCAGTAGCGCGGCGATGGTGTACAGGAGGACAGCAGAGAAAAAGTGCGGTTGCGAGCGAGTGGGGGAAGAAGAGAATACGTAGTAAGAAACTGAAGCTACAAGGGATATGGCGGCGCCAAAGAAGACGGGGAGAGAGGCGAGGTTGAGCGCCGCCTGCAAACCACCGTCTTCCTTGCCTGCTTCCGGAACAGCGCCGTTTCTTCGTCCGCCATTGCTGCCCTCTGCTGAACCAATGCCACTGCGCAAAATGGTTCCTCGCACCCCCTCTCGGCTCAAGAACAAGATTGTGCTAAGGAGGAGCTCGAGCTGAATGGAGGCGGTGCCGAAGACGTGAGGTGAGACGAGGCGGACGAGTGCTTGGTTGAGGGCGAAGGTGGCGAGCCGGGAGAGGAGCTGAAGAGCAACGAGGGAGGAGGCGGAAGACAGAGAGGTGGAGAGCACGTCTGCCGCCATCCTGGTCTGCTGCTCGTCGCCTTGCTGGGCTGCAGCGACGCTGTTGTAATGGGGAAAGACGACGAATGGTGGTGTCGGTGCTCGCCCATCTTGGCATCTCCGCGTCACGTGCTGGCTTCGAGAGCACGAGCCACGTCCAACATCCGCTTCGACGACGGCGCGACTCGCCGTCACAACACCACTCGGCACCACTGCTAATGACCGGATGAGGAAACTGATCTCTTGATCTGGTCTAGGCTCGGTCCGAGATGGCTCGCCGTGAAGACGATGGCCCGGCCATGGCTTGGCCGGATCGCAAGGCACTCAACGTAGTAGGCCATATTTCCAGACAGGGGCCCGCACACCATGAACGAACGCGAGATATCAGTCTACTCCTGCAGGTCCAGATGCGCTCGTCCAGATGCGCTCGTCCAGATGCGCTCGGGTACAACTCCATCCTCTGAGCCTCATCAAAGGTCTGCTCCGCTCACCTGACAGTAGGCCACGAGGCCCCACGTGTGGTCATCCATGGCCCGTGCCCGACAGTTGTCCAAGGTGGAGGTCTTGGCCCGCTCGTATAGCCTCTTAGTTATCGACCCCCATCAACATTCTCCCCCTCATTATTCTTCAAGGCTTCAAGGACTGGTGCTTTCGACTGCTACTTTACCCTTCCTCCTCTTTTCGTTGTCCCACCTCAAGTACCGATCGACGAACCCCCCAACTCGACCCGGGCCGTAGGCGACAATTGTCGAAGCTCAAGACCTAGGCTCGCCGACAGATCTCCTTGTTGTCGATGTTTTTCGGCCATTCTCTCTCCGCGATTCTTCAAGTGCCGCTCCTTTAATCTTCTTCTGAACCCCTCTGCTCTTCGTCGCCTGGCTCAAGCGCCGTCCAACGGCGTCCCCGGGGTCAAACCACTCTTTGTCTCGCTAGCCATGCCCCTCCCCAACCCGTGCAAGATGCTCCATCGACTCTGCAAAGTGACCAGGACCAGACAAAAGACGTCGTGCCGCTCGAGTCGAATCTACAAGCGCCTCTCCGGAGAGTCGATGTCCGACACAGACACATCTTTCCACTCTCGCTGGTCTTGGGGTCTCGGGCTCGGGTCCGGAGACGGCTACGACGCTACTCTGGACGACTTGGTACCACCGATGGCGCCGTGGGCGGGCAGTTTGGAACGCAAGGACGACGGACTAAGCGCATGTAGTCCAGGTTCCAGCTTGTCGGGCTTTGTTCCGATGCCCAGCTCGCCCAGGAGCATCCCTCACACTTCACAAGACCAGGAGGCTGGCCAGCCCCCCCTTATCATGTCTTTGGTATACCCTCATCTCCGTTGGCCTGTTCCGCCGGACGTGGGCGCCCTTCCGACCTGGTCATCGCCGTCAGAAGATCTGAACTCCTCGGCATCTGACGATAACGTGGGGAAGTACCGCATCTCGATGCCTTCTCTCGGCGAAGACTTTGGCAGCATCGTCGCCGCCTCCTATGAGCTTTCCACGTTCCTTCACGCCGACTCGACCGGGCCCGCCGGGGACAGTGATTTGATCCGGGGCTCACGGTTGCGCGACAGCTCCAGCCTCGCCGCCGACTCGTACTTGCAGCGCTGGGGCTCCTCCTCCACCACATCGTCCGCGTCTGCCGCCTCCTCCATGGCGATGGGCTTGTGGCTGGCGCCTCTCACGCACCTGCTTTACCCTTTGAGCTGCGGGGGACATACATCCGCCAATGATCTGGAGCCGACTCCACCGGACGAGCTCGAAAGAGGTAGACTGGGGAGCACGCTTACCATCCTGCGTCAGCACCGCAAAGTTCGCTCGGTCGGGGCGGAGGGCTTCCCTCAAGGGCCGTTTGCCTGTCCACGGGTCGAAGGCGAGCAAATCGCCCTACTCGATCTCTCTCACCCACAAAGTCATCATGGTCCGACCGGCCCGCCGCTCCGCGTTTCGTACCCTCCGTCGGCGTAGTTTCGAGCGGGCGAGCCGCGCAGCCGGAGATGGTCAGGTTGGACCGGGCTGTGCTTCCCTCCCTCTCCTTTAAGGGCCCCGTGCGTTCTGTTTCGCGCGAAGAACCCAGTTGACACTCACGGGCCGTCAATCCCTGTACTTCTTCGATCAGGGAGAGAGGGAAAAAAACGAGGCATCCGGTTGGATGGCGCGCGGCGAATGTATAAGCGGCAGCACCACCACGCGGGAAGGAGGGACATGATGAATGACGATGGTCGTTCTCACCGAACTTGCACGTCTGCGCCCACCTCGGCGCGCTTTGTCGGCCATGTCATACATGTTCCATGTCATTCCCTTTTCCCGCCGGCTTTTAACCGTGCGTGCGTGTGGAAATTCAATCGACAAGACGGACGGACGGACGAGGCGGAAGACAGAAAGCAGACGACAAGGTCGGACAAGACGAAGCGGGGCAGGACGACAGGGCCGCGGACGAGATGGAGAGGATAGTTAACGTACACGACTGGGGCGGGCGTGAGGGTAGGGGTAGGAGAGGGAAGCGGGAGAGGGAAGATCGCGCTACGAGGCGAGGCATTACAGACTAAGCAGAGGGGAAGGGGAAGAGGAAGGGGGGAGAAGAGGAACGGACGGGAACGAGGAGACGGGAGCAAACGGGAGGCAAGAAAGAGCGGGGGAACATCGGGGCATAGAGTCGGCGGAAGGCAGGACGGGGCGCTTGCTTCACGCGGACTACGGGAAGAAAAGAGGTGGAGTTAGATGGAGCACCGCGTCTTAGGACGCGACAAGAGGCAGGGTGCGAAGGGAAGATGGAGCGGGGAAGGGAAGACAACCCAAGGGAGGCAAAGGCCGTGTAAAAAAAAGGCCAATATATCCAAGGAAAGAGGAGCGAAGAACGGGAAACCAAGGGTGGACGGGTCCTAGCGCCTGTGCTTGACGATGGCCTCGAGGTAAGCGACGCCGGTGGACGTGGCGGCGGCGAGGACCTGCAAGTCTCCAGGGACGCGGTCCAGCACCCACTCATAGCTCACCCACCGCCTCGCTTCGGCCGCCACCTTGGCGAGGGGCACTTGTCCCGCCGCTACGCCGACCACACGGGGGACGTTGGGCTGCGTGGGGAGGAGGTAGACGAGGTAGACGAGGAGGGAGAGGCGGAAGAGGACAAACGTCGCGGGGGAGGGGGACGTTCGGCGTTCGAAGCTCACAAAGGCTGGAGGCGTCGAGACGAAGGGCAGGAGCGAGGGAGATGAGCGTTGCGTAGCGAGATGAGGAAATACGAGGAACGGCCATTGGGGTCACCACTCACAGGCAGCAATGAGAGGAAGGAGCACAGTGATACCGGCCCAAAGCAGGATGGGTTGCCAAAAGGCACAGGTCATAAAGGTATGGTAGTCAGGATAAGGGGCCGAGAAAGCCGGGGATCCGGAGTGGGGTAGGCGGCGCGATGACGAAGAGTCGAACTGGAGAGGGGAAGGAAGAAGGAACGATTTGGACGGTCAAATCTTCGGACAAAGGCAGCTCGACCGAGGCCGAGCGGTACAAGGCTTCGGATGGACGACACGAGCAGCTCACCTCGTGCCAGAGCACGGGGGTGCTGGAGTAGACGATGTAAAATAGCTCGGCGATGAGGTTGCCCTTGATAATAGTCTCAGATTTGGAGAGGGCCTGAACGTGAGAACGACACGCGATACGGTCGACGTAATGGTAGAGACGACATAAACGGAGATGAGCCCGTCAGTACTGCCTCGCTCTCCTAGGCTCTCCTCGAGGCGACGGCTGCTCAGTGCGAGCGAATACGTTGGAAGACAAAGAAACGGTCGCTCACGTGTCTCGTCTCGACGAACGTCTTGCGCGCCCACCGCTTCGACTCGAGCCAGGCCTGCACGGCCGTCCCCCGGACCTTGCTAGCCGCGCCTTCCACGTCTTCGGCGACCTCTCCCTCGGCCGAGCCAACGGTGGAGGTGGCGACGTCCAGAGCGCGCTCTACGTTCTCCCTCGCGCCGCGAAGGCCTCGGCGGATGGGGGTGAGGGCGTTGGCGACGCGGGCGACGATTTCCTTGCCCGTCGAAGGGGGTAGGGGGATCTCGTGAGGCTTCGGCTCGGGGGACTGGTCGACGACGGAGGAGGTGCGAGAGCGGGTGGCCTGGGCGGGTGCCCTCTCGACGCTATTCGGGGGGAGGCCGTTGCCGGTACGCGAGGAGGGCCTTCTGCGCGAGCGCAAGCCCGTATCGGGAGAGTCGTCTGACTCTTCATCGGGCCTGTGCGAGAGGGTGATAGCGTCGTGAGGTGTCGCGTCACGTCGCGTACAGGATGAGCAGAGCGCGTAGGCACATGCAAGTGTGGGCGCGAAAGGGCTCACGAGGGGAGGCTATCCTTGATCCTCTTCTCCGACCTTTCCAAGCTTTCAAAAAGCCCGGCAAAGCGGGCGTCCGAGGCGAGGCTCGACGAGTTGGCAAGGAGGTGGGTTCGGATGGCCTGTTCGAGGTCAAGCTTGGAGGCGCGTTCCGCGACATCGATCTGGAGCAACTCGACGAGCTCCTGCAGCTCTACCTTTCGCTTGCTCTTGAGGGTGCCCCGGAACTGAATTGGGGCCATGGCTAGAAGGCGAATGGAGTAGGACGGTGAGGTGTCGATGATCGGCCACGGGGGGTCAAGGATGATTGATAGACGGATAATGGATCGGCGGAGGCGGAGGCGAGACGCGTCGTTCGTCGTTCGTCGTTCGTCGTTCGTCGTTCGTCACGACGCGGGGACGGGGAACGAAGGGAGGAAGGGGATGGGGGTGGACTGGAGGGCGATCAATCGCAGGCACCTCTTCGTGACCTAGGTGAGATACGAAAACACGAGGCCGGCGTTGGCGCGGAGCAAGAAAAAAAAAACCGGGTGTGGGATGGACGGGATGGATGGCGCGCGTGGGATGGAGGTAGATGTTGATGATCGCCCGACGCGCGCCTCCGACGACGCGTTTGTTTTTCTCACGCGCCTCGCCACAAAGGGGGCTCTGGCACGCCCGCTTTCGACAAGGCGACCGACAGATGCGTACTGAACGAGTCGTACATATGTATCTTTGGCCTTGGCTCTTCTCATTTTCGTTCTCGCCCAGACACGCGGGCGAGCAGTAAAGTACACGGTGAGACACGATCCGTCCGCTCGAGAGCCCGTCCGCCGATTCCGAGGAACAGAGTAGGCAGGTAGGTAGGTAGGGAAACGGCGGACAAACGGAAGGAAGCGAAAGAAGCGATCTTGCGGTGGAATTAAGTGGAATAAACGTGGACAGCCTGGGGATATGGAATCCATCGTCCTGGCAGGAAAAGGAAGAGAGGGGCAGAGAACGTTCGCAAAAGTAGTGAACGAATGCTAGCGAAGAGAACAAGTGAGTGCGAACGACCCGCTGGAAAAGGTCGGCACGATGCGCGGGCAAGGAACGAAGCGAAAAAGCAAAAGTCTAAGGAAGTCAAGAGATGAGGGAGGAAGATGAGAGAGGAGAAAGAGAGCGGGAAGAACGAAGGAGAGACGAGTCGCTCGTCCATGTCCCTTCATCGGATCGTCGCGTCCGAATCGCCAGTCCTACTGGAGCCCCAGCTCTCCCTCTGAGGCGTCCTGTCCGAGTCTGCTCCACCAGGTCTCGCCGTCAGCGGGTCGTCGCCCAACGTCTCCTGCCCCTCGGCGAGCGAACTCTCTAGCGCCCTTGCCTCATGCAGCAGCACCGCCACCTCCGCCGCGTCGCACGCCTTCTCTAGGAACTCGCTCTGCAGCAATGTCCTCATCGGCGCTCGTCTCGACGGCTGCATGTTCGAACATTGCGCCAGGAAGTGTCGCACCTCTGGCGACCACAACTCCGGCTTGCTGACGTCTGGCAAGCCATGCTTGGCCGTCAACGTGATGGCCTGAGTCCACGATGGGAAGAAAAAAAAAAAGAAAAAAAAATTACACCATCAGCACGAGCTGCCAAAGCCGAAGGGATATCTTCACAGTCACGACCTAACGGCGGATGACGCATCGCATGCTCACCCGAAGAGGCGGAAAGTCGACCCTGGGCGGGTCTCCCTCCATCATTTCCCACAGCACGACTCCCAAGCTCCAAATGTCCGCTGCCGTATCGTACTCCTCCGCCTTAACCACCTCCGGCGCCATCCAGTACGGCGTGCCCACGACGGACCGACGGAACGGTCTCTCGTCTGTGAGCTCGCAGGCGTGAGTAAAATCTCCGAGCTTGGCCACGCCGGAAGCAGTGAGCATGATGTTGTCGCTCCGCACATCCCTGTGGAGCCTGGAATGGCGGTGAAGGTGCTCAAGGGCGCCGAGAACGTCCCCGACGATACGCGCCATGTGCTCCTCTCCCAACCTCAGTCCTTCGGGCCCCAGAGCGATCACATCCGCCAGAGACCGGTCCATCAGTTCTTGAACGACCTATGGCGGGAACACATCCAATGACGTCATGAAAGCGTCCCGTAAGCAACAGATAAACCTTCGGAGTGACACTTAACAACTCGAATGGAACTCACCCAAACGCCCTCGCCCGCTTGGAAAAAGACGCCAAAGATGTCGAGAATGTTGGCATGTCTGCTCGCGCGCATGATCTCCAGCTCCCTATCCAGGCCTTGCAACCGCGGCGTCGCCTCGGCGTCCGCAGACGGCAAGCGGATGACTTTGATGGCCACTGTGCGACCCTCATCGCCCCCTTCCGCGGGGATGGTCTGCGCGGCGAAGACGTCGCCGGAGTCGCCTTCCCCGATCAAAGAAATGTCGGTCAGGTACTCGGATGGGGACCGGGGGAGAATCCATTGGGCTGCATGGGTATACACGAAATGAAAGACGAGGTCATCAGTCAGCGATACCAGCTTATGCAGCAACGAGGTGAGCCATGAAAGCATCGAGATCGACTCACCGACATGTTGGACGGGCTCGGGTAACGAGGCCTTGTCCACCCCACTCGGTACGCCCGACCAAGGCATCCGCTCCTCCTTCCGCGAGCTGTCGGTCGAGCTGCTACCAAGCTTACTCTCGCCTCCGGAGGACGACCCGTCGAGGACAGTCGTCGGAACGGAGCCACGCGGACTGAGAGGGAGGGCTTGCACTTCAGCTCCGAGAAAAAGCTCTGCGCCTTCGGGGCTCGCTTCCCCGCTCCTGCTCCCCTCATCGCTGGCCTCACTGGCAGTCGCCGGGCCAGACCACGTCCACACGCCCCCGCCCAGCTTCGCCAAGGCAGCGGAGCGCTTGGCGGCGAGGTCGGGATCCAGGTCCTCCTCGGAGGGGACGAACGTGTCCGCCTTGTTGTTGCCTCGACGGGAGGCGTTGGAGCCGAAGCCCGAACCAGAGTCATGTCCAACGTCGTCACGGCCATCGGTCGAGATGGCAAGGTCGTCGAGACCGTAGGAAAAGTGCATGGACATGGGGAATCGCTTCGCGTCGCTGCTCAGTCGCGGCGAAGGGGCCGATTCGGCAATCGGCGACCGGAACTTTGAAGGTCGCGCAACGCCCGCCGCGTCTCTCGTTGCCGCTGTTCCTCCTGATTCTCCACGATCCAGTTCCTCCACGCTCGAACGCGGAGGGTCACCGGTTTTCTCGTCTGGGCTGAACTCCGTCTTATCGGCCGGGGCTGAATTGGGTGCCCCTTGGTGGCCCTGAGACACGTCGCCCTCGTCAACCTCGGCCGCCGACATGGGAGAGCTAGAGTCTAAGAAGATGGGCAGCACCGCGGGAACGGAGTGACTGCGTTGGTGAGCACCGGGGGAGAGTAACGGCTCGTCGCCGGGCGGCTGCGTCTGATCCTTTTGAAGTCGCAAGGTGGGGGGCAAACGAAGCGGCAGCGTGTTGGCGCCCACGCCCCGGTCGTCGACCGCTTCTTTGCGTGTCGAAGCAGCCGGGCGATTCGAAGGTGAAGTGGAAGACGGATCTGCCAGCACCCTCGACCTGGCTGCCAGCGCGTCATCTGCCAAGAGCTCCATCGAGCCTCCTCCTCTCCTTCCTCCTCCCCCTCTTCCGTCTCCTCCTCCTCCTCCTTCGCTTTCTTCTTCTCCTCCTCCACTCGCGTCTACCACTTTCTGACCCGAGCCTCTCCTTCCTTTCGCTGACGGGATGCGCTCAGGACCGCGGACATCCTGGCTGTTGTAGCTACTCCTGTTCGAATGGCGTCGTAAGCTGGGTGCGGGCGCTGTCGAAGAGGGGACTCCAAAGTCGTCCTTGAGCCAGTCTCCGGTCGAGTCGTGCGGCGAACTGAGGTCGACGTGTCTGGACGAGGAACCGCTGAAGGAGCCAATCCTCGGCGTCCCTTCCACCTCATTCCCTGACATGTAACCGTCGTGGTCGAACGAGCTGTCCCCGTCCCCGCCGTAGCGCGCGTCTCGGTCCGTATCCATCGATCCTCGAACTGGCGAGTCCTCATCTCCAAAATACAAGGAAGAAGGCGTCACCTGCAACATACTTCCCGTTGAGCTTTGACGCGACGAGACCGCGAATGAAGTTCGGTCGCCCGTGCTCTCGGAGCTGCCGCCGCCGGTGAGCGACGTACGACTCTCAGCGAGATAGGCTCTGGGAGCGCCTTGAACGGAGTCTCTGGAGATGACACCGAAGCTCGTGGCCGAGTCGTGGTGCTTCCGATGCTCCTGCTGTTGTGGCGTGGGCTGCTGCTGAGCCTGCTGCGAGGGCGGCGACGAGGAGAGGCCGAGGGCGGATTGGCCGACGTCACCTACGTCCCGACCTGCCGGTTTGACCACCGCCGAAGGAGGCTCGTCCCCATTAGAGATGAAGGCGGCGACAACGTCGCCAAAATAGTCTTCCCTCCCATCGTCCTCCTCGTCCGCTGAGCGGTACGGTAGCAAAGACTCCGAACTTGAGACTCTACGCCTACTTGAACTCGTCATGGAGTGCCGCGAATGCACACTGGTGGCGATCTCGGCACGGAAGTCGGCATCGGCAAAGTGCTTGTAGTCCCAAAAGCCGGGCATGCTGCTCGTGCTGGGCAGCTTATTGTGACGCCATTCGGGAGACGAGGATGACGAGAAGTTGGCCGTTGCGTCGCCGGCTGTCGAAGGGCGAACGTGAGAAGGCAGAGAGCCCTGGTTCTTGATGAATTGAAGCGGGCGCACGACTTCATTGGTGGACGACGGTGGAACAGAGCCTGGAGTCGGCTGGCGGATTCCTGGGCCAGTGGTCTTGAGCTGAGGCGAGCCTCTCGAAGGCGCGCCGTTGGCACGTTGTGATGAACTTGAGATGCCAGAAGTGAACGAAGAAGCAGGTCCGACGCTCACGGTCGAGCTCGAGACGCGTGACGTGCCATTACTGGGGGAGGATGCCCTGCTACCGCTCCCAAACTGTCCAAATGGCGTAGAAGCAGAGTTCCTGGCAGCCTGAGAACCGGGCTGAGCGCGCGTGAATATGGCAATTTTCGTCGAACTGGCATCGGCCCCGGTCGAACCTGCGGAGATGGGGGAATAGCCGCGGGCGTGTTGGGCGTGCGACGCCGCTTGGGCAGGGTGACGGTCGAACTCGGAACCGGTAGAAGGCCTCGGGCCCGAGGTGGGGCCGGCGTGCGGCCGCTGGTCCAAATGCGGTAACGACGCAAGGTAACGCATAGAATCGTCGCTCCCCATGCCTGTCCGATGCCGACTTCGACGGTTCGCATCTTGTCTGCCGAACGAGCCAGGCGGGAAGGCGGTCGTGGGGCTGAGCTGCGATGCTGTGAGCTTGCGAGGTACGCTGGTGGAGATCCTAGAGGTGACCTTTGAGATCTTCGCCTGCTGTACCGTCGCGTACTCGCCGTCGGCGTCCAAGTCGGACGAGGGTGAAGGAGGATCATGCGCGGAAGAACCACCCGCCGCAAGGCGGTGACTATCCTCGAAGTCGAAGGTGGACAAAAAGTTGGATTTAGGCGCCGCGGATGAGCCGGCACCTAACTGGGCGATCTGGTTCAAGCTTGCCGAGCGACGCCGGAGCTGTTTCTGGTTGCGGGCCGTCTGGTCTATAGAGGCACGAGGAATGGCGGAGAGGAGGGACTCGGCCCAACCGTCGTCATCGCCGCGCTCTTTGCCGAAGCTCATGTCAATGGTCGGTGAGACCTGATTCTGGAGCTGCTGCTGGTACTGCAGCTCGTTGCCGTAGCCTTGCGAAGATCCCGCCCCCGACCCCGAGGACGCCATGGACGGGCGTCCCCAAGCGCCAATCGAACTGGCGTCCGATCCTTTTCTGGTTGTTCGAACCGGGCTCCCTCTTTCGGAGTCAGGCAGTTTCGGCAGAGGGTGCGCCTCTCTCGCTGCACGAACCCGCTGCAATGCCTCCTGATTCTCCGTCCCCTCGTCCGCGGCCAAACCGAACTCGGCGAGCGCAGTCGCCCACGTCGGAGGCAGGCCCACGTAGCCGTCCGGACCGTAATCGACGTGGATGTTGTGCTGCACAGCGTAAGGCAGGCCTACGTTCGGGTCGGCCACGGCCCCGGAACTAGGGTCCTGTCGAGGGTCGTAATCCGACGCGGAAAACTGGGAGAGGGAAGTCATGGATCTGCTCGCCATGGAGTCCTTACCGAGCGCACCAGCGGCGAGGTTCTTCGTCTTCTTGAAGAACTGAGTGGAGGATTTGCGGTCCACGGGTCTCTTCCCACCCATGCCGCCTGGACTCTCCATATTCGGCGAGGCTTCCAACGGCGAGGCGCGAAGTGGCTGTTCTCGGGGGGAACAGCTGGCGACGGAGTGTGAGGAGGAAGAGCCCTGAATGGGAAGCTGTTTGAGCAAGCTGGCGGGCGACTTGCCGAACATCCTCAGGCTTTTTACGCTCTTCTTGTTCGGGATCGCGCTCGAAGCGGGTGAGACGCTGACAGAAGGTGCCTCGCCGATGTCGCCGCCAGAGCTAGCCGTGCCGAGAGGATGAAGGTAGGTGGAGGAGGAGGAAGAAGCGGGGCCGGGTCCGCCCCTGTATGCACGACCAGGGGAGGGAGATCGGGGTGTGCCGGGGAGACGGATAGAGGAGGGTTGATGAACGGGGGAGCGGTCATAGGCGTCGCCGTACGAGCCGTCCGAGCGATATCCCGAGTGGGAGGTGGAGGGCCTCCAGAGCGGCGTGCCGACGTCACTGCCGTGATGCGAAGCAGCATAACCGCCGCCACCGACTCCATAGCCTTGCGAGCCTTGCGATTGCGAGTGCCACGCCTCGCCGCTGGCGGAAAGGTAACCGTCGCGCATGTCCTGGCCTCGATGCTGAGCGGAGGCCGATTTGGCCGCCTTGTCGCCGCCGTCCGAACGCATGGGCCATTTAAGCTTGGACAGCCTGTCGCCGAAGCCAGTCGCTCTGCCCTGGTTTGCGTTTTGGCGAGGCGCGGTGCCGCCGCCCCAGCCGTTGAGAGAGGGCAGAGGAGTCATGCGCGTATGTGTATGCGTCGCGGTGGAATACGAAGAGACGGGATAGGGAAGGAGAAGGAGGGGCGAGCGACGAAGTAAATAGATAAGAGTAAGGCGAGCGCAGGGACGATGAAAGAGAGGTCGGGGACGATGCGACGAGGTTCGAGGGAATGCGAAGCGCTCCGGCAGCAGCGGCGTCGAGGTATGAAGGTCGAACGAGGTTGGGTGCACGAACGAACACAGAAGGTGCGCTCCGGGAAGATGGTGGAGGACGAGAGAAGGGCGATGCTAGCTAGCCTTGAGGTGGTGGCCGGCTGCCACCAGGATCGTCAGGGCTGGTCAGTGAAGCTTGCTCGACGCAGCGCACGGAGGGGGAGATGGACCAGCGAGCCGACGCGGAGACGATGGAAGGCGTGCGAACAGCGCAAAGAGATTCCGCGACGGAGGTCGGCGGACTGCGGCAACGTTACGGCTTCGACGCGAGCGTCAAGCGTCAAATGTAAGCAGGCTATTTCAATTTTCAATGCATCCACCCTCCGCCCCTCCCGCAGCCTTCGATTGTGTTCGGGTCCTGGAAGCCGCGTGGTCGGACAGAGATGTTACGTAGAACGAGCGAGGGGGGAGGGGGTCCGTCGAGCGACGACCACTACGACTCCGACTACGACTACGACTCCCCACCTGTGAGCACACAGCCCTTCTAGGCAGCAGGCCGCACCGCAATGGCACGCACTGCCACCGGCGTGGAAGAAAAAAAATAAGCAAGGGAAGAGAGGTCCATGTGGCCTGTGGATCCTCATGCCCGGATATGGCGTACTGGCAGGGCGGAACGTGTCGGGTTGGACAGCGAGTGGGGTGGCAGTCGAGGACCAAGATGTGCTTGATCGAAGGATAAGTAAGGCACGCCCTGAGGACGAATGGAAGAGAGGTGTGCGGCATCCGGAGACGAACGAGGGCAGGGGCCAGCGAGGGACGGACGGTGACAAAGACGTCCCCGAACGTGGGTCTACATAGAATACAAGTCTAGAATGGCGTGTCTGCGCTATCATACAGATCGTAGTAGGGAGAGGTTTTGCTTTGCTGATTTGCGCCAGAAGGAATCCATCATGCCTTCACGAACCAAAGGCGAGGGCCAAGATCAGCAAGCGAGTGCGGCATCATCCAAGCAGCTCGCAAGATCGGCTTACCGGAACGCCCTCCCACTCTTCCACATCCCAAGCGCTCTTTCCCCTCCTGCCTTTCCCGACCCCGCTCCTTCCATGCCCATGCCCCTTCCCACCCTTATGCCCCCCAGTCCTCCCAGCCCCGTCCAGTCCATCGCCGTACCAAGATGGCAGAACCGTCCCTCCGCCCGCCCCGCCTTCGAGCTCGTGGCGTCTTTTGTGCTCGCGGGAGAGACGGACGTAGCGCGAGATTTTGAGGAAGAGGAAGAGAGCGAGGAGGAAGAGGACGATGAAGCCTGAGAGGAACGGGAGAAGGAATAGGAACAGGCGCGAGGTCGGTACGGAGGGTTGGGAGGACATGGCGGGATAAGCGCAGGGATGGTGAAGGGCGGTCACATAGGGAGATGGAGCGGACGAGGAGGGATAAAAAGGACGTGTTCAGTGCGACGTGAAGAGGAAAGCTCGTGAATCGCTCGCTGCCATACAATAAGATTCGGACGCGTACCGGCCACCGTCGAGACGGCGATGATCTTGGAAGTGCTGCCGGTCTGTCGGTGATCAATCATGTGAGAGGGAAGCAGGTTAGCTACACTGAAGGGAAGACGCCGAGCGATGGTTGCCCCAGTCAAAGTGTGGATAGTCTGCCACGCACGGGGGACGACGGAGGCAACGGTTGGTTCGTCGCTGCTGGCGACGGCGTAGATGTCGTCACGTTACCCTGCTCGGGCGCAGGCCTGGCGCTCTGGGCCCGAACGACGCCGGCGATGGCCGCCATGGTCAACGTGAAGGTAACGGGCTGGCGGAGACCACGGCAGGCTGTAGCGGGTGTTCTCCGAATGGCGTAGCCAGCTAATAATAAAAAGCTAGATACCGTACTGAAAGATAGACCCCTAAACCTTCCGGAAGGAAGGTTGAGCCTTGGCTGTGCCGTTCGGAGGATGGTTGGGGCGGGACATTTGTCGCCGTCGCCGGCTGCATATTGAGATTAAGGAAGGGGATCAGGAGCGGGGCGACCACGTCTAATAGTCTATCACGGGATTGGCACGTGATGCAAACGTGAGCGCTCACGTGCCGTCCCAGACGCGTACACGAGGAAGATCTTGGATTTCCATCATCGGAGCTTGGCCAGCGACTCCTCTTATATAGTATCAGAACGTGCCCACATTTGGAAAGTAGAGGAGGGCTGTGCCCCACCCATCAGGCCGTATCTCGCCCCTAAAGGCCGCGCCTTACCCTAAGAAGGGACGTGGGACGGTGAGTAATAGGGATAATGGAAGCCGGACATAAGCGGAGATGGTCGGATCAGTAGACCAGACCTCACGCCCCGTCCGCGCGCACCCATGTCTTCGCGTCCGGGCCTCCAGTCCTCCGCGAAGGTCTGATAGAATGTTTCGAACGCTTGGTCTGTCTTGGCCTTTGTCGTCCTTCCTTTGTATCTTCGCTACCACCGCTGTTACCGTTACCCTTTTTTGGCCGACCTCTTCTTCCGGACTCACGCCTTTCTTTAGCCACAGCTCTCGCCGCTGCCCCAAGAGTGGCCTGCACGCGTCGGTCGGCCTTTGCTCCTCTCCTCTCACCCTCAGCGTCCTCTCAGTCATCTCTCTCTCGTTGTTTTTGACTCTAGGCTCTCACTTCCTCGCTAGCTTTTCTTCCCTGCCTTCTCCTTGCCCGCTTTTACGAGATGTCTGACCCTGACAACGCGCTCATGGCGACTTTCCAGGTGGTCGACAGCTCTAGCCTGTCCTCGTCCGGCGGCTCTCTCGAGCTCCACCTCGAGGGCTACCACCGAATCCCGAGAGGCTGTTGGGGAAAGCTCTATGGGCCCCGAGGAGGACCGACGGAGCGAACCGACGACGACCGCTCCTGGCGACAGTCCCCGCCGTCCTCGTCAGCCTTCTGTGGTCTCTGGGCCGCCAGTCCCTCCGAGGTTGAGCGACAACGTCGATGGGCGTCCTTCCACCCCGACCTATTTCCGCTCGCTGGACCTACCTCTCTCCCCAAAACGTCTGCTTTTAGGAAACCCCAGCCGAAATCAGAAGAAGAGTTCGACGATCCGGTGCCACCTAGGCCCCCGGAGACGTCCTATTTCCTCGCCCTTCACTCTCCCACTACCGACCGCTGCTGCCTCGCTCATCTCGGCCCGGAACACGACCCTCGCAGCCAAGAGATTGCCAAGATGCTATTCTGGGTCGTTGGCGATGGTGTCGCCAATCTCTGGCTGGATATGCAGTCGGCACGAACGAAGGTGTCTGAGGAGCCCAAAAAACCCGGGGACGCCGGACGCATTCGTGAGACCCGGAACCAGAGCGAGCCCCCAGGATCTCCGTCGTCGAACGGTTCTTCCAAGTCAAAGAGAGTACAGGACGAGACACAGTCGACCCTGTCTCCTTCGAGGGACAACTCCTTGAATGTGCACGTGAAGGCGACACTGGTCCTCGGCCCTTACTCCCCCAATGTCGATGACACCAAAGCCGCTTTCAACGAGTTCGTCGAATGGCGAGAGGTCCTTACGCCATGGCTAGCTCAATGCGTCCAGATCATTGACCAGGACTATTACCCCGTCCAGATCGAATTTTGCCAGACCGTCCCGGAGGCCGAGCATGACCGGGCAGCACGCCCGGACGGCGAGGGGACGCCGTCAGCTGAATCTCGCCGTAACGATGACGGCTTGGGTCTCGTCGTCCTCAATCGTGATCCAGTGGACGAGGAGCGCCGTCTCGTCTGTCCGGTCGTCAGCACTGAAAGCTTAAGGAAAGACAAGGACGACTGTCCCAGTGTCTGCCCCACTGTCACGACCGCGAATACCGAGAGCGCCTCGCCCAACTCCTTGGGTCTGTTCAGAGTCTCTGAAACTCCTGTATTGTCCCGCCATGGACACCGGCCCTCCTTCCAAGAAGCCTCTTCGACATCCAGCGAAAGCGCGATGGAGACCGCGCCGACATCCAAGCGGTCCGCCCAGCTGGTCGCACGCGGATCGGAGGATTGGGCTCGAGAACGTATACGTGAGGCGATCTGCGCGTTCGCCGGCAGGTGGACAAAGATGTCATGCCTGGACAACGGTTGGGCGCCCGTCTTTTTGAGTTGTGAGTGCAAGCGCATACCAATTAGCACGGCGTTCTCTTCTTTCCCAGTCTGCATGATTGTTTTGTTTTTTTCGTCTCTCTCACTTCGATGCTTTTGTACGCTGGCCTCCTTCCAGTCGACGGTTATCAGGCCCTTCCGCTCCCGGTTCTCGGACCTTGCGCTCGTGAACTCCATCGATCAGCCGTGCTCGGGTTACCCCCCTTTCAGCTCCGGGGCGTCATCACCCATCATCGTTACGAGAATAAGTTGTCGAAATGGGAGCGTGACTCGGTGCAGGCCGACGGGATCGGCCAGACGGTCGAGGACTGGTGGAGACAAAAGGCAGAGCAAAGGAGGCAAGCAGACTTGGCGGGACTCACCAAGAAGCAGAGGCAGCGTAAGAGAGAGAAGGAGAAGAAACGCGCCCTCGCCCAGGCATCCTCCAACTCCTCTGTCGCCGTGACCGCCAACGCGGCGAAAGCGGACGACGGGTTGTCTACGCCTCTTCCAAATTCGGACTCGCCCGCCACGGATGATGCAAGCAGATCCGAACACGCCCAGTCGTCTGATCTTACGCCCGCCCAGCGTCGACGCGCTTATGTCTTGCTTCCCAACAAGCCTAAGCTGAACGACGTCCAGTGGACCTCGGAGGACGCATTGGGACTACACGAAGCTCTCGAGGTCCTTCTCACTGTCACCGCCAGTGCTGGCGGCGAGAAGGGTCGAGGGAAGTGGTGCGAGGTGTGTGGTGCTACCAGGAGGAGGCCTGAGCTTGACGTTGAGAACAAGGCCGATGACGGCAAAACCGGCGACGCTGCCCCGGCCACGGCACCACCGGCACCTGATACTGGTCCCGCGAAAGTTGAATCGACAGTTGCTGCAGCCACCGAAGATGTGGACACTATCAAGCAGACCTCGCCCATCGCCCCCGACTCCCCGTCGACGGTGTGCTCCTCCCCATTAGACACGCCAGCGCAGGAAGTTGACGCTGCTGAGGTCACGCCAATCACACCGGCCACATCGATCGGCCCTTCCATCCCTGTCTCACCCCTCCCCGAGAGCGACGTGATAGGTACCGAGCCCAAATCTGAGACCGAACGAGACGGTTCCCTCCCACTTCTCGAGCGCCGAGACCCCTCGACAGTGCCTGTCGCACCGCCTACACGCAACTCCTCTGGCGCGTCTGTCTCAGCCTCTGGCCCACCGTCCTTCAACCCTTCCCGCGTCAACTCGCACGCCCCCTCCGCCTCCGCCTCCATTCACTCCACTAGTACCGTTGCGGACGCCCCCATGCGGATCGCGTACCTTCCCCTTCAGACCTGCGGTCCCTGCCAAGGGGCGTCGTACTGCTCGAAGGCGCACCAGCTCGCAGACTGGCCAAATCATAAAGAGTGGTGCAAGGCGCATCGGATCGCCAACGATCCTGAGCTGGCTAGGTTAGTAAGGATCGGCCAGTCTCAGCAACGCTCGGGCCAGGACAACATGCACGACGACGGCGGCGCGGAGCAGTCGAGAAAGTCTAAACTCGTGGCGCCCAAGGCCGAGGATGACCATCCCACGGGCTGGCGCGTCCGCCACACCGGCGAGGGTCCCGCATTTGCAGGCATCCCTGTCGTTGTCAGGACCGGGTTTGAGAGGCTTTCGCCTCTGGGCCGGAGGGAGCTCTCTCACGACGGGACGGAAGTTAGGTCGGACTCCGCTGAACGTGGAACGAGAGCTTCTGGCGATGAGGAAGATGGCGTGGCCAGTGACGTGACCGAGGAGAAGGTGGAAGAGGTCTCGGGTTGAAGGGAGAGGCCGCGTTCTTCCCTGACCTCGTCGACGTTCCGCCCTCCTTAGGCCTTTTCATCTTCTCTTCTCGGTTGATTTCTTTCTCCAACCATCTTCTCGAGCGCGTCTGCGCGTCTGGCTCGCTTGGGCACTTTTAAACGGACATTGTGCATTCGTCGTCATTTCACTCAGCCTCCTCATCTCTCACCGCGCACACTTCACACACACACACGCACACGCAGATTTCTCTCCCATTTTGGGTCTCGCCTTTAAAGAGACGTAGATGCCTCTGATTCCCCGTTCATTCGTACGTACGTACGGTTGTGTAGCATGCTTCCCCTACCTTGCATCCACCTTCAATTACGTCTTACCTTCCCTCAATAAACTGGGCATTCACCAAACCCGGCGTCTTTTGTCTCTCGCCCCTTTCTTCCCGTCCCTTGTCATTTGTACCAGTTCCTCCATCATCCACTGCAGATCATATCAGATCAGCATCGAGTCTCCCTCTCTCACTGTGCTGGTATCGGTGTGTGCATGTACGCTATCAGAGTCTCCCTCAGAACGAGTCGCTCCTTGGAACGGAAAGAGAAAGCTTTCTCCACTCCCATGTTACCATGTCATTGAGGCTCCCTTTCATAGCGCGTCTTCTTGCCAAGGCGAGCCTCGACGCCGTTCGCGGTTGCACAACTTCTGACCGTATGATTTTGATCCACGAGGATGAAAGCAGAACAAGGGAGGTCCTCTCACTCGGAGCAGCATCATTTTAGAGACATCGAGCGACAAAGCGAGCCCGCTCGTACCTACGGCGGTAGACTTGGATTCTGTGACGCACCTTCGGCTCGGCTTGACGCAACGCTCGTAGCAAGGACAAAAGGAGCGTGCAATCCCGAGCTCCTTGAAAGGGATCGCACACGTATCCCAGGCGCCTGGTGTAGGCAGGCCTGACGCTGCGAGCGGCCAGGTCAAAGGAGGCCGTTGTTGCCGTGTTCTGAGCTGGACAAGGGTGGCCCGAGCGTGCGACCCCAATGATCGGCGGCGGAATCAGTCGTACAAATTCAAAGGATGGTCCTTCCTTTCTTTTTCGTCCCACCAACTTCCATGCCTAGTCCTGTTGGACCCATCTCGCACACACATCACCCTTTATCTCGAAGGGCGGAGACCCGACGCTCGACGTCTCCTTTCTCTCAGTGTGCGAACAGGATCCGCTCTGTGATCAGCAGCAGTCTTCTGACACCTTCCGTCCGTCGTCAACCAACCACGTCTGGTACAATTCATTCCATTCTCCCCTGAGCGTAAACACTCACCCTCTGAGAAGGCTTCAACAGCTCTATGGCGGTGCCGTAAATATTCTCGCGTGAGTGGCGCGAGTACAGGGGTCATAGCCACGAGTGAACGGAGCAAGAGGGTCGGTACCATGTCTGTATATTCATATGGCGGCGGCTGAGACATCGTGGTCTTTCTCGCAGCCATCAAAGGTGCACGCACGTCCACCAGAGGCGTTCAACCCTAGTCACTTGGATAACGCCCGGAGCCGGGCTGAAGATAGCAGGTCGTCCCCGTGTGCCCGCAAAGGCATTTCCTTTTCTCCTAAATGACAACAGGAACAGGGATTGGTGGACGTCGAATCCTTTCTTGACCATTATATTCTCTTCCCTTTGAACATGAGGGGCAACTCCCGGTGAGTCGCTGAGTACAACTCCAACGATCCAAACAACGGCATCGCCTCCCTAGTTACGATCATCCTTGCTTCTTCAAAGGGCTGCTCGACAATGAGCGGACCGGGGCGAGGCAAGCGTGAAAAGGGAGTCCGGCTTTCCTTTTTTATTTTCCTTCAACTTCTTCTTCTTCAGGACGTGCAAGAAATACCAATGCCAGTCGGAGTGTAACCTCAAGGCGGCTCCTATAAAATGGACCGAGCTGACGACGACGGGTTCTTTATACTGTCATATCTTCAAACATCGTTTCTTTGGCCCGTGTTATTTTCCCAGCTGCTGTCCCGTCCTTAACTGCTATAAGCAGCTCTCACACGCACTCTTCCTGGATCTGCGACCTTTCCACTGGTAGTTTTTCAACAATCCTGGAAAAAACGCTCCGCCAAGGCAGTAGAAAGGTGAGAGTCAGGTACGAGTTGCAGCGCTCGAGGTGGTAGGACGTCTCAGTAGCAACGGGGCCATCATGCGGAAGAGGATGGGACAGTCGAGCGTCGCCAGAGCACCGCGATGATGTCGGTTTATGTACCTGTTGCCGTCTCTGGATGGATTTGAAGCTGACGGACGTCTCTCCCCGTGCACGTTGTCAACAAGGGCCCACTTCTGTTGATCCGTTCCACCCTACTCGTTGACTAGTCCGTTGGATCGTCCTGATCGACGCGCGTGCTCGGCCTTCCCTGCTGCCTAACTCGAACAGCATACGCGTCCGGCCGGGGTGAATGCCCCTGCTCTGCCTGGCTCCTCGTCAGTATGGCAGAACCCCTTAAAATCTACACCCATCCTTCGCACAATATTCACGACTTCATGCCACGCTATTTTTCCGATCGCCACCTCGATGCCGAGGGTCAGTGTGTCGGCAATGGGCTGGGAGTAAGGACCGGATCCACCTCAAATCTAACAGGCATGTACCAAGCGGCGCTTCCGAGCGAGACGGGCTACCGGCACTCACTGCAAGGCGCGCTTGTGGACCCGGAGCGCAGAGGCTCCGTCACCGACGTTAACCAGTACACGCCCGATGCCGGGAGAAGGGCCATGGAGGCGTTGCACGAGTTCCTGAGGATCGCGCAGCAGACGGTGGAGACTGTCGGTGGACCCAATTCTTATGTTTACCCAATGCTCTTTGGGCCCTCGGATCTCGTGCCGACATCTTTTACAAATGTGACCCAACCGATCGTGGTCGCGCCAGAAGAGTATAGAACGGATCCAGTAAACACACCGGTGATGTTCGTTTACCACCTGACCGAGGCAACGGACGTGCTGAAAAACTTGTACAACGTCAACCCGCAAATTTTCTGCGTCCGCTGGAGAGGCCAGGTATTCATCACGCGTTTCGACATTATCAAGATCGTGGTCTTCCGGTTGACGATCTTTGGTATGTCAATGATTAACAGCAAGCCGCTGGACAGAATATTCGCTAGCTTCGCTAGGAATTTCAAGGTTCACGATAAGGTCAAACTCGAAAAGAGTGTAAGTCAATACCGGTCCAGGAGATCCAGGTCGCTGTGCAAACGCTCCTCCAAAAAAGATGTCTTACTCTTCAGTCGATCGCTCTCAACCTTGTCGTCGCCATCGCCCGTTAGCACAAATCAATGCTCGACCGACTGAAGAAGATCGGATGCGTAAGTCCTCTGCTTACAGTTTCGCTCTGTGTTTCAGCATGATAATGGTTCTTTCACGTTGGCCTTCCTATGCCCGTACAGGTGCGCGCTTCTCAGGAGCAATGGGCGTACAAATGGGGAGCGGTCGATCATGATTGGTGAGGTCCAGAAATGCCAGAGGGACAAGGAGTGAGGTGCGGATTTCATTGCTTACTGGATGACGTGCATTTCTCTTATCCCGTTCCGTTCGTTAGGATCTTTGTGACGGTTTTGCAAAACGATCTCTGTGCCGAGATGGCCAATGATCAGCGGTCGTCAATACCAACAAGGCAGCCTGCACGCGACTTAAGCTGGAAAGACTTTATCGAGGTGTGGGACCACTACGATGACACACCTTTCGACCTGATGAATGTCTCTCGAGGGAAGAGAGACCGCCTCCATAGGATTGCAACTCTGTTGTGTCTCAGGGATGGGTCAAATTCGACACAAGGCAGCAGCTCAACGACCAACAGTGGCGTGGGACAGGGCAGCAGTTTAGGGCAGAGAGACAGCTCCACGCCGGCTGGAACCTTCGACTCTCTAACCCCACAGTCGGGATATCCTACCACTAGTGATCAGTCCTTCAGCAGCACGACAACCAAGAAAAGGAAATTGGAAGCTGACGAGGAAGGCACGCGCCGCCTATGCCCTTCAAGACGAGTTGACGAACCGCCATCGACATCAACATCTACGGATCCATTCTCTCGCTCGATGCACTCACATAGCCCTGCGGGAACATCTTTGAACTGCGAGACGGGTGTCAAGCGGAAAGGACTTTATGATGCTGAAGAGCCAGAGGACCGGTCAAAGCGACGAAAGGTAGATGCCCCTGTTGAAGGATTGTGCAACGCACCGACTTCAATGCCGAGGCCGAGGTTCTTTCCTCAGGATACGAGAGTCGCCGGGCAGGATGCTGATGTAGGGCGTTCCGAGCCAGCCAACCCCTCCTTTTCCATCTCTTCCGCTTCAACAAAGAGTATCAATGCCGCCTTGGCGTCGAAACATGCGCTTGAACAGGAAGAGAACGCGAAGCAACTGCGTGAAGCCGAGGCTTTCCTAGGACGGCAAGGAGGGTCTGGCGCCCAGCCGTCTCCAGCTGAACCTGCCTCAAATCCTGGGGACACATTGCAGGTAACACCGGAACGTCAGTCCGAGAGCTCCGACCAATCTATCGTTCATGGGCCTTCCACAACAAATTACGCGACCGACCCTGGCAATGGAGCCTCGGTCAGCCAGGACAGCCAAATAGAGACTCAGGTGTCATTTGAGGATCTGGAACTTGACATGGACAAGCTAGAGGAATGCCTGCAGCAACTCGATGCGGCTGAATGGGATGAAATAGTAGCGATATGGGCTATGTTTTGTCCTCCAGAAGAGTCTTCCAGCCAGGAACAGGGACAAGAAACAGGTAGCGCTTCAGCTGACACGCAAGATCACAGCGGTGCCGTCCAAGATCATTCGCCCCCAGGCGCACATGATCAGCCACCACAAGAGCGAGACCATGGCCTTGACCATGGCGGCTTTGGTGAGACTCTTCAGAGACCTCTGTCCGCAAGCTTGCCGCAAGACCAAACTCCGAGGCATGCAAACTCTTCCAGCGATCTGCAGGCCGTCACGCTCACGGCTCTAGCGACCAGGTGGCCACCCTTTCCTGCTCAAGTCGTTTATCATCCCACCCCTGCAAGTGGTGGAGGTCAAAGATATGGCCAAGGTCAGAGACAGAACCCAGCACCTGACGAGCAGCACCAAGGCCCATTTGAGTGAGTGCGAGGATGAATGCAACATTTCCAGGTCCCTAGCATTCTCCATATGGGTACGCATCCCACCCACCTCCATCGTGCCGTGAGGACCAAGTCTCTTGCGAAGAGGATGACAGATGGTGTTCAATGGGGGCTCGTGGTAGAGAGGTCTTAAATCGACAAAAAGGGAGGCGACGCCGACAACTCACCCGATCCCTTCGTGGTGCATTGACATCTGCACCCCGCTTTCCAAGCCCTGGGCGCTACGAGGCCAGTCCATCCTCTTCCCAGTCCGGCAGCTTCTCTCCTCCAAACAGGACGACACCATGTCTTGTCGCAGCTGTGCCAAGTCACTTGCTCAGCCTCCCCCCCCCCGGTTCGTGTAGAGCCGTGTTGCTCTTATCCGCATCGTCGCTTTGCCCCCATCGCTGCATCGCCCCAAACGCCCAGACCCAGACCAAAGAGCCTTGCCCATCTCGCTCTCATACAAGCACAACAAGCACGACCTTTCACAGCGCTGTCTGGAAGGACCGCGCTCCACCGCCATGTGCGCTTCCCCCCCTCTCCCCGGTTCAACGTCAATAGGTGTCAGAACATGGGACTCCACCCGTCTGCGTCTCCGCCGCACTGGCGGAGACGGTGTGTCATGTGGCCCACATTATCGGGACGGACATGAGGGGACGAGCGCGCGCCTGCGACGCGACGCGACGCGACGCGAGCCAAGCCGAGCCGAGCCGGGTGTGCCAGAAGGACATGGAAGGGAAGGTCATGATGTAACGTTCGTCATTGTGTCGGACATGATAAATAATAAAAAAAATAAAAAATGCTCCTGCTCTTGCCCCTGCGCCCTCCTCCGATGGACCGGCAGACGGCGCCACTCCTCCTT
>JAMDHS010000066.1:0-119350 GCA_029717555.1 Peribolospora baueri | reverse complement strand
TTTGGGAAAAAAAAAAAAAAAAAAAAAAAAAAAAAAAAAAAGAAAAGACGTGATGCTGATCGATTCTCCGTCCCTCTCAGACGCCATTAACCTCTCTTCGGGCAAGTACATCGGCAAGGCCACCGGCTTCGTCGGCCTCAACATCTCCTCATCCGGCAAGGCCAACAACAGCGTGTCCGGTCCGGACGGCCTCATCGCCATCCCCGACCTGAACGAGCTGTTCGTCGGCGACGGAAACGGCACTGTCAAGGTCATCAACGCCGCCAACCTCAGCGTCGTGGACGTCATCAAGACGGGCGCTAAGACGAGAGCGGACGAGTTTGCCTACGACCCCAAGACCGGCCTCGTCGCCGTCACGGTTCCGGAGGCGCCCGTGGCCCGTCTGGTCTTCATCAACGCTAAGAAGAGGAAGGTCGTCAAGTCTGTGGCGTTCCCAAACGCTACCAACGGACTTGAGCAGCGTGAGGCACCTCGCAGGTCCCTACGAGCCCGCTTCCTTCTCCCTCCGCTCATTCCTCGCCTTGCTTCATTCGCTTTCTGCTACACTCCCGTCTCCAGCTGCCTATAACCCGGTGGACGGCAACGTGTATGTGTCGGTGCCCGAAAGCAAGACCAACCTGGGAGGCGAGATCGACGTGGTGAGCCCCGAGACCTTCAAGCTCGTCCGCGTGATCCAGACGCAAGAGTGCAATTCGCACGGTATCAGCTTTGGCCCCCCCGGCCAGCTCCTGCTCGGCTGCAGCTCCGACAGCATTGCGTCCTTCAAGATCGCCCACACCGTCGTCCTCAACGTCACTGCCAACCCGGCCACCGTACTGGGCAACATCCAAGGCGCAGCCGGCGCGGACCAGACGACATACGACCCGACGACCCGCCTCTTCTTCGTCTCGGACTATCAGAACACGTCCAACGGCACGTCCGAAGGCACGCCGGCGCCGGTGATGAACATCATCGACGCGACCACTTACAAGGTGGTGCAGCAGATCAAGACGGATGCGGTGCTCGCGCACAGCGTCGCCGTCGACCCCGCGTCGAACAAGATGGTCATTCCCTCCGCCTCGCAGGGTGTCCTCATCTACAAGTACGCCTCCGCATCATGCTGATGGTCCCATCACGGGATGGTCCGTCGAGGATGGATGGATGGTGGGGGATGTGGGTATTTATTCGCTCGACACGCAGGCAACAGATTTCACTTGTTGCTGTAGCGCGTGTATACGCTGTGTCGTTTGGACCTATATTACAAATGTGGATCACCTTTCTTGGTGGGCCTGGCGTGAGCGAGGCGCCTACTATCGTGCACCACGGCCCGGGGCCTGGAGCAGTGGGAAGGGGCTCCGGTCATGAGAGATATAGACTTTCTCAGTCTGTCTACTGTGCTCCAGACAGTGAAGTGAGTTTCCGTATTAAGACGCACACGCCAAGCCCGATGATATCCATAACGGAATATGGGAAGCGGCAGCGGCACCTATTTCGACATCCCTAAAGGTTGAACGCCAGACTAAACTGATGATACTATAGAGAGAGCAGACGAGCGGGGAAACTATAGATAGACGAGACGAGCGGGGAAAATGGTTCGGAATACACAGCGGGGGGAGGTATCAAGAACGTCAGTGGATGACTTGGAATACGAATATGGAAGGGATACTGGGCGAGCGGGCGCGTGGGATGAGAGAACACACCGAGAGAAGGGGGATGGGACGAGTGTCCTCGGAGGTGGTGGAGGGGGAAAAACGAGCCGAGAGAGTGGAAGAAAGACAAGATGAACACCGTTCCATAGGCGCCGCCATGAGCAAGACCAAGCAAAAGAGGGCAGTCAAACTCTCGCCCCTTTATTAGTCGCTGTCTGGAGAACAGCGGCTAATGATCCTCGCTCGCCCTCATTCGTCCTCGTCCGCGAAACCAGGGAACGCTCCCGGAACGTGCCTGCTCCGGCCGGTGGGTGGACGGTGGATGTAGACGCCCTCCGCCTCGTCATCCTCCTCCTCATCGCTCTCCCCGCCTTCGCCCTCCCCTCCCTCTTCCGCGTCCCCGGTCGGAAAAGGTACCGCGCTCGGACCTTCATAGCTGTAGCTGCTCGCGGATGCAGGAGGCTGCTGCATCGCGGTCGTGCTTACGCCGCTGAAGCGCTGGCGCAGAGGCGACGAGATGAGTGCCGTGTGGCGAGAGGACGCAGGGCTGGACGGCACGGCGCCTAGGTCCGTCACGCTCCCCGACGCCGGAACGTCGTTGCTGGCCGTCGCCTCTCCCTCATTGTTCGGCACCTCGCTGGACGCCCACACACTCGTGTGATCTTCGTAAGGCTCCACACCGACGTCCACGAGCGGTCCGACGCTCGTGCGCTGAGACGGCTCCGTAGGCCGAACTATGGACGAGATGCGCCGGTTCCGCATCGAGCTGTGCCGCCGTCGAAGGGTGAGCACGATCGGCTGGTTCTTCGGCGCACTGTCCTTGCCGTTCCTGACCTTCTCCTTCTTCACAGGAAGCCACACACTCGGTAGGATGCCCGTCAGGGCCGGGTGGCCATATCTTCTGCGGCCGGTGTTTAGCACACCCCGGAAATATCCAGCTAAGGGGATGAAGGGGAGCAGGGAAGGGAAGATGCCAAAAAGGGGAAGAAAGACGAATCAGTGGAGACACACGAAGTTGCGCCTAGCTCGTAAGCACACGTACATTGTGGGGGCTCCTGCCAAAACGCGAGACCGATCGAGAAAATAGAGACGACGAAATCAGTCCTTCTTCCGAACGCATCCATTCGTCGACGCCGCTACCGGTGGTTACGTTTCTGCCAGGGACACCCGGCACGTACCTTGTAATCCGTCTTATCATCCTCCTGAGCCACGTACAGAGTTTCGTCCTGAGCGGCATACCTCCTCCTGGACAAATTGCTCTGACTGGCGCTGACGGGATGCCCCTCGCGGAGCCGCATGATCTCCTCGTTCTCCCCACCGCGCTGGACCTCCTTGATGGAGCTTAGGTTAACGTACTTGCTCAAGCCCCGGAAGCTGCGCGTCATGAGGTAGCCGAAGTAGACGGTGAAGGCGATGAGGGGAACCATGAGCACGGTAGCGACGAAGGTCTTGCGCACGGAGAAGAGCGAGGTCATGAAGAGCTGGAAGAGCACGACGCCCAGGAGGCAGCGGTTGGCCGAGAGGGGCCAGGCCTGACCACGAGACTCGAAGGGTCGATAGTACATGAATAGGAGCTTATACTGAGGGAAGCCGGTAATGAGTGGTGAGCGGCGTGGAGCGCAATGTGAGAACGGTCGGACAAAAGAATGGAGGATCGATGGTAACCCACCTTGTACACCAGGTAAGCCATGGCGAAGTATAGCGCTCCAAAGACACAAATTAGGGGCGACACGACGCTGTACAGGATGGAGATGACGAAGATGAGCAGCGCCTGGGGGTACACGGTGCCAATGACGAGCGTCGGCGGAGCGTTGAGTTCGGCATAATCTGTCCGAGAACGTCAGATAATCCTCCAGTCAGGCTTTCCAGTTTCTATGGTTCAGCACAACGATAACGAGTAAGTTCACAGATTTAACTCACCTCGGGGCGTCTTGGCGAAGAGAGAAGACCAGGCCCTCGGCAGGATGGTAGACAGTTGCAAGAGCTGGCGAAAAGAGCGGACGTTCAGCAGTGCCCTCATCGCCCTGCTTTAATATAGGCTTTCCATGATAACACAACCCATATCCTCACCTGAAGCGGCATGATAGCTACGCTTTGGAGCACGACGTACGAGAGAAAGAAATGCCTCGCTCCGGGAAGTCTGCGTAGAAAGGAAGGGGAGACACGACTCGTCTGAGAAGAATGTGAGGTTGTACACAAAGCCGTTCTGCGACTTACGATTGCGCGAGTTTCTTCAGAAATATGAAAGAGACAATTCCAGTCGTCAACATCAAACCATCTTCTCCCCGTCCGCCCACGATCGAAAAGAAAACGAGATAACCCAACACTCACGTCCAAAAGCTTAATCGGACTGCCAGCCAAGTCGGCCAATATGGACCATGCGGTGGAGGCGACAATGAAGATACCGACGACGTTGACGATAAGGAAGAGGAAGTATCTATTGGGCCGTTCGTTGAAGAAAAGAGGGGCAAATTGGTGGTGTCAATCGTAAGGGGTCTATCCCGGCTCACTCCTCTCTACCGTGACAGGCGAAAATACACTCACTTCTTGAACAAAGAGTACTCGATCCAAGACCTGGCCTTGAGGCCTTGAAGATACGACGCTCCTTCGAGGAGGGCCGGAAGGAGCGCATTGAAGCCGATTAGCACGATAGAGGGGAGAGAGTTTTGCACCAGTGCGCGCTGTTGACAGGGTTGAGGGAAATGGAGTGCAGCACACGTCACCGTCAGTCAGCGTGCACGAATGAGCACTAATCCACATCGGATATGATCGCCAAACATAGACTAACCAATCTCGGGTTCTCCTCGATCCAACCTGCCAGGGCGGGCACGTTCTTCCTGATTGCCTCGTAGCTCAAGAACGAGGCCAAGAACGTGACTGGAACACCCCAGAAGAGGAGCAGGAATATCATGAAGAGAGAAACAAGGACCTTGCGGGCCATGAGCGCGCCGGGGGAAAGGGAGACGTTCGCCCAGACTATGTCGCGTGGTTCTGGGGCTAGGCAAGTGAGGGCCGCGTTGTGTACCGGGTAGTGGACTTTCGGAGGTGAGGGTGAGAATCGATAATCCGTCAGCGCCAGCTAAAAGGGGCAGAGCATGAACATTTTGCTCACCGACTTGGGCGGCGATCTGCGCTGAGGCAGCATCTTCAAAGGTAACGAAGCTGAAAGGGAGAGGAACGGAGGAGGATGGAATCGCCAAGCCAGTGAGTATGCCGAGGAAACCGGGCCGTTGGTGTTTGTCCTTTTAAAAGGGTGTATCGCTCACCCGACATGCGTCGCCCGGAACTTGGACCTTCTAAGCCTCTTCACATTCTCATCGGCCTCTTTAAACAGGACGGTGAGATAATCAATCTCATCTACCTTTTTCCCTTTGAACCCAATCCTCCGTATCGGCCTCTTCCGATTGGGGACGATGAGCGGCGTGTTGCCGTTTTCGACATCCGGTCCGTCCTCCTCCGGTACAGTCTGGATCCCACCGAAGCGCTCCGCGTTGTCTGGGTCATAAGCTTCCACGGAGCTAGGGTTGCCGAGCCATCTGACCCACGCGCGCTCGAGGCGATTCAAAAGCTTGGTCCGCCTGTCCAGAGCTGCGCCCAAGCTTCCGGTCTCGCGCACAACCGAGGTGCTCTCCACGCGCATGTCGAGCGCCTCGAAATACTCTGCCAGGGCGCGCTCGCCTCGCAGATGGTTGGGCAGGTTCTCGAGGAGGACGGTTCGGGCCGGAATAGAGTGCACAAGCTCGAGGCTGAACAATTGACGGGAGCGAACGAACTGGACGTAGGTGGTGTAAAGGAAGCGGAGGGCGAGGAGGGAGATTATGTAGGCGGAGACGAGGTGTGACGTCGTCAGGACCGTCGTCGGGGCTATTTCCAGGTCGAGGTCGAAGTAGTCGGAGAGGGCGAAGTCGAAGGAAGAGGTAAAGGTAGAATTGTGATCTGGGTCTGAAGGAGTCGTGCCGTTGCGCGGTTCGTCGGGCGTGCCGTCGATGCTGCCGATGGCCCACCAGTTGACGGGCATAAGGACGATGCAGCCCCTTGAAAAGAGAAAGACACAACCAGCCGTCGCCGAGTCAACTATCCGTCGCTGAAAATGGCGAGTCGTGGATGAGAAGGCCTACACACCATGCACTCAGGATGACGAAGTAGTAGAAGCTCATCTTGAGGAAGCTCAGGAGCTGTATCAAGGGCCAGTCACAGGTGAGTCTTCCAAAGATTGGAAATGAGGGCGCACAACGAGCGCACTCACCACGGCAGCGTCCAGGCCGACGATTTGTAGGACCGTGAATTCGGACGTTCGTAGGGTCGGCATGATCCATCCGAGGAAGGAATCGTCAATGTGTGCGTCATGTGGAGAAAAGCCTTGCGATTGGGACGGGATAGGGGTTCGTGAGCGCCCGTTAGAGCTCATACTGTTACAGTGTAACCCTTGCCGGCTCACCCTTCAGTTTTGTTCTTGGGGCGAAGACGACGGGGAAACGCCTCCTGAGCACGCAGAATAGCAAGAAGGAGCTGAGGCCGATGACGAGGGAGATGGTGAGCTGCTGTTGAAGCCATGGACCTTCGAATCTCCCTGATCGAACGCAAGGAAAGACAGAGGAAACGATGGGATTGCATTGAGCGGGTTATTCCGATTCACAGTCTCCATTAGGAGCTGCGTCATTTTAGAAACGTGACGCTCACGAGTAGGTGGACTTCCGGGCGGCGCTTCAGGGCCGTGGCCGATGCCCCCTTCATCATCCTGGCCCCAATAAAAATAGTCAAATGACATCTCCTCAAGCACAATGCCTCGCCTAGCCGTTAACAGGGCTGCGACGAGGGAAGGTTGCTGTAAGCGAGAAGGCGTCGCCGAGGTCAGAGCATGCGAACGTGCGAGTAGGAAGCGATTCGTCGTGTTCTTGATGTCGTGGTGCGAGGTGGGCGATCGGCGGAGCCGAGTTAGGGTTACGGCCACCATCTGATCAAACTTGGACCTGCCACCATCGAGGACTATGGACAACATATGTACTCGTCAAGATCAGGAGGAGCGTTTTATTACATGGGCATTGCACGAAGCGCCTAGCGTCGCTTGACGTGCCTTTCTTAGCAAGGCTGACAGAGTCTTCTACAAGCCTATAAGCTTCTTACGTCCATACAAAATTGCATTTCAGCGTCTGACGTCTGTCAAGACAGCAATCTCCACGTCGTGTTCGCCCGTGTCTGCAGGAAGATCTCGTCACCGAGCCTTGAGGGGCGCCAGAGTGACACCCGCGAGGGAGTGAGGTTTGTGACCTGCTCATGAAGACCCAATCACAGAGAGATTTCCGACTTTAATGCAAGGGAACGGCCATTTTTTGGCCGGACGACACAAACGTCCATCAGCTTACCAAATATCGCTGTCCTTCCTTCAGCCCGTCGCCCCCCATCTCCAAGGCATCCCACACGGTCAATTGGACGGTGCGTCGCGGTTTCATCTTGCGCCTGGCAAAATCTTCAAAGCGCACGATGCGGAAGTTCCGAACCTGGCGGGGCGGACAGGTGGACTAGGCGAAGGGGTGCGCCGTTGGTAACTTGTTCTCAACCTACATTCGGATCAACTGGCTCACTCACCTCCAGCTCGCACACAATCTCGGACCGAGTGGCGGTGACGTCTCGGGAGCATAGCTGGCGAGAAAGGCTTGCCAGATGAGGCAAAGACGCTCGCGGGACGCTTCTCAGGAATGTGTGACGGTCTTTGGAGGCCTCCAGTTGCCTGAACATGTTCTCCACAACGGAAGACGAGAAGTCTTCGGCAGTGCAATTCAACGCGACATGCGGTCAGATCAGACCACCAAGGAACCCGGTTAAAAACGAGTTAATTCTCGCTCACCTTTTTCGTCGTCCCGCTCAACCTCCGCAGCGTGTGCCTCGACGATACGAACCAACTCCTCGAAATCCTGCAGCTGCCTTTCAAAGCTCGCCTCCAATTTCTGTTGCTCGCGTTCGTATTGGGCCTGCAGCGGATCGTGACAGAGAGGTCAGACACGTCCACGTCTTCCAGCTTGGTTACAAGTCGCGGCCGGATCAACACACACCTGCCATACGTCCCGTCTCTTCATTTCTTCTTCGTATCCCCAAGCCCCGCCCGACGACCCTGCCTTGTCGACAAAGCCCAGCGGAAAGGCTCTCGTGACGATAATGTCCATCAGGGCGATGGGACCTCCATCTACAGTCAGACTTGAAAGTGTGGCGATGAAAGGCACGCGCTGAAAGCCGAGTCTAGCGTCCCAACGAGCTAACGACGTGGAATTACCGGCCAAGACGATCTTGCTGGTCGCCGTCAAGACGTCTTCCCCTTCTCCAGATGAGTTAAGCTGATTAATGAATGCAGGAAGGACGTCAGTTTGTTCTCTGATTTTATCCCGAAGTCCAAGAGCCTTCCTCCGGGAAGTGACGGAACTGGCTCACTTTGGCACCAGAGATGGCCATTTTCTGACCGACCCGCAGTTTCCCTCGACTGATAGCGCGGCTAAGCACTGGATCAGTCTCAGCACCGATGCGATACCACCCGTCCGTAAGCTCGACAGCCCAGGAGCAGTGGCCGCGGGTCGAAGTGTCGGCGATGCGTGTACCGGTGTCTTCGGCGCCACCTAATGGCGACATGATGCGGGACACCGCTAGCACCAGGGGCGCGGAGCATGATGCGTCGCGCTCTTGGATGCGCTTGATGGCTGAACGGTGTGCGTGATTTACCTCGCGTTCGTAACTACCAGAAGGGAGGAAGGCCAGCAGTGAGGCTACGCTCTCCGAGTGGCCGACGGCGGACTGGCCACTCACCGGTATCGCAGCTGACGCAAGACTTCGTCCTTGTTCCACCACTGACTCAGTTCTTCCGGACGGCACCTCACGTAGCAGGCCAGTTTCCACAGGACCAGCGACCAGTGATTTTCCACCCATTCGTACGCCAGTAACTTGCAGCCCACGGTTCGCAGTTCGCGCCAGGCCTCTTTGACTCCGAAGCCCTCATTCGCACCGCCGAGCGATGGAAAAATATAACGGGGCGCGACTGCCACGCTCATGGAAATGATTTCATCTGGACTGTATAATCAGAACAGAAAGAGGTGAGCGTCTTCAAGATATCGGGCGTATGGAGTAGTGTGCACGAGTGCTCACACGCCTAGGCTCTTTATCTGTTCCTCTGACCGTCGACCAGGAACGAGGCCACAGGTACGGAGACTTGCCCGATTCGGGGGACCTGCATGCACGTTCCAATGAGACCGTGTCACAGATTTACGCTAGCTTGAGCACACAGCGAAGACTTACGATCCAAGTTGAACACCGTGGCTGGTGTGCCTACAGTGAGATCATATCGACCAGTAGTGAAGCTTGTCGACGTCGCGGCGCGCAGTGTCTTGGTCGTCGAAGCAGCAGTCGCTCTTGCAGCGACGAAAGGCGTTGACGGATCCGGCTTCTTACCGTGCTTGAACGGCGTAGAGAACTTTTGTCGCTTGGTGCCACTGATAGGGTGATTTGGCCGTGGCGTCATTCCGAGATGAATGCGGCGAGGTGTAGACATGACCGGCGACGATATCGGCGTGTCACTATGGACTGAGTTGTGCACACTCGGCGACATTCGACTTGTTCCTACCAGGGGTTGTCCGATGCTGTGTTTGGTGGAACTGGAGCGCACTGGTGTGCTTGTCAAGTTGGGAGCCGACGGAATTTTTTCTTTTCCGGGTTTGGCGTCACTAGAACCAGATCGCTTGAGAAAACATTTTGCCGGCGAGGTGTTGCCCAGCAGCCGAGAGGTTTCTTGCAAGTTACGAAAAGGAGCTAGAGGAGTTCTCGGCGCTGAATGTCCGGTCGGAGCCTCTCGAGGCACGGCGACGCTCCCCGGAGTGTGAATAGCAAGGGAGGAGGGAGCAGCTCTGGTTGATTGGCTCGTGTTCCCCCTTTCGTAGCTTGCGTCCGCATTAGCAAGCTTCTCTTGCGCGGCCAGCAATGCTGTTTTGGACGGTGTCTTGAAACCTTTCCCCCCGGCGGTGGAAAATCCGACAATAGGAAGGCCGGCATCGTGACCATGAGGTGCACGTTCTATGAAGTGTGGATCAACTGATCGTGCATCGCCGAGCCCTTGGTCGTAGAGCGCGCTCTCCATTGGTCTGATAGAACGAGACACAACTGGGGCTTGACTATCTCGCAAAGGCGGACGTGGCGAGGAAGGAGACGATGTCGGGCGTCGCTGTGAGGCCCCAGCCCAGTGCGCCGTCCCAGGGCCCACATCGCGCGATGAATGCGTGGGGGAACGTCCCGGTTGCACGCCTGCGATGCTTGCAAGGACAAGGTGGAGGGAATCTGGACACGAGCCAGCCGCGCTCGTAGGGGTGGCGGCATGGTCAAACCGACTCGGCGGCGGAAGCCGCTCTAAGCTACCAGCCGCAGTGCCAGGGTCGAGTGCCGGGAGGGGAGCGGGGCTCAAGCGGCGACGTTTGGGCGAAGATGCGGATGAAGCTGCTCGAGGCAAAATATCTGCAAAGATATTCAAGCATACAATCAATACTTATCCCTCACAAAGTCAAGGGGACGGAGCGCTTCTGCTCTTCCCAGAAGCTGTCCCAATCGCCCGCCCCGACCTCACCTCTGCCTGCGCTGGCCGGTCCTTGGGCCATGATCGGAGATCCGGAAGGCGGAGTGCGCACAGTAGCACGGTAGGTCCGGCGACGTGAAACGCTCGAGATCGAAAAGGCGCACAGACTTCGAGGAGAGCGTGATTGCGCCTGGCAGCAGCAGATGGGGGCAAGTCGACGGCGACGGCGTCCGTCCGGGAGGATGTGGGATTTTAATCTACGCGTCGACGCGTTTTGGCGTGTAAGCAGCTGCCGCAGCAGCCGATCAGCCACGCACACGGCCGATGCGCACTGCCCCACCCCGCCCGGCTCTTGTAACACGTAGTGTGCACACAGAGGTGCTTAAGATTCGGACGACAACGGCGGCGATATGGCCCCTTTCAACGTCGCCCGCACAAAGGTGCAGCTCAAGCTGTCGGTGCAGCGTACAAAGTTGCTTCAGGAGAAGAAGGTGCGTGCAGTATCGCAACCTCCGGGCCAGTCGGGATCCGATCGCCCCGCGACTTAACATGGCTGATGCCACCGCAGGAGTCTATCGCAAAGAAGAATCGTCGCGAGATTGCGTCGTTGCTAGAGCGCAATAAGTTGGAGACGGCGAGGATTCGTGCTGAAGGGCTGATTGCAGAAGATGTTCACATTGAGCTATTGGGTGAGCTTTTCCTAACAGTATTTTGTGTAGGAGCGATGTGCTCGAGCCCGGTCACTGAAGCGAATTCCCGTTCTTGTCCTCTCAGAGCTTCTGGAATTGTACTGCGAGCTGCTGTTGGCAAGATTTCCCATCCTTGAACTAGCTAAGTGCGTTTTATGTAGACGCAAAGGTTCCCGGCGGAACGATTCCATTGAGATAATTTGTATCTCTCATCATGCCACCGTCAGTGCGCAGCCAGATCCCTCCATTTCGGAGGCCGTGACAGGGATTATCCATGCTGGTAAGGGACAGACTTCTTCATTTCTTCCGTCCACCGATCAATATTCATTTCTGCTCTTCTTTATCGTAATTTGCGCCAGCTCCGAGGACGGAGCTACGTGAACTTCACATGCTTCGGGAAATGCTCATGGCAAAGTTCGGACGTCCATTCTCAATCGCTGCGATGGAGAACAAAGACGACTGCGTCAGCCCACGAGTGAGCTTAAGCGAGAATCCGCCCAGGACCAACCGGCCGACCTGAGTGCTCTGGGCTGAGACTTGGTCTCTCCGCCGTGGCAACGCAGATTCTCTCCAAACTGAACGCTGCTACACCAGGCGTAGACTTGGTGGAGGCATATCTGACGGAGATAGCTCGGGCGTACGGGGTGCCATACGGGCCAACGGACGTGGAGGCCTCAGGTGAGACGACAAAGGTATTAGAAGACACGGCCGCAGTCGACGACGAGAAAAGAGACGGACGACAAGGACTTGAGGTAAGGGGAGAAAGTTCTCTTCTTGTCGGTCCGATCCTTTTCGCGGCGCACTGACTCTGATGGCTCATGTTTGCGTGTCCTTGCTCATCATAGGAGTTATCTCTAGGAGCTCAAGGGGCAGGTACCGAAGGCCGCCTTCCTGGCGTTGCGTCTGGCACTCCTGTGGGAGATCCAACTGCAGCGGTAGCTCCGAGCAAGCCTTCTAACGAGCAGGACGAGTTCGAGGCACTGGCCGCACGCTTTGCTGCGCTGAAGAAGCGATAGGCCTCGTCAGTCGTTCCGACGCTGTTCCCGGAATGAAACGTACCCAGGGATACCCTTCTTGGCCTGCCTTCACTGCATTAGGTCGCCAACATACGATCCATAGAGACGAACACGATCGCCGTCTTTGAGCCCGACTGTTTCCCAGGCCCACCACGTATGGCGCCCCTTCCACGTCTGGTCGGTGGTATTAGACCTGGATTCCTTCTTGCAGTGGAAGGCTACTGTAAAATAACAGAGTCGCGTCGATGTACTTATTCCCGAGAGCGGGCTTGCAAGGACGTTTCCGCGATTTCCGGTCGGTGATCAGTGAAAGGCGCGTACCGCCGATCGCGTGTCGCGGATAAAGCGGAGTCCGCCTTCGCTGTCCTGTTCTATTCTCGCCTCAGCTACGGCTAATCGATTCCCGACGCAAACCAGCCATGGCGCACGCTACGCCTTTCCGTGCCGACCGTGGCTTCCGCCTCCCCGCCTTCGTAGTCTCCGCGATTCCACGGCTGGCACGGCGTTCTTCTCTATTGAGCTCCACCTGCCACCGTCCGACGGTGGTCTTTAAAGCAGCCCGCCGGCCAGGCCTGACGAGGGGTAGTGGACGTCCTTTACTCACCCCACTCTTCCGTCTCGTTAGCGAAAATGCTTGCGGCCGCCTCCTACACTGCCCAGACGGGCTACCACGTCAAGGGAGATTACCTCGAGGATCCCTACATCTGTGAGTGACTGGCATTTCGATTTCGTACGCGACATAGTGTCGTCTCCGCGAGCGAGGCCCGTGCTCATCTGAGGTTGCCAACCTTTTTCCACGACCAACGCACCTGGCTTTATCGCATCCGCCCCGCCGTCGCCCATCAAGGATTTACGCCTCTGCCAGATAACCCCAACCTCGAGTCCAACTTCTTCCCCGGACTGAACCCCAAAGTTCACATCAGCCCGACGCAATTCGCTTGGAGACCCTTCGAACTGCCTAAAGATGGCGAGCAGGTCGATTTCGTCGACGGTCTAAAGACGAGTGAGTCTCGTTTCGGTCCTCTTGAACCGACAAGCCGCGTTCCCTTCCATTGACACCTCCGGCACCTCCGCACCTTTTCTAGTTGCTGGAAACGGTGACCCGACTCTCAAGTCTGGTCTCGCCATCCACGTGTACACGGGTAACAAGAGCATGGAGAACAGGTGAGCGCCTCGTCGAGCGCTCGACAAGTTTCTGGCACCTGAGTCGTTCACCTTTCCTTTTAGGGCCTTCGTGTCCAATGACGGAGACATGCTCATTGTGCCTCAACAAGGCAAGCTTGATATTCGGACTGAAATGGGCAAGATGATGGTCAGGTGGGGCCAATATCTAGTCTCTTCCAGTCCAGTGCAAGGGCCCAAAGACTTATAGATCGCTCTTTTTTGTTCTACGTCTCTTACAAGGCCCGGAGAGTGTGTTATTCAGAGGGTATGTATCGAGGGAATTTTTCAGGGTGTTCCCAGTTGCCGTCGGAATGTCGACTTTGGTCCGCGGTTTCTGCATATGTTCAGGGAATTCGCTGGTCGGTCAAGCTTCCCGACGGCCCTTCACGCGGATACATTCAGGAAGTATATGGTGCTCACTATGAGCTTCCTGAACTGGGACCCCGTGAGTGTTCCATGCTGCAGGTGTACTTCACAACAGTACGGTAGTATTCTGGTGGCCGATCCTGACGGTGATCCAACTCGCAACAGTTGGCGGAAATGGCCTCGCGAACTCTCGCGACTTCAGGTCCCCCGTCGCTTGCTTCGATGTCGCCCAGGACGGCGCACCTGTGAAAGTAAGGGGGTCGGAACGTGCCAGTCGCGACGTCCCATCGCGGAGAAAAGATAAGAAAGTCGGCCAGAGGTGTACCTTCCTCAGGAGAGCGGACGGTGAGCACGCAGAAGATGGAGGGATCTGAGGCCAAAAGATAAAAAGGTAGATCGGTGTCAGTTTACCCGCATACTGTCGCCGATCTCCGGGATGGCTTAACCTACCGATATGGTCCTTGGAGATGGACCCGACGCTAGAAGGGACAAGACAAGGTTTGGGGTCAGCTTTGCGGACACGTCTGTAGACATTGGCGACGAGTCTTCTAACTTGATGAATTTCTCAAGATTGTATTTTACGGGAACATAATTGCCATGATCTAGAAAGAAGCAATGGTAGAAAGGGGTGTGGAAGTGCATAAGCACTCGACTAGATATTGGAAAGCAAAGCAGGACTTTTCTGAAACTCACAGGCAACGACGTCGAACGGCGAGCTGGAAGGTGAGCGAAGGTATGGATCAGCCGGCTTTGTCATGAAGGAGATCGAGATAATCACGAAAATACTCACTGTTCCTGAGTGCAGCTCCAGAGCTTCCCACAGTTGGTGGGCATCGTGGGACATGATCATCTGTATACTGGGCTCATGTTCTGCGTCGCGGTGACTCTGCAGGAATTGCGCCTCAGAGTTCATGGGTCTCCTCTATGGTGAGCAGCGATGCCGTCAGTTCCCCCTCGCGTCCGTAATCATTTGCGTGCTCCTTTACCGATAAATCCTCACTCTTCCAAAGGCGAATACCCGGGGCGAAGTGACGATTTTCTCCCTGGAGGCGCCTCTTATGAATGCGGTGAGCTTTGTATGCTTAATTGCAACTTTGCGCAGGATCGTGTTTTCTCATCACCTCGGACCATTCGTTATGCAGGCTTCACTCCGCACGGTGTCGACTATGAGCAGTTCGACGCTGCCAGCAACATGGACCTTCAACCGAGTAAGCTGGCTCCTCAGCGCCCCCCCCCCCCTGGATATCGGACATGCGAATCTGGCTTCCTGCTGACCATTGTGATACCGTCCTACTCGTTCATTTTCCACGGTCGCTTTCATGTTTGAGAGCTCGAGGATGTTTACTTTGACCGACTTCGCGATGAAGACGCCTCTGAAGCACGAGCACGAGCCCAGCATGTGGTGAGTTTGGGCCTTGTTGCTCATGTATACGAACGCCAGCCTCTCACCTCCAGCCTTCGCTTTCCACTATGCCCCGTAGGGATCCTCTCCGCGCCAAGTTTATCGACAACCTGGACGAGGTCAACGCGGACCTCTCCAAACTTGGCTTAAAGACAATTGATTCGTCTAAGGTGTCGGCACTCTCTTCGGCTGGACAGAAGGCCGCGTCCGCGGCCACGACCACGACCACGACCACGACCTCCAACAATGGCTGATTCGGATCCCCTTCCTCGTCTCTTTGCCTGTCTGGCCAAGATGGGCGTTTCTGAAGGTGGACCCTGGTTTTGAACTCCAGTGCTATTTCGGATTGGCTCACCGTTTGGCTACCAGACGCCCAAGGGATGTTGCAAGTCAACGTGTCCATGGTTGGTCTCGCTCGACGCATGTAACGAGTAACGATTAGTTCGCGGAAAGTTCGATGGGCAATCAAACTACCCTCCACTAGTAAAAAGGTCCCCAGCTCTGGCCGCAGATGGAAATGACCATCATAAGGAGTGAGAGCGAGATGTGCATTCTATAAATCGGTCAGGGCGTACATATGAGGATCATCACCTCGAAGAACAGAAGGAGAGAGCCACATTTTAATGCTTCCTGGCGCCGTTCCTGCGCGGCCTTTCCTTGACGACCATCATGTTGCCGCCTCTGGTACCAGGCTTGCGCGTCCGAGCAAACTTGAGCACACCATATTCGGAGCGAGGGTGCTTGTTGCCCTTGGACTTGCCACGGCCACTGTGAGGAGAAGAAGGCGAAGAAAAAGAGATGAGCTTCGATCTGGAAACGATATCATTCATAACAAGTCTTCGTGATTCGAGTCCTCACCCTCCATGCGGATGGTCGACCCTGGGTGAAGAGAAAACGACAAAACCCGCGAATGCAATTAAAAGTCAGAGGGGTTCTAACCATGACGAGTTCAGGCCGCTTCATATCGATACGCCACGTCGCAATACTCACGCGTTCTTTGCGACACCGCGCACAACCGGCCTCCGGCCCAACCACCTCGACCTACCCGCCTTACCGAGCATTTTGTGCTGGTGATCAACGTTGCTAACCACGCCAATCGTGGCCACGCAGTTGATGGGGACGAGGCGCACCTCTCCACTCTGCAGCTTGACCTGCGCGTGCTGTCCCTTGGGGCCACTCGTCGTGCTGACTACTTGGCCGAAAGCGCCAGCTGAACGAAGCAATTTGGCGGGACCGTTCGGAAGGAGGGAAAGCGCATGGATGGTTGTGCCCACTGGGATGAGGCGGAGAGGGAGCACGTTTCCGGGGCGGAGGGCAGTTGTACGGAAGATACCGATGTCCAAGAGGGACGGCCCGGTGGATTTGGGAACGGCGGGTTCTGACGAAGTGCTTCCTCCCAGCGTCGCTGTCTCGGCGGCTCCTCCTCCGCTAGCGCCAGGAAGGAGGGGCATGGACGAGGAAGAGACGGGAGGCCCCTCACTGGTGCCCACCGTCGCCGCCGATTTGGTAAAGCGGGCGGTTTTCGGTGGTCTGTAACTCTGCACAACATCCCCAGCTCTGACACCGTCAGGCGCTAGAATGTAACTTTTCTGCCCCGACTCGCGATGCTGGACGAGGGCGATGTGAGCGCTCCTCAGCGGATCGTACTCGATCCTTAGTACATCCTGTTCCCCATTCTGCCACCGGTAGAAATCGACGAGCCGGATGCGCTGCTTGTGACCACCTCCAATCCTCCGTGCCGTAATTCTTCCGGTGTTGTTCCTCCCACCGGACTTGCGCTTGGCGATGGTCAGGCTGCGCTCCGGCTTTCCTTTCCACAGGTGGTCGTTGATCGGCGTTCTCACCCAACGTATGCTTGGCGTAATCGGCTTGAACGTCTTGAACTGGTTCGACAGCCGAACAAACGGAGAAAGCTTGGATGCCGACGCCTCCAGGCCCTCCGCCCACGCCTCCACTTTCTTCGCCTTTTTCTTCGAAGCTTTTCGTTGAGCCTTTAGCGCCTTGCGCCTAACACGACGGCTTGGACGAACAGGGTCCGAGTAAGGGAGGGATGGAGAAACTTGAGAGGGTGGACGCCGAATTGCCTCTGCTACCGATGCAAGCCGAAAGGGAGAAGCAGAGGTGGGCGAGCGAGACGAGTTGGAGAAAGCCCGTGACGACACCGCGGCGGCTGCTGGGCTGCTGGGAAGGCGCCGGTGGAGTAACGAGGCTTGCGCTACTGCTGAGCGCAGAGCGCGTGGGAAGAGGATCGACATAACTTGTGCCTTATGTATGCTGATCCGTCAGTCGCCCCACTCGAGATGACCTTGCCTTGCGAGAAGAGAGGGAGCAACGGTGGTGACCAGACTGGATGAGGCGACGCAAGTCGACGTCGTCGATTGGAGCGAGAAGAATGAACGACTGGGGATCAAATCGGAAGCTGCGGCAGCGTTAGAAGACGATTTGAACGCAGTCTAATCGACATTCCCATTGCTCTGCCGCAGCACCGTTGTATAATGGGTCCGAGGGGAGTCGAGTCGACGGAGAGAACTTCTCATCCCTCACCACCATAATCCACAATGGATGACGATGACGCCTTTCTTTACGGCGACGACGAGGTGACCACCCAGAATGCTGCGTACGCCTCTGCTCCGCCTCAGGCTGGTGAGCTATTCTGTGGTTTCCGCTAAGTGTATGCGACGTTCTCCTGACGCGTTCCGTCCTTGGCTTAAAACAGACCGAGGACCCCTGGTCGACGATGGTGCTGAAGGAGAAGAGGAAAACGAGGAGGAGGAGGAGGAGGATAGCGACTCGGTGAGCTGTTATGGGCTCGTCCATCTGTTCGTGTCGCCTCCGCAGCGGGCTGATCATCCTTCTCTCGCGTGACGCACCCGCACCTCTTATTTAGGACGTAGAAATCATCATGGACTCGGGCGCCTCTGGGCCTGCACCGCCCAACCGGTGAGCTGATCTCACATATTTGAAGGTTATTCCGCTCAATTTTGCTCATTCCGATAGTCTTCTCTCACGTTCTGATCAAGATGGGCCCCGAGTCCCGCACAGCAAAGGCAACCACCGCCTGTACGGTCCGCGGGTAGTACTCCATCCAAGCGTGAGCATAATGTGTCGTCTCGAGGAGATTGCGAGGCGTAAAGATTTGGATAGAAACTCACTGCTGCGATGTGATTTACAGCTCCTCCGTCCGCCTTGACGACGGAGTATACCCCCCGCGATCGGTCAGGTGCACCTCTTCCGCTGGACGGCGCTCGACCGCCATCATTCGCCTCTCCTCGTCCTGCCGAACAGGGAGGCGATGTGATGCCTCCCGGAGGTGGCCTTTCATTTTCGGCGTTTCCGGAAGGGTTTGCTCCCGAAGGTCCCCCGCCACCAGTGCCTAGCACAGCTCCCAAACTTGATCTAGAGGCCAGAGCCACCTTTCCTGTGCCGGACAAGGACGCAGAACTGGGCCTGGATGGACGACCCCAAACGGTGGACATCGAAATCTTTGATGTGGACATTGAGTCGCTCGAGGAGAAGCCATGGCGACGACCTGGGGCAGACCTGACTGACTACTTCAACTACGGCTTCAACGAGGAAAGCTGGGCCGCATATACAAAGAAGAAGAAGGATGTAACGGAGGAGGCACACAGAGCAATGGAGCTTGCGGTGAGTTTCGAACGTATGAGTAGACTAGTTTGAGAAAGATGGCCCACGATGGCCCGGAACGTCATTTACGATTTCACGTCGTGCTTATTTTCATCAGAATATGAACAACCAACCCCAGGACGCGATGGCCAACCTCCCTCCGGAGTTGCAAGCGATGATGTCGATGATGCCGCCTGCTGGCATGATGCCAGGAATGATGCCGCCGGGAGGCATGATGCCGGGGATGATACCAGGCTTTCCAGACGCGATGGCAGGTCGTGGAGGTTTCCGAGGAATGCCCATCGACAACATGGGTATGCGCGGTCCGCGCGGGCCAGGGTTCGTGCCCGGCCCAGGCCCAGGCCCAGGTCCGGGTCCAGGTCCAGCGCCGGGACCTGGGCCGGGCAGCGTGCGTGGCGGATTCGCAGGTCGAGGCCGAGGAGGCCCGCCATTTGGCGCCGATGGACGTGAGTTTGGGTGACGTTCTCCTTGCCTCTTTAAAGATCATTCGATCTTACGTTTCCGGCTAGAAGCTGCAGGATCGGCCTCTTTGCCTCAACGTCCGGCGACGGATGGACGATCTCGTTCGCCTTTGCCGGCGGGTACACCTACCGGCCCTCGCAATCCTGGTCCGCGCCAGCGAGGATACAATGATCGTGACACCGGCTTCACCGCTAACGAAGGCCTCGACTACAGCGGGGAGATGACGCCGAAGGACGAGGACGGGCGGGAATGACTGTACAACAGTGAGAAGGGCCGAGGTCTGCCGCTCTCTGGACGGTGGGGAATTTTTGTAATTGTAGCCATAACGATGAGAAAGGCACAGCCGCGGCAGATCTAAAGAAACCCACGCCCTCCAGTCGAGCGATTGCAGAATTGGGCTGCCGTACATCTAGGGACAACCTTGGGCGTTGTGAGAGCGACAAGCTGCGTCGTCTTCCATCGCTCGGGTTTTGAGGGCTCTGCTTCTCGGCGCTGTCTTCCTTGAAAACGAGTAACATCTGCTTCTGTCGGTCGACCAGGAGGAGAGAATGCACCTCTTATACCTGATTTCTGTGGCACGAGAGTTCAGGTTCTTTGAGCAATAACTGCGGCCCGAGCGTGGTGAACGATATATGATCGGGGCGCGAAGGCAGGACGCATCTTAACGCGCAACCACCATCTTCATCCATCCAGTCAAGGGCAGGGCGATTTCCTCCTCTACCGTGCGAGCGTTGAACTCTTCTGCACCACGTCATGCACTCGAATAACGTTCGCTCCGCCAGCCAAGGATCCGAGTCGATCATGCTCTCCGAAGGGAGCAGCCGATCGAGCAGTGGGCACGACGACCGGTAAGCCGCCGGGCGCGGGTGGTCACCAGTCATCTTGTCACCCCGCTGGCAGCCGAGCCGACCGCCGCAAACGTCCAGACTGATCCATTTGCTCGATCGACAACATACCCATCCACAGCGATTTGCAGCAGCTCGTTAAAACCGTAACGGGTTGGCTGCTCCCTTCCATGTTGCCCCGCTCGCGTCGGATCATCCGACTTGACCGTCTCGTCTTTCATTTTTGACGGCGTCCGGTCTCCTTCGTTTTCCTCCCGTCTCTCCTTCTTCCCCTTGCTGCTGACTCTCAGAGACCATGTCTTCCAAAGCTAAGAGGAAGCGGGCCGGCATTGTCCGCGACGCCAATGCTGCGGCGACCAGGTTTCGCAACGACGTCGGCGAGGCGATCGAGCATCACGAATCGGAACTGTGAGCATGCATCCCCTTTGGCCACCTTGGTTTCTTTGTTGTCGTTCTCTATTCCTTGATCTCCATTGGTCTCGTTCCCATCATCGAAATGCGCAGAACTTCCCTCTACGAGGAATTCAAATCCAAAGACGACGCTCTGGTACAGAAATTGGAAACAGAGTTCGAAGGCCTGACGGCTGCCCATCTTCTGTACTTGGTATGTACGTGCGGATTCTGACACCCGATGGCTGCACAAATACCCCGACGTGCAGCCCAGATAAACAGGCACACACGAATTTTTGAAAACACATCTCTTGACACCAAGGACGCCCTCAAGGCCGCCGAACGGAGCTTCAGCGAGGCGGATGCCAAGAGGCGTGATGAGGAAAAGACCAGCTTGACCAACTTCGCCGCTCTGCTCGAAGGTGAGCCTGTCGACACAACGTCCCAAGTCGTGCAAAGCACACGCGTGCCTATTGCTGACAAACATTTACTTCCTCGGAAGGGCAGGCGAGAAGAAAAGTGCCGTCAGGTTCTCAGCCAAGCACCACTCCTCATCTGACGTGTGAACGCGATGCGCAAGCATCCAGCTTGCTGCGTCCATCATTCCATCCTGTCCTAGTCGCTAGATGCGCTGTGATGAGATCAAGCAACTACCTGACGGCCTTCGCTACCGAGCGCATACAACTCTTTCCACCTTGTCGTATATGTTGTCGTCGGAACCCAAAGCAGGTGCCGGCTCACGTCTACGGCGGGTGTGTAGAGAGTACCGGATGAGGGTATATATTGTTTGCAATCTGAGCGCTTTCATTCCGTTCGCAACGCGATAGCGTGTTCAGGAAGTCGAGCTCAGCTGCGATAACCAAGGTCCTATTATGAAACCTCTGCCTGCTGGTGAGAGCAATCGCACCTTGGTTATCGCAGTTGAGCTCGACTTCCTGAACCTCAACTCCGAGCCCATCGAGGAGACGCTTGAGCCAGACTCCCTCGCGACTTGCAATTGAGGCTGCGACGTATTCGGCCTCAACAGTCGATGGTGCAACTGTGCTCTGGCGCTTGCTACTCCAGGTGACAGAGCCACTTCCCAGGCTGAAGACGAAGCCTGCAACTGAGCGCCTCGTATCCAGAGTTTGCGTAGTCGGCGTCGCTGTAACCGACCACCTTCACCTCATCTGCTTCAAAACCAGCGTTGATCTGGGAGTCGTCGTTGCCATCGATCCCAGCTTCAAACTTCAGCTTATAACCCGCAGTTGCTTTGACGTAGCGAATTACCCGCTTGGCCGCCCTCCAGTGCGTCGAGCTTGGATCCGAGCTGTACTGAGAGAGCTTGCTGACTGCAAACGCCAGGTCTGGTCGTGTGCAGAGCATCAGGTACATTATTGATCCGACCGCTCGCTGGTACTCTTCCTTCGAAGCGGCTTCTTCGTCTTGTCGCTTCCGAAGTTGCAGTCCTACTTCCATGGGCGTGTTGACAGTGTTCGCTTGAAGCATGCCGAAACGCTCGAAAATCCGCCGTTCGATGTACGACTTCTGACAGAGAAAAATGCCGGGCAAGTTACGGATGACCTCGATGCCCAGAATCCACTTCGCCTCGCCTTGCGCTGCAGCTCCGCCAGTGCCGTCGCCGTACGCTTCTGAGATTCGGCGTCCAGCTGCGCCTGCAGCTCGGCCCGGAAAACGGAGGCTCGTTCCTTGACGCGCCGCAGATCTGCCTCATTCTCCATCACCTTCTTCCTGCCGCTCGTCTTGAGCCATGTCTGCCCTAAGTGCGTCCAACTGTCGGTTCGCCCCCGCGGTCCGCTGATCCACCTTGGCCACCTCATCCTCGAGCCGCCGGGCCTCCCGTTTCGCCACCTCCCCGTCCCGAGATTCCGCATCGAGCCTGGCCTGAAGCTCGCTCGCTCTCCACGACTCCGCTTGCAGCCGTGTCTTAAGCTCATCCGGCCGCACCTGCCACTCCGTCTCTACCTTGAGCTGAAGCCCGGCGAGCGCCGTCGCGGTAAGCTTCTGTGACTCCGAATCGAGCTGGGCGCGAAGACGGCAAGGGCAGCGGCTGTTCGGTTGTGCGACTCCTCGTCGAGCTTGGTCTGGAGTTGGGAAGCGCTGTTGCCGACTGCTGTCGCACACGTTCAATGCTCTCCTCGTGCTCCGCCAACTTCCGCTCGTGAAGGGTCGCCGCGCGCCTAAGTTCCTCCATAGTTGGTTCGCCTTTTGTGCCTCATTCTCGGCCGCAGAGACTTCGTTCTCGGCCGCGGGCGCCGGCTCGTTGCCTTCCTCGGGCAATGCCGGCCGATCCTCATCAGGCGCTCCCACCCATCCATGGCTGTTCTCAGGTGTCGCTACAGGACCCTGATCCATCCTGGGGGTTCCCACCGAACTCTGGTCTCCCTGAGGCGTTCCCATCGTCCCACGGTGATCCTTGACCTTTCCAACACTCCCACTATCAGATCGGAGGACCTTGAGAGCATAGCCGTTCTGCGCCTCTGCGGGGCGCTGTTCATCCGCATCCTCGGTGTCGGTGCTGGTATCGCTCCCGTCGGAATTACTCTCGGCCTGAATCGGTCCAGTCTCGACCGACTCTTGAGCATCGAGGGCTTTCTCGGGGCGATTGCCATCTGAAGGCCTGAAGCCCAATTTGTACTGCTCTCCTTGGGCACGTACAGGAAAGGCTTTCTTCTCTCCCTTGGTCTTGATTTTGATGACGTCAACCCGCGCCTCAACGACAAAGCCGCGCTTCGAGCTGGCGAACCGAGATGAGGTTGGGAACCAGCCCTGGTACGTATAGCACATTGCTGGTCGTCCCTGAGCGCCCATCGGGAAAGGTGAAGTGACCTTTTCCCGAGCCTGGAACCACAAGTGTTGCATCGTTGCCGACAGTAACTCGGCGTGCAACCCCAAACACTTGGTACCGCCCGAACCAGCGCATGCCGTTCGCTATGTGCCTGGTGGCGCCGCTGTCGAGAACCCAGTCGTCCTTCTGGGTGTCTCCGTCCCACTGAAGCTTAGAGCGGGCGGCGATAACCGGATAATAAGCGATTTGAGCCTTATCCTTCGTATCCTTTTCGCCATTTCTCTTTCAACAATCGGCCATCTTGTGTCCCATCTTCCCGCAGTGGTGACACTTGCCCTTGAACTTGGCCTTCTTGTTTCTTTTGCTTGGCTCCGAGGCGACCATGGCGGCTTCGATGCCAACAGCTGGGCTTGACGTCTTGCCTGCCCTTCGTCGTCTGTCGATCTCGATGCAAGTCCCAATTACTTCATCCGGTGTTGGCGAGCCAATGGAAATCGCGTGCGCCTCCCAGGATTGTATTGCGAGCTCGAATCCCTTCGGCATCACGTCAAAGAGCAAATAGACAAATTCATCGTTGGTCATGTTACCATCGATGGCCTTGAACTCCTTGTAGAGTCCGGTCACGCGATTGAAGAAATTTTGCATTTGACTCCCTTCCATCGTGCCTAGGCGCCCTTAACTCACTGGAGAGCTGGTTCTTGCATATGTCCGTCCTGAGAGGCTTCCACCGTCGCCATTATTACAGTCTGCGCTTGTAGGAGGGACTCGCTCGCACTGGTCTGTTCGATCCTCCCGTTCTTTTTCTTCAGCGTACTTCTCAACGATCTTGTGGATGTCGACTTCCGGGCCGTCTGGGTCTACTAAAAACCAAAGCCCAGCGCCTTGCAGTACCCATATGATGCTTGCTGCCCATTGTGTATAGTTCGACTCCGTCAACGTTGGTACCGTCTGAAGGAATCCGTTTTTCACGCCCGTAGCGCTCTTCAGCTTCCTTTCCATCCTCGTCTGCCACTTGGTGTCCTTCTCCTCGTTTTGAGTCGACATGTTGGCACTTGAGTTCCTTGACTTGCTGACTAGGGTAAGAAGCTCTGGGCTCATAGCCTGTTGGAGATAGGTGCTTACGGAGCGGCAGAACTGTTAGCTAAGGTGTATCTACAGTGATGATTGTTCGACTTAAAAGTAGCGGGAGCGTAGGAGTTCATACATCCAAGGTGAAGAAAAAGAGTAGCGCAAGCCGCAGCGTCCAAGTCGGTCATTGCCGAACGCAACCGGCCAGGCTCGACAGGATGTGTTTACATCAACATTTTCGATTGCTCTGCGAGAGGTGACCAAGTCGTGGAACGAGACACAATATCGAGCACAGTTGCCCCAGCGGCCGCGCAAAAGGAGCGACGGAAACGACGACTACGGAGGATATGAGAACACGGTCAAATCGATGGAAGATGAGTATGGGAAACCAAAGAAACACGAGAGAAAGGATTCGAGGCAAAACGGATGCGAGAAAAGGACGGGCACCTAAATAGCAAACAAAGACAAAGAACGTGGGTGACTATGTCGTCTCCGCATTGGACGACGGATGGAGGAAAGACTAGGTGGGAAGGGGAGAAGTCGCAGGAGCGAAATGTCCACTAGATGATTTGCAGGTAGTTCGACGGTACGATACCAGTCGCGCCATCAGCTTTTCGAGCTTGCCACCACTTGCCTGGAACGCAAGGAAGGAGACGGTCTGGATGAGTCAAGCAGTCAGAAGACACGTGTATCTGATACCTCGCGCGCTCACCAGAGTTGTCGACAATTTCGAGAATCTCGCCCTTGGCGAAGGAAATCTCGTTTGGATCGTCAGCAGAGGCAGTGTCTTAATGGGTCAGGGAAGAGGAAGAGAAGATAGTGACGTGAGGTTAGCAAATTGAAGATTGGGAGCCATGCCAAGGTCGCCATGGCCATCGTAAGACCATAACACGCGCTTGTTGCAGAGTCAAGCGCTGGTCCAAGTTGGTGAAGGCAAGGAAGGTTCCGGATACTCACATGCATAGAGGGCTTTGGCTTTATAGCCATAGTCGCCTTGGCCCGAAACGTCCCCTTCTTGTTGGGCGTTGCCCATGAGCGACTGTCCACCGCCTGGGCCCACAGCCGCATCTTCCCTTCCACCACCGATCGGGCCTACATTGCCGCTCCTGATGCTCGTACTGGTCTTTCCGCCGCCCATGCTTGGAGCACCACCAAGACCGCTAGGGGCGCTACCGTTGATGTCCGCCACCGAGGGGTTTGCGAAGGAGTTGGGGAAGGTACCACCGGAGTACGCGCCAGAGTACGCGCCGCCATTTCCAATGCCGACCATAGACGAGGCACGGTTACCGCGTCTCACGCCGCGAGAAGGCGGAGATAGACCACCGTTGCCGAACGAATTGAGGAGGGCGTACATGGCCGAATCCTCGTCTGAGGTGAAGTAAAGCGTCCACAAAATCTATAGTAGGACACCAACGACCAAATTCAGCAAGCGTCCAAGACTAGGTCCGAACTTCAAGATAGGGCGCTGATGACGAACGGCGTGCTCTTGAACCGGAACAACCGTACTCACGTTAGACACTGTAAGCAAGAACCATCCGGCAGCGAGAGCCTCGAAGGCGGTGACGCCGCTGTAGATGCCTCTGTCGATGCCAGAAACGGAGAACACGATAGCAACGGCGCCAAAAACGGATAGCTGCGAAATCGCCGACAAAGGAGTGGTGTCAAAAATGGGGACCGGTTTCATACGGACGAATCGACCGTGAGGCTAATACGAGGGTGTAACACGCACCTGAAGACGGTTGGTCGCGATCGAATCCGTACCCAATGTTAAAATGATGCCAACCATGTAGAATAGCTCAAGGAAGATCCCAAACCACAGCGTATGCAGTGTCGAGCCGGGCGCTGCGAGCAAATCGATTTAGACGAGGTGAGCAAGGGAATATTGCGATGAGACGCCGAAACGCAGTCGCTGCTTGCACGCTCGAGGTTCCATGAGATGCTCACTATCGGCTTCAGCCACAATCATGCCTACGAAGGCGACGAGCCATCCCGGCTACATGAAGAGGGGAAAATGGATGAAGCATCACATTAACGTCCATGAGAAAACTGCGTTGAGAATAAAGAAGGCGGCTAAAGGTAGAGAGGAGAGTTACTTACCACTCCTAGGACGAGAGTTACGAGGAGGACGGGATGAGACAAGACGGGGCTGTAAAAAAAGCGAGGGAGCGAGTGAGCGATCAAGCAACGCAATACCGCTGAGGGGAGCCTAGTCGAGGCAAGTGCGCCACAAGATGGGGAAACCAGCCGAGCTCACCGAAAGTCGAACGACGCGCCAGAGCCGCCCCTATTCATCTTTCAATTCGCTCTCCGAAAGAGGCGCCAAGAGAGCAGCTGGACAATGGTGGTAAAGTGTACACAGCGCAGAGCGCGCCGGCCAGACGTATGTCGAGGGAGAGTAGCAGCGTTCACGTGCCGACCCGGGAGTGCGCTGGCTGTGACGGGGAAGACGCGAAGGTCGTGAAGGTGACGAGGCGTGTCAGACACGTCTGCAAGCTTGTGGCGGGGAAAGGCCGTGCGTGACTCGTGAGGCGGCGAGGAGACGAAGAGAAGACGACGTGCCGAGAAGGTGTGCTGGGACGAGCGGGGAACGATGAAGGCAGTTAGCCTTGGTTGCTGGCGAGGTCGACGAGTGAGTCGGGACAATGTTGGGACGGCGCGGGCAAGGAGAAGAGGGGCGCGCCAAGTCGACGAAAGCGGAGCGAGCAGGGACGCTTGGCTGGCCGTCGCTAGCGCCGGGGCTAGGCGGGTCTAGTCGGCGGAGGAAGTGTCAATGCCGCCGGCGTTCGGCGTCGGGCGCGCGAAGAAGGCGAGGCGAGGCGGAGGTCGACGAGGATGGATGGATGGGACGCAGGGAAGGATGGTGGAGGGTGGATGAAGGAAGCAAACCGGCGAGACAACGAAAAAAAAGGCGTCGTACGAACGTGCTGTACTGTGTAGCTTCTATTCTCACCGACGCTCTGTGACTGACCATCGCGGCCGTCTCGACGAGCACTTCGCACTGCACTGCCTCTTCACTGCCTCTCGCGACCTCGACGACGCGACTGAGCCGGCGGTCGTCATGTGAACTGGCAGTGACGCAACAACCAGACTTCCGCATCGGACGCTCTGAAAAGCCCATTGTGCCCCTTCCACGGAGCATTCCGTCCAAACTGCCTATGGCCCAAACCACCTTGCCAACCTTCGACAATGCGCAGATAGGAGAGACTAGATAGAGAAAGGTTCTCTCCCCATTTCATCCGGCTCGACCCATTGATGATCTGCAAGTGACCTCGAGAATACCAACGGGAGCGTCTTGCAACAGGAAGAATCATGAATGATACTCGGTGAATACTCCCTTCAGGCAATTCATCACGTGACACATTCATTGCCCCGGCGATTTCGATGTCAACCTTCAGAATTTTTGGACAGCACGTGCTCCATGTTTGACTACAAATACAAGTACACGACCGGCCGTATGGAACTCTCCTTGACGAGGCAGACAGACTGCTCCACTACAGGCATCAGACGTCCGTCTCCCCGACGCAGAGCATAGCCCGCGCAGATGACTACGCTTTCTCCAACCTAGACTTTGGCCTTCTTGTTCGCAACTTCCTGCTCCGTATCCTTCCTCGGCCTCTTGCCTTTCACGGGCCCGCCTTCAAATTGCGACCGTACGTCGGGGAAGGCTTTGTTGAAAGCAGACTCAAACGCTTCCGCGAGAGCGATGATGTCGGGCGAATGGACGTTGAACGTGTAACAGTTGTTCAGCATGAGCCGCACATCAGCCTCGAAGGCGTCAAAGGTGGGGTATTGATCTGCGTCCAGCTTCTGCTTGATTGTTTTCAGATCTCGGGCGTTCTCCTTGGGAATGACGTCGAAATAGGTAGGAATACCGAGGGCGATGGGATCCACCTGGTCCGACAAAGGGGATATTTAATTGGTTAAGTTCGTGTCAAGGCGTTCTCTGACCAGCTCGACCGCCGCGCGACTCACCGGCTCCAGAAAAAGAAAGGCGCCTTGTTCTCCTTTGAGCCGGCTTAGCATCCCTTGTAAGGCACGCTTCTCGCTGTACGTGAGCTTAGGAACCAGCGCTTTGGCCCATTCCTTGCGCCAAGCCTTCTCAACGTCGTTCGCCCAGTTGTGTGGATCCGTGGTTGGTGGGTTGAATTGGCGGCAATTGTCGAACACAAGCTGGACGTCTGATGCGAATTCGTCGTTCGTGGAATACTCCCCTGCATCGAGCTTCTTCTGGATCGTCCCGAAATCCATTGGCTGCTTGATCTCGTCGTAGTACCTGCGCATGTTTAACAAGGAATCATACGATCAGGAAACCCCAGGAGCATTCCTGCATTTCATGCTTTGACTTACGTTGGACAACCATCTGCGACGGGATCCACCGGCCTCAAGAATAAGACCGACTCAGGGTGGTTCTGTAGAATTTTAAGCACAGGCTTAACCCGCTTGGCGTTGAAAGGCGCTTTCTGCACCCAATCGGTCTTTTTCGTCTCCACAGCCTTGCGCGGCTTCGCCGGTCGGCTCTTCTTCTTGGACGCCGGCTCCTCAGACGACGTTGCGGAGTCCTTGTTGGCTTGCTTTCCTGGCGACACTTTAACACGTGGAGGTGAAGCAGGTGATACAGGCGGTGCCGACGGTGCTGCTTGTTCCTTGGAAGGCGGTTCCTCGGGGGCCGGCTTGGGTGGCGCCGAGTTTTTCTTGGCCTGCTTACTAGGCAAGACTTTCAGAGTAACGGGACGTGGAGGAGAAGGGGCCGGGGCCGGAGCTGGAGTTACGGCTCGCTCAGCCGGAGGCGGTTTAACAGTGACACGCTGCTCAGAAGACGATGCGGATTTCCGGCTTGCTAGTTTCCCTGGGGCTAATTTTAATGTTACGGGACGTGAAGTCGGAGCAGGGGGTATGGATGGTGTCGATGTCGTCGTCTGCTCAGGAGCTGGTGGCAAGCGTACCCGGACTTGCACCTTCGGAAGGCTCTCTTCTGCCGGCTTGAAGAGGATATCAGCCATTTTGAGCAGAACCCAGCGTGTTTCAGGATCGGTGTCGTCGGCTCTATAAAAATGCAGGCAAAAGGCTGATCAGTAAATCCCCGCCTGCCAAAAAGGTCTCCAAGCGCGTGGACCCGAGATCCATTGATGCTCACAACAGGCACGACAAGAAGCCCTCTCTAACAGAGCTCGCTCTCCCCACATCACGACGGACGTCCTTCACGAGTTGTTCAACCTTGAGTGACAAGTCGACCGATGACGCCGACGAACCATTGTCTTCCAGCAGCATCGCGTCCCGTGCCGGGAACGCTCCGAAGTCTCCATTTGCCAAGCCGACGGCCAACGAGTCGCACATGCTCCTGGCCAAATGCCGACGCAGGATCAAAGAAGGGTCGTTCCGCAGCAATGAGAAGAGGTATCGATTGACCGCCTTAAGCCGTAGTCCGCGTGCAAGGAGTATGCAATCCAGAGCAGCAATGCGAACAGGAGTAAAATTGCCCTCCCTGCGAAGAGACACCAAGGATGTTCAAGTTAGGTCTCAAATCGACGACGGCCCTAATCAGACTACTTACCGTGATGCCGCAATGAAGGGTTTCAAATCGGTGGGGATAACGTTGGCTAACATTAGAGTCACTTCGGCCTGCAACATAGGAACCACAGCAGGGTCAGCATGATGTAATCTCATTGAGGGTTTCGACGCCTTTCCCCACCCACCTCGAGCGCGGCGATAGTGATAACATTGTGAAACGATGGGACAAGCCTGTCCAAATCCTCATATCGTTCCATTTCCTCAAGAGCAGCACCAAGAATCTGGCTATCTTGAGGGTCCTCCAGGTGACTGCTCGTCGTCAACTGGCTTCGCAACGTGTCATGAGGTATGAGCGATGAAGCGAGCGCAGATATCACAGTAGCGACGTAGTAAGCGTCGGAGAACCGATTGAAGGAGTTGTCGTTGTACCGGAGGAGGTCGAGGAGGAATCGGCGAACAATGGGGTAGGTTCTGCCGCTCTCGTCCCTCACGCGTGAAACGGCGGCGACGATCGCCTGTCCGAGAGAAGCGGTAGCATAAATTCATCATTGTCTTGCTGCATTAGCATCTACGTGGACGGCATCTTTGCCTCCTCGACGCCGAGCTTACCTTCTGAAGAAAGTACTCTGCGATGTCACTGAAATCATTCGCTTTGGGTATGCACTTGAAGTCGAATACGTCCACCGTCTCTTGCTCCGGCTCGTAGCAGAATCTGCTTTGGAACAACTTTAGAAGGTGAAACAGGCCCAGATAATCGCAGATTGGCGTAGCACACTGCGAAGTCAACGCCAAAAACGTCAGCAATGTCGGGTGGCGTCAATAGCGGGTGTCAAAGCGCAGAAGCTTACCGAGACGAGAGCAGCAACTGCCTCTGTCCGCACTCGGAAGAAATAGTTGGTCACGAGAGCAGTCTTGGCCAGATGGCTGGAAACAATCGGCGATGGCATCTGCGCGAGGGCATGGACAGCTTCTAGCTGAGCGACGACGTCTCGGTCTCTCTGGAGCTGAGAGATCCACATGTGATCGGGTTGGTCGAAGATTATGGTGGTGATCCATTCGAAGTCCGCGTCGATTCGGATCCACTCGTACGTTGCCGAAGACATCTGTGCCTCGTCCTCCTCTGTCCAGTCCGCCACTCGCCACCTCTCGCGTTCTTCCTCTTGCTCCCACATGCCGAGGCCGAACCCAAAATCAATCATACCCATAGCTTCCGCTGCTTCTGCATCGCCGGCCGCGGCGGCCGCAGCGGCCGCTTGCCGGGCCTGGAAACGTTTAGTGTTGCGCCGCACACGCTTGTACTTCGTATTAAACGGTACTTCGAATCGCTTGTGACCGCCCTTAATATCGACGACGTGCTCGTATGGCGTTCCATCAGCCTCGTGAATGCGCACCGTCATCTGTCCCTATTTCGACAAAGGAAAATTGTTGTCAGATTCGGCAACAGCAGCTCTGAAGGAAGTCGGAACATACTTCGAAAAGCTGCACCGCATTGAACCCCATAGTCTCATCCGGATTCGCCATAGCATATTGCGCTGCAGGGCACTCTTGATTCATCTCCATCTCGACGGTCATCTTCTTCCGGTTGAAGCGAGCGGAAAACATAAATCTCGGACACCCGCTGCCGTAGATCCACTGATCCGCGAAGGGCTTTAGGTCGCTGCCGCTGACTTTCCTACAGGTACGCAGGAAAGTATGCGTGCTGAGCCAGTTGTTGGTGAGCTCCCCTGACATCGCGGACAACAAAACCTTGGGAATCACGCGACTGAGACCGTATGAGGAACCGATCTTGCAGAGACGTCGGTCCAAGATGTGGAGTACCAGCGGCGCCTTAAGGTTGATGAAGGGCAGAACCGAAGGCCCTGGAGGCTCAGTGAGCCCAGCTTGGCTCACAGGTGGCATACCGATATCCATGGCCACCAGTCGATTCATGTCCTTCTTCAAGCGAAACCGGTATTCGTTGTTGCCGAAGAGCTTGCGCATGAAAAGTCCGGTCATGTACAGGCTGAGCCCGTTGATGAGCCAGACATCCGAATAAGCCTTAGGGATGATATTCATACCGATCCACTGGGAAGCGAGAGCATGGCTGAGCACGTGTCTTGTTTCGTAGACCTGGTCGATCACAGACGCCGGATGAAGAAGATCGCTGGATAGAACTGACAGAGTGGCGGATGTCTGCACCGGCGCCACGGGCTCATCAACGAAGACAACCTTGAAAGAGCCGAACGGGTACGATCCAAATTCGCGGCTGTAGAAATCCATGGCTTGCCCTAGGAAGCCAACGGACTCCAGGAGGTCGCCCTGCCGCCCTGGCAGGCAGAAAGCCATCAACTGTCGTCCTGAAGTACAAGCGTCGAAATTCTCTCCATCCTTCTTCGATCGATTCGTCAGAACATGCGCTTGGAAAGGTCCAGCAGCGAATGCGATATGTTGAACAGACGTCGGCAGTGCTTGGGAAAAGCGATAGATGCTTTTGTTCGGGTTAAATGGATGAATAACCTGCAATTGACGTGCCACAATCGTCAAACGAACGCCTTTGCATGTGCTCCAGACGATCATCGATGAGGGAGAATTACTCACTTGCTCGGTCAACTCCCCACTGCATACCACAAGCACCTCAGAAGCCTGCTCCGCCGCGATCCCTTCTCCTAATTCCTCGGCCGTGAGCCTGAGTTGGCGTGGAACAACGAACTCAAACTCCCACGTGCACCGCTCCCACAAACTATCGATGCATGGGACCCAGGAACGGGCCGACTCCGGAGTTATTGTGGAGGTGAACAAGTGCGGTAACTGCTGTTTAACGAGACATCATTAGCAACGATGAAGAAAAGTGTCAGATCTCATACAAACCCTGGGAAAAGTAGCCGATGGATCATGCCAAAGCCAGCGTGCCTGTGCTCAGCTGTTATCAAGTCCATGAGGCGTGCTTTGCATGATACTCACGGAGCGCGCTCGCTCGGTCGGCAAGACGAATTGGATTCCGTCGACGGGGTTGCGCAGGAAATACTCAATCCGTATCGTGACAGGCGTAAGCTCTAGCGCGAGAGCCGAGCTGCCATTACCGACGTTGCCATTCGATGTGGCAATTTCAAGAGCAGCTGTTTTAAAAGGGAAACGCCGAGTAAGTCATGGATCACCACCGCAAACAGTATCTGACGGTTGATCTGGCCTCCTTACCATCGGATCCAAAACGGTCGGCAACATTCTGCCCTGTTGTGCGAGAGAATACCCCTGGAGGTAAGGCGATGCTGAGTTCGCCCTCAGCTCCTTCGTTCAGAGCGGTGTAAACCTTCCGCTTTGCTTCGGGGTGGGTTTTGGGATCACTTGGATTGGTTAAACCAAAGCGTGTTAAAGGATCATCGTACGAGTAGTCACAGCTGACGCCGTTGCAAATAACACGATGGATGGCTGGTGGCGGAAAGTGACGGACCCGTGGGGAAACCTGAATGAGTCGGACTTGGAATCTGACATTCACTCATCGGTAGACTCACTCAGCTGGCGGCAGTTGAGGTGCACACTTCTGATGGCGGTCGAGTACGGGATGATGGTAACATCCGTCCATCCCTTCAGGGTAGTGAAGCGCAAGAAAAAAGGCAACAGAAACGCGGTTGGCAAGATCAGCAAGAGCGAAACAAGTCGAAAAACCAGGTTGAAAGCCACGCAAAGAAGAGCTCACTCGCAAAGCACCGGCGAAATCGATGTCCAGCGCGACCCTCTGATGGTGCGTGTATTTTCGAACAAACGAGAAGAAGATACTTCGTCAGGCTCCGGTAAACAGTCTCATGGACCGACGTGATGGATTGCTACTTATAGAGAGTAGAAGCCACGTTCCGTCCGTTGCATCGTTCGGCCCACCACACTACCTGACGGAAGACGTCACTATTAGAATTAGAAGGCTACGTCCGGTGACGTTACCGGTAACGCTACCCCAGCCGCTATGTCGACGCCGATGGACGATGTCAGCCTGCTAGATTCTAGCACGAGGTCTGGTGGGGTTGGTGGTCGTCGTCGTCATACCCAGAGACGAACGCAAACAACGCGCTGGAGATGATCGGAGTCACGTGCCCTTCCCACGTGCCGCTACATCCCCCCCCCCCCGACGCAGGTTCGAATCTCAACAAGGGATTTCATAGACCATGGGTACCACCAACGCGAGCGATGCGACGTCGCCTTCTGAGGATATCAAGATGTCTCAGCCGCCCCTCCAGAGGGCCTTGCAAGGAACGGAGAGCTCCTCGCCTGCGGAGCAGGAGCGGCGTGCAACGGATAGCAGCACTAATGGCAGCGACACCGCCAGCCCCAGCGCGGGCGGATCTAGATGGCTGCCGTCGCTCATCACCGGTCTCTTGCCGTCTCTGTCCGTTCCCCACAAGTCCTCCTCACCAACCGAAAAGAATCACCAGGAGCCGTCTACGCTATCAGCTCGGGCCAAAGGCAAGCAGAAAGCTGGAGAGAGCCCGTCGCCAGCGACCTCAATAAATGCAGGCCCGCCCAAGAGACGGATCCTCCCTTCGCGTATTCGTCGCGCAGTTGGGTCCTCAACCTATTTCGAAGATGACTTCTTTGGTGTCCATGAGCCGATAAGTGCGTGCCATTTCTTTGAATCCAGAGCGCTCCGGGGGGGTTCTCTACGGGCAGCCCGACCTATTCTCTACCTGTCCGTCCGTCTTCTGACGTCTACTCTGACTTTTGTGCCCCGTCTCTTTAGCCAGCACGGCTCTTCCCACTTTGGACGTTCCCATTCTTCTTACCAACGACCCTACTATCGTTTCTCGCGCCCGTCGCGTGCCTCGCGGCCAGTACGCGGAACCAACGTCGCACTGGTACACGGGCTCCGACTGTGTGTCGGAGCGTTTGACTCCGATAGAAATCCCTGATTTTCGTCTAGTCGACGAATCAGATAGCCTTGGACGGACTAGACACCACGGCTCGAACCAGGTGCGTAGAAGCGTTTTGGCATCTGCCTGTTTTTTCGTCACAAAGACTAACATACAACATTTAATTTCGGGCGCATTCAATCCAGGAGGACACGAGTGATGACGCGTTTGAAAGGCGACATCGCAAACTTGAAATGGTGGAAAGGCGGCAACGAAGACTGGAAAAGGAGCGGCTTGTCCGAGAACGCCTGAAGGTCAAGGAGAAGATTGACCAGCTGAAGGGAATGGAGTCGCGCCATCTATTGACCATCGCTCAAATGCGCGGCGACACACATCTTGGAGGGAGAGAGCACCCGAGTGCCCCTGAGCTCGAGGACTTCCGATCCCGGCTGCTACGTGAGGCTCAGGATGTCCTTCAACGATATGACATGCTGGTGCCGGAGGAGCCTCCGGTTGCGCGAAAAACGCTTTCGGACGCTGCAAGCCAACACCACCAAAAGCAACAAGTTGATGAACAGGTAACACCCACCACGGCGGCGGCAATTAAACTACCCAAGGCGGACACAGGCGCGAATCAAACCTCGTATAAGCTGCCGAGGCCTCGTCTGAAGAACAGCTTCTCGCAGAATCACCCCTCCTCTGCTGCATCATCCTCGTCTTCTCGGCGCTCCAGCGGTCGCATTGCTCTTGCCTGGGGAGAGAAGCTACCTGCTTGCGCTGGCGAACGCTGGGATTTTGACTTTGCTCTCGACGCCGCCGACGACGGGTTCCGCTCGCTGTTGGATAAGAGGCGAGGTGTAGTTGAGATGTAGTAGAGCCTACATACATGATCCACGCCAGGCGTGCATTGGCCTGCGTGCCTGAATGCTGGAGCCACCTACTTAACAGGTATCATAGACTTGGGACATTCTCTTGTATGTGTATAGATCCAGATGTATGTGTGCGTATCTATACTGTACAGTAACCTGCACTCGCATCCCATCCGGTCTCCGCTCCGAGCAGTCACACGTCCAGTATACGAAGTAACTGGTACTCATGTGTACCGGCGTAGGGGTGCATCCCCCCACGTGCAGGGATCACGTGACTAAGGACCTAAAGGGTCACGTGAAGGTACTGAGTCACGCGCCGCTAGTCACTTGTAGCCCCGCCGCCAGCGCCCAGGTTATTCTCTCTCGGAATACGGTAGTGAGCCTCTTAAGATGTTACATCATGATCCAAGCTCTTCGGCCGTCATTTCTACCGTAGCAAACTTCGGTTTCGGTTCACAATCATGATATGGGACGCCGAATTCCGTTGCAGAAATTTAAAAAAATATTTTCAACCAGTCCATTTTACAGAAGCGCCTGTAGAGCAAGGAACTCGGGAATATCTCCAATAAGAAAAATCAGAATGGGCTCCAACCGCAATGAGCCGTGGCAAGTTCAAAAAATTCCCTGCGACACATCTTGTGTAAAGGGAAAATTTGGGCTCCACTTGAAAGAACGTAGGCCACCTTCGTGAACACGATTGCAGTTATTTTTGTGCTCACTCCGGACAAAATATCTGCAACCCTAACCCCTACTTCCCAGGGCTCCGGCAAAATAATTCATTGGCAGCTGGAGCTTTTTCATCAGTATCATCTCAAAAATTATGCCTCACAACTAGACGAAAAACTTTCTCTGTTTTGCATACTCCTGAAAATCCCACTAATCTGTCCTGCTTAGGTCTACGGCCATCACAATGAAGATAGTCTTTGCTCGCATCCAGTGTCTGAAAAAACAGAAATAAAGCCTGCGTGCAGAAGAAGACCTCTGGAGAGACTCACCCCTTCTAGACAGACGGAAAAAAAATTATTTTTCAGATAGGGTCGATGGGACAGTAAACAAAGTTGGCGACATGACTGTCACTTTTGCAGTGACGGCCTGCATTGCAAACGTCTTCTTGGGCAATGAAAATAATTTTAGGGCCTACCAGAAGGTCGTAAATTTTATGCACATGCACTTCTTTCTCAAAAATCTGCTAGCAGGCAATCGAACCCTGGACTCTTGTGTGGATGGCCGATCACCTCTCACTCAGTTCACGCGTGCACAAGCCACACGATGTTCTCTAGCCAGTCCGGTTGCAACTGTGAGGGCAAGCTATGCAACAAGGCACCTTCTCATAAATCGATACGCTCAGTGCCTACTTAATGGGTTTCCATACTCCCTCCCCCTTTCCCCGTGCACAGCATTCGTACAAATATCTGGCTGTTCATACCTCTCAGCTTTACCAATCGGTTACCGACTTCGTTAAAAGAAAGTTATGGTTTAGGGGCAGGGAGACGCACCATCGATGATCTCCTGATACGGTCCTGGCTTGGCGCGCGTCTCGGCAATGTCCCACTGAACAATGTTCTTGCTATGATCCGACCAAAGGAAGAAGTTGGTAAGCATGTGCCTCCCCGTTGGGCGGATGTCCGAATACGAGGCCATTGCGACGACGGCTAACACTCACGGCTTGAAACCGATCCTTTCGAAAAGCATCACAACTCCGTTGCCGCATCGTCCCTTAGCGCCGATGACGAGGCGGTGAAAGGCCTTCCCTTCTCCGCCTCCGCTTCAGCCACGACTGGAATTGTCGTAAGACAGGAGGATCTGTGATGCCAGGCCCTTCAGAAATCATTGGCGTTGCCGAGATGAGACGGGTCATGACGAGCGGCTACGAGACATATCCATGTCCATAGCAAATTTCGTTCTTGCACTGACCGGACTGATCTCCCTGGCGTTTGACAAAGGTGCCGGTATCGGTCTCGCTGCGCTTGGGATGCCCGACGGCGGTTGCGACGAGAGCGATGATGGCGGCGACCTGGGAGGAGAAGGAAGAAAGTGAATCAGAGCAGAACAGAGAAGAGAAGGGGCATGAGCGTCGACCTGGGGGAGAAGGACGAAAGTGGAGCAGAGCAGAACAGAGAAGAGAAGGGGCGTGAGCGTCGACCTGGGGGAGAAGGACGAAAGTGGAGCAAAGCAGAACAGAGAAGAGAAGAGGCGTGAGCATCGTCGTCGAAGGGGCGAATGAGGAGAGTCGGCGCCTTCATTTTGGAGAGCGACAGAGCCGTGGAAGAGGGCGAAGGACGAGCGAGGAAGGGCTAGAGTACAGTGACAAGGGCTGGGGCTGTCGTGAGGAAGGAAAGAGGGAAAAAAAGGGCGGAGGACAACCGTCCTTTTAAAGCCTTCTTCCCTACCCCTCATCGTCCACTCCTCGTCCTCCCTTCCGTCCTTCCTTGCACCTGGTCGGCTTCGACTTCGGCTTCGGTGGCCCGTGCGCAGGCGGACCCGAGGTGGTAGTGCCAATGGGCTGGCGAGGCGAGAGCTGAGGCTAACCAATGCTAGTGGATGGGCGAGGAACGCCTGCGTCTCGGTCGGCCGGTCGTCAGGGTAGGTCTAGTGGTCGCATCGATAGCCCAACGAACGCGTTCCTGTCCGTCCGTCGTGTCGTCTCCGGTAGCGCAGCGCAGATAGGCGTGCCTGCTCGGGTCTGTCTCCCAAACGAGTGGTGAGACGATGGAAGAATGGCTTGGCGTCGACTGACTGCCTTGCTTCTTCCCCGCCTCGAGGCTGTGCCCAAGGTTCGCAATGCGGAGGACGACCGCAGCAGGAACGAACAAACAAGGAGACGGTGCGTCGGCGTCGGCGTCGGTGAAGCGAAGGCAAAGCCCGAGCGGAAAAGAAGCCCACTGGGCTCGAACAGCGCAACAGCTCTCAACGCTGACTGGACTCCCGGAAAACCTGGGCCGTAATTGGACCGACCTCATTCTTAGACTGTAGGAGATGCAAGTTCCCGTCAAGATCGAACGTGATGGAAAGTTTGGTCAATATTGAGATCCGATAAGGTCGGACAGTTAGAGAACATAGACACTTGAGTGCTCCGAAGGAGAGTTGTCATGTCACCTGTCACGTGAGGAAGGTCTTTGTACCTAGACCAACACGAGGATCACCGGTTCCCCGAGTAGATAAAAACTATGATGAAGCATACATCTTTCCCACACCGTCTAACTGATTAAGAGCCTGAAGCCTACACCTGGGCTAAGACGACCACGACAACAACCACCCATCTCGAGCCGGACTACCGCCAAGAAACCAGCATGAGCAACACAACAAGCGAATTTACTACCACTTTTTCTATCGGAGATATGCTCAAACGCATCGAAGAGCTGGAGAGGAAACTTGCTGCCAAACTGTGAACGGGCGTCAGAAAGGACAAGATCCATCGCCATTACCCACACTGACATACAGAGCGAAGATCCTCGACTCTTAGTAGACAAGAATCCAAGATGGTTTAAGTGAAAAAAGAGTCGTCAGTAAAGGCTGGCACGCTTCCGATGGGCCTCGTAAACTATTGCAAGGGGCTGGGGAAGCAGTTGCTAGACGTCTAGCTCAAAATCTATGGTAAGTATACACTTCTGCGACAAGAAGGACGGAACGCTCGATACAGAAGAAGACGACAAACGTGCGTGTCGCGACGATAATAAGAAGGTCGTGCGGATCAGAGCTTGATGACGGCGACTTGCAAGAGATGATAGGAAACACGCCTCGTCAGCATCGTCATCTTCTCGGACATCCAATAGGACGAGGCGAATATCCCAACAACGAAAGCTACTCTTACTCACTGGAAATGGGGAATGGGTGAACTTCTGCGGTAACAATGGGAGGTATATGCGCTGTCTTGGCGTCGACGAAGGACACAAGACGGACGAGGAATGCTGAGAGCTGCGAAGAGGTCACAGCGTGGAGACGCATTCGCTCTTGTACGGTGCGGAAATGAGAACGAAACAGGCGGACGTAGGTTAGGCAAGCTCCACGGCGCTGTGATTCATTCGCTAGAGTGCGGAAGTAGAGAAGTTAACGTACCCCTCTCCGTCTTGCCCGCTGCGACCTCAACGTTGATGTACCACTGCTCAAAAGGAACCTTCTCTTCGCTCGTCGAGAACCATTGCTTTCGTGTCCGCTTCTCCAACAAAGATACCAAGATCTGAAAGCGCCACAGTAAACCGATCCCGCAACTCGAATGAGCCCCTCCCGCAGAAGCACGCGCAGGCTGCGGCAATGAAGAAAAGATCCAAATGGAAGAGACCGAGAAGTCGCAAAAACACACCTGCCCCTTTGTTTCGACATGTCCCCAAAAATGATCCACCTTCTCCTCCACGAGCTTGTCCACTTCTTTATCGGTCACCGCAGGCTTGGGAGCCGGAGTATCAAAGTAAACGGAGGTGGGCGTGATAGAAAGGAGTCAGTTAAGTAGACAGTCCTACGGCGCATACAGTCAAGTCTACGTCCGTGCTCACAAACGAAAGGTCGAAGTACTCGATGGTTCGCGCTCCTATTGAGCCGAAGACGCGCTGGAAGAGGATCGTGTGTAGCACCGCTGATAATGAAGTAAACGAGAAGAGACAAAGCATGAGCGGACAACCAAGTCGTGCCGTAAGATACAATGCAAGGAGCTCTCGATGACGACCAGGACCGTTTACTCGGTTCAGGTGAGCTCACCACGCAGGACGTCTTTGACGGCGAACCGTTCTACTGTCTGATGACGGCGAGGCGAAACGAAACACCGTGAGAAGGGAACGGAGTCGCTATTAGTGGAGACAAGGTACTTCTAAAGCTATGCTTCTTCCTGCTCACCAAGTCGAAATGAAACTGCTCCGCCGTGGACATGGCTCGCCGCCGGCGTGGTAGCGATGGGTGAGTGGATGTGCTGCTTGGAGCCAGCTACACCACCCATATGCCGGTGCGTCCCCGCCGATCGTCGGCTGCGGTTGCGCCTACCGTGCTGCGGTGCGAGCCAAGGTGGACCGTTGTATGCGGTCACCGTCTGCCGCGCCTTAACGACACCATCACCAGCAAAGTCCTCCACCTCGCGAGGCACCTCTTGCCGGCATGGTGGACTCTCCGAGGATCACCATAAACGGCGTCGAACTGCCTGGGGAAGCCGCTCCCCCGGCGCCCTCGTCGGTGGAAGCTGCTGGCGGCATGGATGACCGACACGCGCTCGGCCAGGTCGAAGAAGACTTCCAGTCATTAGCCGACCTGCTCTCTGAAGCAGCCCAAGCGGACCGCACCGAGGACGCAGCGAGTTTACTCTCCTCTAAGGCGTCTCTCGACTTTCTTAATCGCATCACCAGCCTCTCCCTCGAGACGCTCAAGGGCGAACCAGGCGCGCTCAAGAAGGAAGCTGCATCCATCGACACCGAACTCACCAATCTCTGCTTCCGACAATACCGCACCTTCATCGACGTGCACAAGTCCTCCGCCGACATCTCCGCCGCGTTCGATCGGGTTGACGTTTCGCTGGATGACCTGCTTTCGCGGTCCATGCCCGCTTTCGAGAACGAGTGCCAGGCGTTTGCAGAGGCGACAGCGACCAGTCAGCTAGACCGTCGACGAGCATCGCTCGTCCTGGAGCACCACGACAAATTGTTAGATGTGCTCGACATTCCTCGACTCGTGGACACCTGCGTCCGGAGCGGCTATTATAATGAAGCCCTCGACCTCTCCTCTCACGCTCGAACTCTGGCCCAACGGTTCGGCGACATCCCCCTTGTGCTTGACATCGAGGCCGAAGTGCGTGCAGCAATGCAGGTCATGCTTGCCCAGCTGCTTTCTCTTCTTCGCGAACCCATCAAGTTGCCGGCGGCAGTCAAGACAGTGAATCTCCTTCGACGGATGGGCCAGTTGTCTGAACACGAGCTCGGCATTGCCTTCCTCGCTTCGCGTCAGAACCACTGGCAGCAGCAGCTCATGACGCTCGAGCGTGAACGAGGCGATCCAGCACGCTACGTCAAGAAGTACGTCGACGTCTTTCGGGAATATGTCTATGACATCGTCACCCAGTACTCCTCCATCTTTGTCGAGCATGCGTACGACTGGTCCCGACGATCCATCGACGACGCCACCGCCCTGAAGCAGGCCGAAGAGCCTTCTTACCTCCTCACACCGCCTCAAGTTGTCCTCGCCTACGCCGACCACGCCATCGAGTCCCTGCTACAAACTTTGGACCATTTCGTCCCTCTCATCACCGACACCGCTTCTCTATCCAGCCTCTACACCCAGCTTGGTTACTGTGCCACTTCTTTTGGCCGAGTAGGGCTTGACTTCCGCCACCTCATAGCTGCGCCCTTCGAGCGTGCTGCCAAGGAAGAGGTGACGAGGATCATGGGCGAGTCAGTGAGGGAGCTGGAAAAGGTTATAGGCAGTGCCGAGCGAGCGAGGAAGCTGCCAAGCTCTTGGGTGTGCGTGGAGGAGGACAAGGCCAGGATCATCGGTGAACCCTTACCCTCTTTGCCTCCACTAGACGGCACGCTCCTCAAGCCACAAGACGAGAGCGCGCCCGTCCATCAGCCTCCACAGTTGCTGATAGACTTCCCACCACTAGCCTCCTTCCTGAACGGCCACCTCAACGCGCTAAACGCCCTGCGTCTCTTCGCGCCTCTGTCGATACTCGACCACGTCGAAGCTTCGCTCCTCTCCTCCTTGGCCTCTTCCGCCCGTGCGCTACGAGCTCACGCGGAGATGCTGATCGCCGAGCCGGACCACAGCCAATCGGAAGAACGATTATACCCACCAAACGTGTGGGGTGAGGATGAGGAGGAGCGACGGGGACGGAGGAAAGATGAGCTGAAGCTGTATGCGCACTTGCTCAATGCGTTCACTGTTGAGCTCGTCCCGTATCTTGTGCGAGCGCTGAGGGAAGGCGTCTACGGCATTGGTTACGAGGAGCAGCGCACACAAGTCGAACGGCGTTCGGCTTGGGTCGACAACGCAACCGATGACAAGATGACGGGAGACGAAGAGCCTTCCGCAGCCGAGGAGCTCTGCGAGCAGCTGTCCAAGGTCCGAACGTGGATTTCCTCGAACGTCGAAGTTGGCGGTGACGAACCGTAGGAGTAGGACTTCCTGAGGACGCCGCATGTATTTGTAATCGATGCAACCCACCAAAACCATACCTGGCACTTTCGATTACGCGCTCCGGGTTGTTTCGAGTGCCGGCTTGGGTTACCACTACGGCTTCATTCGGTCTATGGGCCGGTAGACATGGGGACGTATTAACAAGCACAAAACGAGAGAGAGTCGGAGACGCGGCAAATCAACACAGGATGCTGGCTGGCATCGAATACGGTGGAGGGTAGCCCGAGTAGAAGAAAGAAAAACCTACCAGAGTTCGAATAAGTGTTCGTTCTGCTCAAGATGACTGCCAACTCGACGGGAGGGAAAGAGAAAGGGAAGGGAAGGAAAGGAAAGGAACGAAGAAGCGGACATCTATCCGTTCCATTCGAAGCGGCTATACAAACCGCTGGGAAGACGATTGAGAAATGGACTAGACGGGAGGACTTAGAAAGGAATTAGGACAGTCGGTGACAGAGTACACGGATCAAACACGATTCACCAGCTAGGAAACTGCCTTGTGAGAAAGCAAACCAATTGAACCCAAGCCACGGTCGGCACAGAATCGCCTGCCGTTCTCTATTCAGGACGCGTTCAGGACCGAGCTACGTCTAAGATCTCAACGATCATCGGCGAACACTTTCCTGGCCGTCCTGCGGTCCCGCTCTTTCCTTCCCCTCTTCGCCGCAATGCCGACACCGCTCACGCTCACGTCCTTCAGTGAAACGGCCGACCGGCGCCAGCTCGACGTGGTGACGTGGTCACGCCCGTGCCTTTGAGGCGGAGGACGAGGAGGAAGGGCGGAAAGAGTATGCTCCTTGCGGATGCGTACAAAGCACATGAGGAAGCATGACAGGACATAGAGGGAGGCGGACCTGCATTTCGAGCGACGGTGCCAGAAGCGGAGACGGAAAGGAGAGCCGGAAATAGAAGGTCAGGAACTCTGACACAATCATTAAATGAGGCCGACTGCGCAGGAAAGAAAGTGCCCTAAAGACATTACTCACACGAGGAAGATCGTGGTCGGAAAGGTGTCGGTGGTGACAGCAAAGATAGACCCAAACACGACTGGTCCTAGGATGGAAGCTGAAGACAAAGGGCACAAGGGCGACGGCGCGTTGGAACCGTCAGCGTCATTTGAAGTAAATGACGGTCCGTCGCCCACGTCGCCATCTACTCACTAGCAGCAGTCTGGACGATGGCAAAGCTGGCGAACAACTTACCGGCGTGAGCCGGGTTGCCGAGCAAGTTGAGCGCGAGGCTGCTGATCGCCGCTCCGGCGCCGCTACCCAAGCTAGCAACGGCGGAGGCGAGGATGAACTGTTTCGAGTCTCGCGCGAGGGCGAGGGCGATATAGGAAGCGGCGTTGATGAGGACGCTCACTCGGGCGAGATTGAGGTCGAACGAAGAGTCGTGAAGAAGACGGACATGCTTCGCACGGAGAGCCCAGGCCGCCTCGTAGCGTGTTGCCTCGTCCTCCCCTTCGGCTTCGGCTGCTGCGGAGGAAGGGCCGGCTGCAGAAGAGAGGGTTCCATAGTCACTCCCTCCAGCGTTGGTGGCGATGCGATCAGGTTTGAGTAAGCCGTTCGTCTCGCTAGCCACATCCTCCTCCTCGAGTGACTCCTCAACAGGTAAAGCGAGGGTTGGCTTGGGACGGTGCAAGACCTTGATAGCCAGCGGGAGGATGATGACAAGGGATACACCACGGGCGATGCCGATGAACGAGATAAAATAACCGAGCGATTGGGCGTCCCAGTCGAAGAACATCTGCGCGTACTGGATCTTGTAGCTCATAACTCCCTGTTTCAGAAGACGATCAGAACCAAACACGGAAAAGCTGAACGGGGCTTGGAGCTGAAACGACGCGGCCGGACTCACCATGCACATGAGCTCGGCGAAATAGGCCAAGCTCAACAAGCTGAGGTTCCAATCCAGCCCTCTGCTCTTCTTCATCCCCACCGTGGGGACCTCTCCGCCGCTTGCGATAGCGACATGGTCGGTGTATGCGTCGGGGGCAAAGGCGCTGACGGAGATGTGACTCCTTCCACCCGAGGCATGGGGATAGCTGTGGCCATGTGAAGATAGTGAAGCGGACGACGAATCATCAGACGAGTGGATCGAGCCGGAAGCGGTGATACGGGTGGGAAGGAGGAGCTGCACTGGTTGAAGAAACGTGAACAAGGTTCGAGAGCGCATAAGGATTGACTTTCCCACGGCTTTCCACCGGCCTGTTCGCTGAAGAGTAAGGTCCAACGATGCGACTGGGGCTTTGCCGAGTAAGGGCTCCTCTGCATCTCCCTCGCGTGAACTGCCTTCGAGGGTGGGCCTGGCCTCAGGATCCGAGGACACAGGCACAGGCTCGACGGCGGGTGACCATCTATCACACTCTCGCTGGGCGCGCTCCTTCTTCGCCTTTTCGTGCTCGGCTTGTGCCGCAGCCAGTCGCTCCGGAGAAGACGACTCGGGAAGGATGAACCAGGCGAAGAGGCAGTAAAGGCAGTGAACACTGAGGGAAAATGGGGACCGGTGAAGGAAGTTTGCGGGAAGGAAAAATGTAACGGAAGCTGGTTTGAGCTCGGGCACGCGCCGCTCGGACTGAGGTTCTGGGCAACTAGCCAAAGCATACACTCACCTGGCGCTGGCCCAAAAAGGGGTCAACAAGTTTCCGCTCCAAGTAAGGACATATCCGCCTAGCACGGGACCCACGGCAAGGCCGAGGAATGCCAAACCCATGAAGAGGGAGAAGATGCGAGCACGGCTGCCGGAGGCGGTCACTTCGGAAATGTATGCCTGGTGGGCTGCGAGGAGCGTAGCGTAGCCGCCAAGGAGACCCTCGATCGCCGCACCGCAGAGGAGGAAGTGGTAGCCTCCAGGAAGGCGGTCGCGAAACAGGGCGACAGCGAAGAAGGCAGCATCACTGTTTTAAGGAGAAGACGAAAGCAGAGGGTAGAATGTGAGCGGAGGGAGGACTGAAATCGTCGATTCGCACGATTCCGTGCCAACATCAGTCGTCTCATCAAATGTTCGAGCCTACCATTACTCACCTTATGATCAACCCAACAACAACGATCCGAATGACCCTAGTCCTGCCCCACCGATCGCTCAATCCTCCCCACCATCCGACTGTGAAACAGCTGAGGAGACCCATGGTTAGAGTCATAGAAAGCGTGAGGCGGGCGACAGCGCTTTGGACCATCGGGTTCTGGCGGCAGTCTTTGCTGGGGTCGCGAGGGCGGAGAGGGAAGGTGTGTGGAGACATGTACGCGCCTGAATCGGCCTTGACGGTTGCTGTGGGCTGGTCGACATGAACGTTCGAGCCCACGAGGAGGGGAGAGAAAGGCGAGAAGAGATAGGACGATCTGAAGTCAACAGGCCTCCAAACCGCCTGACCAGTGGGGATGAGCTGGGCAGCAACCATGGTGACACTGGGTGTGGGCACGATGAGCAGCTCGGGCGAAGGCTTGGGGCCTCTGATGATCCCGCCTACAATGTCCTCCCCACCGGAAGCACCGACGGCCTCGCAAACGATTGCATTGTAGATCTCCAGTCGCGGGCCGGCTGTCATGCCCACGGTGATCGTGGCTATAAGGGCGAGGGGCATGAGCCAGTAGTACGAAGGTCGGCGATACCACGGGAAGGCTCGGCGCCAGAGCAGATGGGAATCCTCGGCTTCCTGGACGAGCGGCCGAGAACCTCGGTCGCCATCGTCTCCGCCGTCGCAGTCGCCATCGCGATCGCTGTTGGAAGCACCAGGAACGCTGCTGCGTCGACGACGAGGCGCATGAGAAGCAGACCTCGTCTTAGATCCACTTGCGCTCGCGCGAGGAGACGCAGCCGTCGATCGCTCGGCGACGCCAGAATCGTGAGCGTGGTCTAGTCGATAAACAATTTCCTCAGCAGCGTCGCTTGCGAGGAAGCCGAGCTCGTCCCCCGCGTTGACGACGGGCTCGACGGTGGGTGCGCCCTCTGCGGATATTGCGTCGGGAGAGGGAGAACTGGAATGGTCGGAGGAGCGGAAGCGTTGGGAGCGTGCCGAGACGTCTTTGGACACCGGTGGTGCGGAAGCCATTATGTTATAATCCTCGTCGCCCTTGGGGACGGAAAGTTACGAAAACTTGGTTCTGGATGGGCAACTTGGTCAGTCCTAAGACCTATCGAAACCCTCGCCTGCCGACTTTGGGCTAGGCTGACTCTTAAACCACCTTTGCGAAGGGCATGCGCGGCCCGGGTCGATGTCGGTGAGCGAACGAACGAATGGACCCTCGTATTTTCGGATGGTGCTGGGCACAACTCACGTGGAGAGTAACTAAGTAGCGACGCGCGATCGTTCTTGCCTTGTCTTGCCTCCACGGAGATAAAAGCAGAAGTTGAGTTTCAGACCGCGTGTGAGGCCGCCGGGTCAGTCCACTGGCGATGTATGTATGCACGTACTGTACAGCATACAGTAGGTCGAAAAGACGTGGTCGACAATAGAGAGTGGACGTCGGGCCGCACGCCAGTCGTCGCCGTCGGACACTAGGTGAGCCAGACTCGAGGAACGAGAGAGGACGATAGAGGATATAAGGGAAGGAGGGCGAGGGGCGGAGTAGGAGTAGGAGGAGGAGAAGGAGGGATATATGGAGAACGTCAACCTGCCTTCTCCCCTTCTCTCTGCCCGGCCAGACCCCAGGACGGTGGTGCGGCGTGGAGTGGAGAAGAGAAGGACGACGCGTACGCTCCGATAGCCGGCCGAGGTCGCTCCGGTGGACATTTCCCTGCGCCTTATCAGTCGGACTCTCTCGACCCCTGCTCGTTTACCACGCATATGTCAGCAGATCGCACTTAACGGTGACGCACTCTTGCCACGCGACTCTGGCCTCGTTGAGGTCCCTCGACTTTGTATTATTGGACTTTGTATTATTGGCTACTCGCCTTGCCTCCCCAGCCGCGCTCTCGGCCCGGCCTCCTTTCGGCCGAGAGCATTTCCACTGACGTGAAAGGGTGATCGATCGGACGGACGGACCCTCGCCGACGGACCGTCGCTTCGATTCTAACTCACCAAGGATGGATGGACGCGAACTCGATTCAAGGTAACTGCGATACGACTGCTACGGATACATTGCTTAACATCTTGCCCTCACGCCAGCCTCACCCTATCCTTAGTGTAGGAAGTTTGCACAATAAAGGTCGAAACCAGGCCGAGGGAATGGCGTCCAAAGCCCAAAAGGCCCGGTTGGCGGCATCGACCTCGCCGCTTCAGCCAACACGAAGCCGTAATGGGGCCTGCCGGTTGACGGGGCGGGGCCGCTGGTCCAGTCGGGCATAGGCACTGCATGCGAACGTCGGACAATCGAATTCTAAGTCACTGCGTCTGCGCGATATGCCCACGAGGCCAACTCACCTCCAGTCCCGACCTGAGCGAAGTGTGGATGGCCGTAGTGGTGTGACAAATGAAAATCTCCGTGGCCCCACTGGTACCTTGAAGCGACACTCTGACCTCCTCGACCACCCCAATCGGGGAACCACGACAGAGGTGGGACGTCGGCAGCGCCGAAAATCCCGATGTCATACGGCCACGCAACATTGCTATGGGGATGACGCGGCTGCACGCTTTGCAAAGTCCCGACCGCGCCAGGTTGTGGACTTGGCATACCAGGCCAGGATGAAAAGTCCCAAGGCGATGCTTGCGCTCTCATGTCTGCTGCATGGCCAGTGGGCGTATGTCGTGCGGCCGAAGGCTGAATAGTAGAGACAGGGACTGACATGTCGCTCCAATTCGTGGGAGCGGCGGTGATGACGCCCAGGGGCGTCAAAGACGATTCCAAACTCTGGAATATCCGCTCTTTCTGCCCTCTGGTGAACGCTGCAATTTACACAAGAACGGACACATTGAGTCAAGCCGAGGGAAGGCGTGACACGAAGCCCAAGCGGGAGGCTTACCGTCGCAGAGGAGACAGGTGGAGACAAGGCGCCGGAGAGAGACACCTAGGTGCGCTTCACTGTGCGTCTGTACGCCCAAACTTTCGATGATAGCTGTGAAAAGAGACAATCAGCACACGAAGTAACATCATACAGTAAGCAAATCAGAGATCGCGCTCACTTAGGATTGTTTTAAAGAGGTCGTCCCTCTGTTCGCGTTCCATGTCAAGCGGCACGTTGGACACGATCGTGGCGAGCGAATCGGAGATGTTGCACTTGTTCTTGAGGAACTTTGCTCTGCTTCTGCACAGATCGACTAGACCTCTTAGCTCGGTCTTCGTGACGAAAGTAGTTTGGTCACCCGTCATGCTAATGCGGGAATGGAAGAGCTGAGAGGAGAAAAAAAAAAAGACAAACTTCAGCGGACACACGCCACCGGAAAGCTAGTAGTAGTCACTCTCACTTCGTCCATCATTTCCGCGTGCAAGGAAAGCAAGACCGATACTGGCCGTCCAAGCAGCCGACGATTGTTGAGTTTCCTGATGGCCCTCTTTGCACTATCCTCGTCCTGGCATTCTGCGTAAGCCGAATTGCCCGTCTTGCCGTTCGCAGCCCTAGAATAATCCGATAGAGTCGTCACTATCAGAGATGCTTTGCCGCCCGGCCTTGCGTGGAAACTCACTCGAGCGGGATGTGAATCGGGTGCGGGCGTATGGCAGGATCGGGCAGAGTGCCTTCAGGAAGCCAGGCCATAATGTCTCCGACGCATGCATTCCACGGCAGCTAAGCAAGAATGCGGTCTCAGCAAGCAGGACGTTCTTAAAGTCCTAATTGACTACTCACGTTTTCGATGCGGATAATCGAGACCTCATGCGACGTGCGACTCGCTCTGCAAGTTGGTAAACCTCGTCAGTCAGAGACTGAGGACAGATAAAGTTGAAGCGAAAACAGTTGTGCGCATACTTACGCGACCAGGCCTGCGGGCAGACGTCTACGCTCATCTGCGTATGGGGCGTCGGCAACGTGATCGACTAGTTGAGTGTCCTGCTCTCCGAAGGCGTGATCTGGCTGCGCGGCTTTGTCCTGCCACCGCGTCATGCGTGGTCTTTCCGCCGTCGAGAAGGTAGGTAAACGCACACATCTCGGTTACTTTAGACGCAAGGTTCTAGAGCGAAGCACCAGCCAAACTTACAACGTCTGTACATGCCTCCTCATGTTCGACGCACGAGACTGACCGGTTGGCGTGCTCGTGAAAGGAAAGTCGCCTTCAGTTCCGATCTCTTGAGCGAACGACGAGAAGACGTCCTTGGCTACCGAAGGCGGACGGCCTTGTTTGATTTTTCCAGTACGAACGGAGGACGTGTTCTTGATAGGAGGAGTCATGAACGCCGACACGCCCTCGACCAACAATGGCGAAGATGGCACCGAATTCAGCATGGTCCGAACTCCACGGTTCCTTTGCGGTTTTGTCGGCGTCTCTGGCTGTGCAGCCAAGTTCTCCAAACTGGTCGCACGTTTAGGAGTGCTGGTGTTGAATGAAGGCAAGGCCGAATCGGCTTCCTCCTCGATCTCGCTGATGTCGTACATGGCTGGCGAGGCCTGCACAGATGAAAAGCGGCTTCTTTCGGAGCTCGCAAAAGAGCTGGTCGTTTGAGCTAACCCTCTGGAAAAGGTGCGAAGCACGCGTGGCGGTTCCGACACGGCGCGGCGTCGATAGGCGGTGAGAAGCCCGGTCGAAAAAAGAGTAGGCACGGAGATGGACTCCACCGGTGTCTTGCAGGCCGCACATAGGTTCTTTCTTGGGGGCTGAGTGACCACTTGGTTTACACTCTGCGTGCGGTACACACACATCGTCAATCCGAGTGGCACCGATAATCGCCCAACATTAGGCAGGGCTCACCGACGCTGAGCAAGCTCCACAAGCTTTGTGCCCACAAGGAATGAAGGCGATGAGCTTTGAGGTGACAGATCCGCAAAGATCGCAAGAACGAAAAGGTTGGACTTCGTCAAACGTCCCTTTCGGACTAGCTCGCTCGACGCTGCTAGAGCTGTGGCCAGCCGGCACTGGAGGTCCCGGAACAGCGCGATTTGCATCTGCATTTCTGGCAGGCGTCCTTGTTCGTTCAGCCTTAGCGAGGGGAGACGGCGGAAGTCCACCCAGGACCGATGCGGGTTTGCGAACGCGGCGAAAGGGGAGATGGTTTTCACTGGGTGATCCGGTCTTTCTAAAGGAACACGTTGACGGAATACTACGGCCTCGTCGTGTGGGAGAAACAGAGTTCAGTTTGGATAGAGCGGGGGGCCCATACATTCCCTATGGCATAAAAAGAGCAGAATGAGCTGCTATATGCGCCCAAGACAACCTTGGAAATATGACTGAGAGCTCACGGAATGACCGGATGGACCGGACGGGGCCGGTGTAGGAGTCTGACCCCCTACGTTCGTCGACCACTGCTTGAAATGCGCCGACATGACAACACCTGAGTCTTGAAAGGCCTCTTCGCTGGACACGTCATCCACAGCTTTGCCCGGACTGTGCAAGACGAAGTCGCCATGTGGCGCTGGCAGCTTCTGCGAAAGCTCCTGCTGAACAGGCGACAACGGGTGTGACTTTCGGTGACCGTGGAAGCCAAGTGGAATATGCGCGGCCGCGGCGGTTTCGGTAGTCGGCGATAAATGCGCAGTCGGCTTCATCTGGCTGGAAACGGTGAAGACGTCGTCGAGCTGCACGGAGCCCACGAACAGGTCTTCCCTGGGTGCATTTATAGGCGGGGCGACTGGAGCCAGCCGTTCTGGTTGGTCGGTCGGTTTTTTGTGCGGATAGGTGAAGCGAGCGGAGCGCTCTTGCGAGGTCTCCAGAGAAGAAGTGGATCCACGCGGCAACGTTCCAGGGGGGCTGTCCCGCATTTCAACTCCCTCGAGGTCGCTGAGCACGGCCTGCATGGACGCACCGCTGGACCTCGTACGCTGGCGGGTTAGTGAAGCGGGGACCGTCAATAGCACGGTATCTTCAGCCCATTCGACCGGAATATCCCCGGAGCCGATGGAGTCACGAGTGGACGTCTGTATAGGCGCGAGATAGCGGAGAGACGATGATGGCACGGCCGTCGTGGCGGCAGCTACGATGCGCGGAGGGGTGGGCTGAAGTCCTGTTGAATGCGTAAGGACATGCGGTGCGCATTCAGCTCTCTTTCCCGCATTCGACGGCATAGGCACCAGTGCGTCTGACTCACTTTCATATGACCCGCTCCTCGCAAAGATGTCGACGATGGAGCCGACGCTGTTCCTCGGCGATGACGTATGGCTTGCCTCTCGTGAGAGAGAGTCAAGATCTCTTTCGCCGTCGACGTTCGGACTCGGCAAAGTCGAGGCGTTGAGAGGAGAAAGGGCCGGGGCGGGCCGCGTCCACCCCTGAGAGGCGTCGTCCTCATCGTCGAAGTCGTAGTCAAACTCCATCCCAGAGTGATGCGATGCCATTCGACGATCTTGTGATGCGACCGCAATGGCTTCATCGACAGATGTCGAAGGGAGGATGCTGAAGTAGTCAACGGGTGCCTCCAGCTCTCCACGCCTCGATGTGCCAGGATCAAGATGACTTTCGGAGGGCGAGATGAAGCCAGCAGAGTAGACGTTTCCGTCGCGATCGCCGCTGGTGGTAAAGATGGCAACGTACTCGGACGGCGAGGAGGACTTACTGATCCTCATAGAGCCGACGGGGGACGATGCATTCGAGAGGGCTGCGGGCCAACGAGCGTGGGACGAGGGGACGGACTCATCTCGGGAGGACGCCAAAGGGGACGTACGGAAGAGGTGAGCGCTGTCGTCCCTAGTCCGAGATTCAATGTGAGCGATGGCGATGGGCACGGACAGGAGCCTGTCTAACGTGGACGAGTTGTCAGGCATAGCAGCGGCCCGTCTTACTTCAGGAAGTCGATGTGAAGGGGGGTGAGAGGGAGGAGGGCGATGAGGAGGGAGCGAGGTCAAGTAGAAAGTGGGGAGAAAAAGATGGCGCACCACCTCGCCCTCCATTTAACCACGGCCCATCCTCTAGCTAGCCTGCCAGACCGCCCCTTCACCTCGATACGGCCTTGGGAGGGACGAAAGAGGCGCGACGCAATCTACGCGCTAGCGCGACCGACGTTGAGGGCGTCATCGAAACCGCTGCGAAAGCGAGCATGACTGTGGCAAAAAGGCGGGAATAATGGTCAGGGAGAGCGCTGTACGGTGAGTGAGAGAATGGGTACACAGCAAAACACATGGACGCTTGGAATCCATCCTCTCTTATGAGATACGAAAGTTGAGGTCGGCGAACAAGATGATTTCAGCAAGACCCGCCGAAGCGTCAAGCGGCGCCGCAGTCCCCACATGCACACCCCGATCTCCTGATTGTGATAACCACCAACCATGCCGCTCCATCTCCAGCACCACAAGTCTTACCACCCTTATCGTCGGGAGAATATCGAGAGGGTCAGGAAGGACGAGGAGAAGGCACGAAGAGAGGCGGAGAGAGAGGAGCAGAGGACATTGATCGCCGTGAGTGCATTGGGACGAGCATCGCTCACGGTCTCGGGTCACGAATCAAACCTGACTTTGGGTGTGTCTTTGACTATTTCGCAGGACTCAGAGGCTCGCATCAACCTCCTGAGGAAGCACCGAGCATCAAAAAAGGATGAAGGAGGGGATCTGACAACAGAGTCGGGCGTTTATGACTCGAAACGAAGGTTGAAGGACGCAGAGAGAGCGCTGGACGGGGACTCGCGAGCGCTCGAAAGGTATCGGCAACCTGGGATTGCGTCTGCGTCTGGCAGTGGAGGTCAGGGCCATGATGGAGGGGTGGAGAGGCTTGAGACGAAGGGGCACATCAATTTTTGGGCAGACATGGAAGGCAAGGTGAGCGCAAGCCACCTTGCAGACACTCTTTGAGTGCCTGTGCTGAGAGAAGGTGACCAGGGTCGCTTATGATGTCCACCTCCACTCCTCACGCAGGACCAAGTGGCGAGGCTGCGCAAGACCATGAAAAACCCGGAGAATATTGCGGACGAGAAAGCGGAGGCAGACAAATGGGACGCGCAGATCACCATGTACCTCGATAAGCCGGCCAAGGAGCTACGACCGTGGTACAGCCAGCCTGACCTGATGAGTGGCGAGGAGAGGAAAAAGTCGGCGGAGCAGCGAATGGAGGCCGCGTGAGTCTTGTGTTGCGGCTGTGGCCTTTTTCCGGGTCGCATCACTTGGCCGAGCAGGCGGGTTGGTGACTCTGGTGCTGACAAGTGCTTTCCTTTCTTCTGTCCCCGACCGACTGACTGGGCGTAGCTACAAAGACAACGTAATCAAATCCTCGAACGACCCGCTCAAAACGATGGAGTCCTATCTCGCCCAACGCGAGTCCGCGCTCGCAAAGGCGGAGATGGAGCGACTGCGCGGCTTCTCCGTTGGCACTCCGCTATCGGCCACGCCTTCGTCTGCGCAGTCTCAATTACCACATTCGAACCTCGCGGGCGAGAGAGGAGGACGGCAGGATTTCGGGTGGGGTTCACGCGCAAGAGGGGCCAGAAGCGGACATAGGGCCGGCGAGATGCGTCCACCAGACCGCAGGGAGGCTCGTCCCTCTCTCGACAGCCCGGCGAACTCGCTGCGCGCAGAAGCGCAAAGCCGGGAGAGTGCAGAGCGCGCCCGAGCGGAGGCGCTGATGGCAGCGAAGCGGCGACAGCGCATGGGAATCAGCACGCCGAGCGAGTCTGGGACGCCGAGGAGTGAATACGAGTATTCGGACCAGTATTACAAAGACGATGTGCGTAGGGCGCGGGAATCGAGGAGGAGGAGAGGGTGGGGGGATTGAGAAAGGGCGTCGTCGCTGATCGTACAGCGTTTGCAATCTGAATGAGGGCTGTAAAGTCACGCTCGTCACGGCTGGGAGGTGCAACCCCACAACGACACTCTCGCCTTCGCGGCGTATTTCGCTCCTATCTGCTTGCCATGGAAAGTGCCTCGCCTCTCTCTCCTCCATGACCAAGAACGCAGACGAGGAGCAGAAGTCGCGCGATGGGTTGGATGACGGGAAAAGTTGCACTCGCGTCGTGGGTAACTACTGATACAGTCTATGCAAAGGTGCGGTGGCCGACATATGGCTCGAGGAAGAGAGGTTGTCGGACGGAGGGGAAGTCTAGAAACGAATGGTTCACTTCTTTCCTCTGGCCTTCATCGCCTTCCGTTTGCCTTCGCCTGCGGAGCGAGAGGAACGGGGAGACGGGGCGGCAGAAGACGAAAATGGGAGAACAGAAAAGGAGGAGGCGATGAATGGGATCAGCGAACCACGTTCGCCGGCCGCGATCGACGCGGACGGGGCTTTGCAGGCGCGCGTCTGGTGTCGCACTCACCCTTCTTCGGCGGGCCCTTGCCCTTCCTCCTCTTGGTCTCCACATCCGCAAGCCTCGTCTCCTCCTCCACGTCCCTGAGGTCGATGCCGAACATTCTGCCCAGCTGATTCACGTTGACCTTGGGCGGCGGGTAGTAGGCGACCATGGCAGGGCCTTGCAGGCGGGCCTTGAGGATGGAGGCGCCGGTTCGGACGCCGGTGGGGTTGTAAGAGGTCTGGAAGATGGTGGAGCGGAGGGCCGCGAGGGCCTGGAGGCGGGATGCGAAGGGCGGCGGGACTGTCATGGTGGGCGCCGCGGAGAGAGGACTGGACGCCCTTGCTTGCTTCCTTCTGAGGTCGACAGATGGACGACGATATGCGAGTCGGAGCGTGCGCGGGTGGACGAGGGGGGGGAGAAGAAATGAAGTAGCCGACGCAGACGCGTCACGTGCGCCGGCCGTCGTCTACGTCTGCACCGGCTCCTCGGTCAGCACAGCACACCCGCTGCAGGCGATCGGGCCAAGCCGAGGAAATGAAGACGGCGATGGCGAGGTGGCTGCAACGAGGAGGATGCCGTCATAGGCCGCGTAGGGGAGTTCCGGGTAAGGACACATTGTATACGCTTGCGGCGAGACGAAACCTGGCTATTGGGCCTTCCTTAGGGAGGGGGCGGGCGGCAAACACGGAGGGTCAGCCATCCCATCCCATCCCGTGCCTCGCTCAGACACCCACGCTTGGCCGTCTGCGCGCATATATACATATCATATCGGGCGATGACCCAAGCCAGCCCCCGGCGACGACCGACCGACCACACCCCGGACCGACCCGTGCTTCGTCTTCGTCGTCCTTGTCCTCGTCCTTATCTTGACCTTGACGCATCCTCCTTGTCCCTCTTCACGTCACCGAGCTCACACTGCCCTTCACTCCCCCATGATCTTCCTCCCCTCTTCGCCCGCTCTCGCGCCGGGCGCCGCCGCCCTCACGTCTATCGCACCGCCCGTCTCTCCTCGCGGCTCGCCGGCCGCCCCTGCCGCGCTCCCCTCCAGTTGGCTCGTCCCCTCCTTCCAAGAGGGAGCCAAGAGACCACCCAGGGTCAAGCTCTTCACTCCCCAGTACTATGTCACTTGCACCCTCGGTGGCATCATCGCCTGCGGCCCTACCCACAGCCTCGTGTGCCCCCTCGATAACGTAAAGGTGAGCGCCAGTCGTTCGACCAGGCCTTGTCGTCCCATGTCTGGTCGTGCTCGCGGTCGATCGGTGCGTTTCGGTGCTCACATCGTCCCCCCTGCCCTTCGCTTCGTGCTTCAATGCGCCTCAACAGTGTCGTCTCCAAGTGAGTGTCTGCTCGACGTTTCAACCCGTGATCCGTGAGCCAAACCTCATCTTTGGACCCAAGGCTCACCGTCACACTCCATCACGTCGTCTCTGCGCCACGCGCAAAGGTCGATAGCACCAGGTACAAGGGCAACTGGGACGGCTTCAAGACCATTTACCGCACCGAAGGCCTCAAGGGCGTCTTCACCGGCGTTGGTCCCACTTTCATTGGCTATAGCTTGCAGGGCGCCGGCAAGTATGGGTTCTACGAGTGAGTGAAGCGCTTTTTCGTCGCCAACGCCGTCGTTCGCAACTTGGCTGTCCGATCTAACCGCTCCCACACATCAACTGTCCGCCCTTGTGCCAATTCCATCCAGGGTCTTCAAGAAGCAGTACTCAGACAAAGTGGGCGAGAGGAACGCGCAGAAATACAAGACCTTCGTCTACCTCGCCGCTTCGGCCACTGCCGAGTTTCTGGCCGATATGATGTTGTGCCCCTGGGTGCGTGAGCGACAGTTTCGGCCGCAACGTCCCGCGGCCCGAGATGGGAGCAGGAAACGATTCCTTCGCTGTGGCCTTGCTGCTCACTCTCCTCTCTATGTAATCTCACATGATCAGGAATCTCTCAAGGTCAGGATGCAGACCCGTGACGACTTCCCTCGTCAGACCGGTGCCGCCCTCCGGCATGTCGCCCAGACCGAGGGTCTCGCTAGGTTAGCCGTATTCCGCGTCCTTGATCGTGCCGTGCGGTGTTTGTGCTCGGAGAATGGGAGATGCTGACGATGTTCTCTTCGTTTGCCTGCTTCGCTCCTCGACACAGCCTGTACGGTGCTCTTCCTTCGCTCTGGGCCCGCCAGATTCGTGAGTGCCGGTCGTTCTTCTAGTCTTGTCGCTTTGTACATGGCGACCACCGTTCTAACACAAAGGCCCGTCCGTCCCAACATCATCTTATCCCCTTCGATGATGCGCGATTTGGGTGATCTTCATTGCTCGATCCAACAGCCTACACGATGGTCAAATTCACCTTCTTCGAGGCCACCGTCGAGCGCATCTACCAGTATCTCGGAAGGCCCAAGGACTCGTACAACAAGATCCAGCAGCTCGGCATTTCGTTTGTCGCCGGTTACACTGCCGGTTAGTTCCCCTCCCCCTTCCTATCTTTTTCATTCACTCCCCTTGGGCGACTCACTTCGTCATTGATTGTCCCGGCACCTCACTTCCAGGCGTCGCCTGCGCCGTCGTTTCCCATCCCGCGGACGTCCTGGTTTCCAAGCTCAACGCCCCTGTCAAAGCTGGCGAGGCCGCTCCGACAGTGGGAGATATTGTCAAGAAGGTCGGCTTCCGAGGTCTCTGGGGTGGTTTGGGCGTGAGGATTATCATGATCGGTACTTTGGTGAGTCGCTCGGCTAAAGGTTTAGGCTTTGCGAAGCAGCTTGGCGGGATTCGCTGTTCGAGTCGTCCCACTGATTTGCCATCGTTACGCACCCTATCTCTTCTCGTTTCTCTCTCCGCGCATACACTCTACAGACTGCCACGCAGTAAGACATTCGTCCATCTGTCTTTGCGCTGCTTTTTTCCTCTCCTGATGATCATTCAAGCTCACCTCTTTCATTTCTGGCCGTCCCTTGCCGCATTGCAGGTGGGCGCTCTACGACCAAGTTAAGGTCCACTTCGGTCTTCCCCCCACCTAGACGTCTCTGGGCTAGTCCTCGGCCTCTTAGACCGAATACAGGCTGGTGGGCGCGTGGATCTGGCTTGCCAGTTGAGGGTCGTTTTCATGAAGATGGGGAGAGAGGAGATTCGCTTTGCCAATCCCTCATTGGAAAGGAGAAGAAAAACCGTCCTTATTCTCGCCGCTTGCGTCCAAGCTCGCCAATCTTTCCCCCCTCCCCTCCCTTTACTCTGCTGGCCCGTCAAGATTGACCGGTCTGTTCCCCCAATCCTCCTGCTCTTCCCTCTCCATTTTTCGCCCAATTTCGCGACACCTGCCTGCCTTGTCCACTGCTTGTCTACAATCCGATGGTTTCCTTCTTGTCGACTACGAATCGAGATGCCTCTACTTTCGGTCTGTGCAAAATTCAGTTCATGTCACCAGGATTGATGCGGCCTTGAATGTCTCGTTATCACGTGATCGGATGAGATCGCCGATTTTATCTGTCATCATATCTTCCCCACCGTTTATCTTCTGTCTGCTGGGCACCCCATCCCCTTAACCGTGATAACGTGTCGACGTCCTGTCTGCGGTACGGAGGGTGCTCTTGGAGAACCTGTGCCGAGAAAAATCTCGGCATCGACTGGCTCAGTGAACGGTACCGGGGCCGCTGCACGGGCCGTCCCCCAACATGTGAATGTTAAATGATCAGCGCGAACCAGCCTATTGTCAAGGGCGTTGGGTGGGACTCGGTAAAAATTGACGAAGCAAGTGGGGGTGGGGGTCGACGAGCCTCGGTGAGATTGGAAACTTTATAATGTCTGGCCCCCAACCCCCCCTCCCCTCTGCTTCCAGGCAACCCATCGCTTTTTCCAAAAAAACGCTCTCCGTCATGCCGCCTCCCAACTCAATCCAGACCATCAAGCCATCCCACGACGGCACCTACATCGTCGAGTACAACGCTGACATTCCTCTTCGCGACGGCGGATTGTGCCGCTGCAACGTCTATCGCCCGCTCGACACGCTCGCCTCGGCGAACAGCAAGAACAATGTGGGCGACAGCGGCGGAAAGGCGCGGTATCCCGTCCTCATGACGTCCGGCCCCTACGGAAAGGACATCCCCTATAGCGACTTCCATCCAAAGTCCTACGCCGAGCTCAACCCGGAGCATAAGGGGCCGGAAGCGGCGTGGGAGGTGCCCTTCCCCCCTTACTGGGTCTCCCGCGGTTTTGTGGTTGTGCGCGTAGACGAGAGGGGGACGGGCCAGAGCCCGGGACGGATGGACATTCTCAGCGGTACGACGGCGCGCGACTTTGCCGACTGCGTCGAATGGGCGGCCGATCAGCCATGGTCTACGGGCAAGGTCGGCCTCACCGGCGTATCGTACTACGCAGTGGTACAGTGGCGTGTCGCCGCGCTCCGGCCTAGGGGCTTGGCCGCCATCGTGCCCTGGGAGGGAGCGTTGGACAACTATAACGCTTTTCGTCACGGTGGTATCCTTTCCAATGGCTTCCTCGAGTTCTGGTACCCCAGGCAGGTCACTTCAAACCAGTACGGTTTGCCGGGTAAGGCGGACAGGAAATGGGGTCCTGACTCGATCGACGGCGACCTGTCCGAGGAGCAGTTGCGGCAAAACCACCATGACTTCGTGCTCACCCTTCGCGAGCAGTCACACGACGACGACGAATTCTTTGTCGACAGCTCCTGCGATCCGTCCAAGATCGAGGTGCCTCTTCTGAGCGTTGCCAACTGGGGCGCATACGCTCTCCACCTCCGGGGCAACGTGACGGCCTACATGTACGCCGCCTCCAAGAACAAGTGGCTCTTCTTCGTAACCGGAAGGCATGACCTCCCTTATTACCGAACCGAAGCTGCCGCGCTTCAGCTGTCCTTCCTGAACGCCTTCCTCAAGGGTGAGGACGACCGCGGCTGGCTCAAAGGTCCGAACGTGGACGTACCCGCGATTGACATGGTCGTGCGCAGGGGAAACCCCGGCGTAGACAACGAAGAGGCGGAGCAGGCCATGCCCACACGCACCGAAACAGCCTGGCCGTTGCCGGGAACGGAGCACATGCCGTACTACCTCAACGCCGACAGGAGTTTGTCGCTCAGGCCGTCCGACGGGCAAGGCACGATGGAATACGAAGGTCTGACGGGCGAGTCGATCTACTTCGTCACCGAGCCGTTCGCCGAAGCGACTGAATTCACCGGCCACCCGGTGGCGACGCTGTACATGTCTCTCGAAGCGTCGGAGCCCAAGGACCTGGACGTGTTTGTCAGCGTGCACCATCTCGACGCGAACGGCGAGGAGATCGTTTATACGGGCAGCAACGGCGGAGCAATTGTGGTGGCGAAGGGCTGGCTGCGTGCTTCGCTACGAAAGATCAATGACCGGCACCCGTTTCACAAGCCCTACCAGCCCCGGCGCGACTACAAGAGAGCGGATGCGGAACTCCTACAGCCAGGCAAGGTGTACGAATTGGTCGTCGAGATCTGGCCCACCAACGTCGTCGTCGACAAGGGCTCACGGCTCTCCTTTGAGATCGCGCCCAAGGACACGTGCCATAACGGCTTCTGGCGACACGACGACCCGGCGGACAGGAACGCGGCCAAGCTGGGCTGCGTCAACAAGCTCCATTTCGGCCCACAGTATCTCAACCGTATCGTGTTGCCCTTCGTACGCCGCTGAGCTCCAGACCTGTCGGAATTCGAGAGGCCGAGCAAAGAACGCCTCTCGTCGTTTTCATTTTGTCGAGTTGAGGGTACTGTTGTTCTCGTCTTTTCTTTCCTTCTTTGAATCAATGGGAATCACATAGCCTATGATGGGGCTGGAAGGAGTATTGTGGGCAAGATTTGTCCAAAGAGCAAGCCTGAACGTCCGACGTGCTCGCAAACTGAGCAAGAATGCAATCAAAATTCCCGGGGGTCGCGCTCCTATGACCTGTCCTACGCTAACTGACAGCGACCTCCCTCGACTTCTTCTTCCCCGCTTTCTCCTTATCTTTGTCCTTGACCTTCTTCTTGACCTTCTTCGGTCCTGCGCCGTTCGTTGCGTCGCTCCCCGCGTCGTTTCCGTCCACACCTGCCACTTTGGCGACCTTGGGCTTGCTCTTCCGCTTCACCTTCTTCACCTCCTCCGGCATTTCCCCTTCCATTTCCACGACAGGAGGCGCTGCTGAGCTCGTCAGCGCGGGAGCCTGACTGGGGGATCCAGATCTGGTTAGGTAGAAGGAAGGCATGTCGAAATCGATCTTGACGATCGGGATCGAGTCCACGTCGTCCTCGTCCTCTTCCGCGCCTGACGGAGTCCCTGTACCTGATGGTGTGGCCGCTCTTGCTGTCGTTGGCGGTTGCAGTGCCGGTGCGGCGGCGCCGACAGAGGGTCCGAGATAGTAAGGATCTTCTCGCATGCGCTCAAACCTCTCCACGCGCTGCTTCTCCCTCAGCTCCCTCGCCTTCTGCTCGTCCTCCTCCACCGCTCGCGCGTCCTCCTCTTCGTACCCTATCCCAATGGACAAGCCGTACACGTCCCCCTCCTTCGCACGGCCCTTGCCCTTCCGCCGTTTGCTTCCCTCGGAGCCGCCGTACACTATCGTCGCCGTGACCTCGTCCGCCTCTACATCGCTGTCGCCGCACACCACCGACACCTCCCCGGCGGGATCGACGATCCAGGCGTCCAGGTCAAGGCCTTCCGGCACGGTCACTTTGGACTGCGCTCGTTCAGCTACAGGACCGAGCTCGTGGATGAAGAAGAGAGGCGAGAGGAGGGACAAGCCCCTGGGAGCGGTAGGCGCTTCTGAGGGTCGTGCTGCATCGTCCATGAAGGCCGCCAAGGCAGGGTCGTCCATGCTGGCTGGCAAGGGAGCCGGAAGCTGGGGACGTGGAGCATCCAGGTCTCGTCGCAAAAGGCGAAAGAGTTGATGCAAGTTCCCCGCTCGTTCTTGCAACTCAATATGTGGGTTCACACGGAAGGGCTCCAGGCCGGCCAGGACCAGGTCGGCAATGCTCTTGACTTCTTCTAGCGCGTCTTCCTCCCACCGCTCCGCAACCTCGCCAGCCCAGAATGAGAACATCTTGACGGCATTGTGCAAACAGACAACGACGGTATCGGGGGAGAGCGTGGCGATGGCAGGTTGGAGCAGAGAGGGCAATACACTTGGCGGGTGTTGAAGTTCGCTGGAAGCGAGGCGAAGAGGGGGGAATTAGCTGCTTGTCAGCCCATCCGCGACGAGGAGGAAGGGAAACATCGCGACGATGCTTCCTTTCATTGCTTTACAAGCCACACTTCGCTCACCTGCAATACTCCCCAACGACCCAAGCAGCTGCCGTTAGCACCTCTCCATTCCCACCCTCCTTCCCTGCGCCCTCCACAAACGCCTGGTCGCCGAGCAACCTGGCCATGCGCGCGACAGCGAAACTCCTCACCGCCCTGACGCGCGCGCAAATGTCCACAATCTGGTCTCGCAATTCCGTGCCGACCTCCACTCCTGAAATGTAGGCCAGTTCGACGAGGACGGAGAGATACCATTCGAAGTTCATAACGTTGGAATAGGTGTCGGCGGCGCAAAGTGTGAGGACACGCTTGACCACCGTGAGGCGGTAGGAGGGGGAGGAAGTGCTCGCCGCGGCCGTAGCGGCGGCGCTCGCAGACGCTCCGCTCGCAGAACTGAGAGCTGCAGACAGACTCGCTGTCGCGGCACCAGCACCGACAGAAGCGGACGAATATGTCGGAGGTTGGAGGTGAGCCATGAGCTGCTGAACAATCTGGTACAGGTTGCGACGCGTGACCATGCCTGAGACTAGGTCGAGCGCGCGCATGCGGATCGAGAGGTCCGAGTCGTCCATGGAGGAAAAGATGTTCTCTTGGTGCTCGGCGACGAGGTGCGCGTGCGTCGGAAGGATCTTGGTCAAAGAGACAAGAGAAATGAATTTGACTACCAGGAGAAAAGTAGAGAGCATTCAGCGTCGAGCGTTACATGAGCTACTGCCAGGAACGAGGGCTAAGGGAAGCAAGGACGCTCACGGTTCTGATCCTGATCTTCCAAGAATGTAGCCAACTTGTCTACGCAAGACTGAGCGAGCGAGTCCCCGGTTGGTCCGGTGAGCATACCACCGATAATGACGGTGTGGATGCATTCATATAAGAGCGACATGGCTGGTGTGGTGGAAATGATGGTCGTTATCGGAGGGAGGAGCTTGCGCACCAGTCGAGGCTCGAAGGGAGTCAGGACGCCGAACTAAATGACCGCATGAACGGGAACAAAAGGAAACAACCAAAGAAAGGATGCCGACGATCAGGAAGAGCAGCGCCGAGACATTATAGACGAGGAATAAGCGTACGCACAAGCTTGATGATCTTGATCAGCATCCAGTTGTTCGTGGAAGTGGTCAGCAGCTGGAAGAGTTGCGGAGCGAGCGGCAGGTATGGTCGAGGATCTCTTCGCGCCAGCTCGAGTAGAATGTTGACGCTTGCAGATGCGACTCCTTCAAAAGAGGGAAGACATGTGTACGTACCAAAGGCAGAAACGTCAATCTTTGAACGCACACGACTGCACTCTGCAATGCTAACATGCACGACAAGCCGCTACGCACCCAAATCGGGGTCCTCCAATTTCTCTCGTAGTCTCTCGAAAGCCGGCTCAAGCGTGTCGGGCCACCTGCGAATGACGTGATAGAGGACGAGGACGGCTCGTTTCCGAATAGCCGGACGAGAGTGGTTGAGCATGGCGACGATGTCTGGGGACAGGTCGCGCGCGAGGTCTGGAGTGAAGATGGAAGAGACGCCGTTGAGGGTCAATGCAATATCTAGTGGGTTTGATGCGAGGTCCTGAGGGCAACGAAGCAGAAGCAAAATGAATCAGTGAGATAGCACGACAAATGGAAACGGTCGATGCACCGCGGCGGCCCACTGTACAGCTTGCTCACCTTCCTAAGGAGATTGGTCGTCAGCATGAGCACGTCCGTATCCTGTCGGAAGGATTGGGCGGCGGCGAGATAGCCGATGTGTTTGAGGTGGTAGCGCGGGGAGGCCATGACTTCGACAATGTGGAAGGCTGCCCAGGACATGTCGTAGCCGAGCATTTGGAGCTGTGCCGAATGAGCGAGGGAGCATACGAGGCATCAGAACGCAGGTGGATCGGAAGAGGTTATGGTCCTTCTTCATGTCTCTTCGCCTCTGACCCGACTGCGGGGTGACACGCACATAAGTCAGCTTGAGCACGGCGCCCGCCTTGACCTCCATGTCCCCGCTCTTGACCTCATGTCGGATCTCGTCGACGACGCCGGCGATATACTTGGCCTCGTCCTTCTTGTTCGAGCGCAGACCTTTGATCAGGTCTGAAAGCGATTTTTCGAACATGGTCGCACGGGCGTTGGGGGTGGTGCGGCGAGGAGGGAGAATATGTCGACGAGGTGATCGGGACGTGGTCCGGCGGCCCGGCTCGAGCGGCGTTGGCGAGCCTGGACGGCAGACAACCTCGGGAAATGGAAAGAATAACTGCGAAAGGCGCTGGAGATCAGGTAGTTTGCTGACAGCCGCCGCTACTTTTCGTCGCCGTCGTCGTAGTCGTCGTCGTCGTAGTGCCGTTGCATGCTTCTTTCTTCTTACTCCCTCCGCTCAAGCTCGTACGCCCTGGCCAAGTGATCGAGCGCGTGCGTGCCTTGGCCGGCGGCGTGGGAAGGGAGCTGCTGCGGCAACCGCGGCTGGGCGGGCGGGCACAGCTGGCTCGGATCGACGCGCGAGGTGCGACTTGAGTTGGCACTCAGCGGTTCTTCCTGTCGTCCACCCGTATCACCTCCATCGCACCTTCTCTTCTCCCCTTCCCTACCTCCCTCCGCCGGCTCCTCTTCTCGCCCTCTCACACGCCGGCCGTGCTGCCCCTTGACGCCCACGACCTTGACGTCCGTTTTCCCAACCGACCACCATGGCGTCCCCAGACGCCATCGCCTACACTATCGTCGCGCCCACCGATGGCGTCGATCTACCCACCAACGAGCTTAGAGAGACGCTTCAGCGGGGTTCCGACGAGAGCAAATTGGACACGCTCAGGAGGATCATTGTCGCTACGCTTAATGGCAGTCCACAGGTAGGTATTTAGCTACATCCTCCCTTTCGATGGCTAGCTCGCGAGCAATGGAGCGTACTGACCACGTCGTCGGCCATTCTTCATCGCTTGCATCCTCCACCAGCCTACCCTTCTCATGCCCATCATCCAGTACGTTCTCCCGTCAAAAAACAAGCAGATCAAGAAGCTCCTTCACTTCTACTGGGAGATCTGCCCCAAGTACGATGATAATGGGAAGCTCAAGCAGGAGATGATTCTCGTCTGTAACGCCCTGCGGAATGACTTGGTGAGATAACTCTTTCCTTTCCATCCTGGTCTTTGTCCCGTCTTTTCCTTTCTTTCCAGTCACTGTATCTGACATGTTCCTGTCCACCCACCGTTGCTGCCGTCCCGGCACATAGCAACACCCTAATGAGTACATTCGTGGCTCGACGCTTCGCTTCCTCCAAAAGGTCAAGGAGCCGGAACTCCTCGAGCCCCTCATACCCACCGTCCGCTCCTGCCTCGAACACCGCCACTCTTTTGTGCGCAAGAACGCCGTCTTCGCTGTCTACTCCATCTTCCGTTCCAACGAGCAGCTCATCTCGGATGCTCCGGAGCTCATGCAGACGTTCTTGGCGGCAGTACGTATTTGATCGTTCTTGCTGGTGCATCGAGGATGTCTCTCATCCGCTGTCAGTGCAGATGAGGCTGACCCAGTCTGGTCTAACTCGTGAAAAACAGGAAGCAGACACGACTTGCCGCCGCAATGCCTTCACTCTCCTGATTAACCTAGCCCAGCCGTTGGCGGTGCAGTATCTGATGAGCATCTTCGACCAGATCGCAACGCTGGACGACCTCATGCAGCTTTCCGCCATTGAGCTCATTAGGAAGGATTGCCGGGGCGACTCGCCGCACAAGGTGAGTGGGGAAGGTGGAGCGTGATATGGCGTGTACCTTTATGTGACGAGAACTGACAACGGTCGTACCTCTGTCCGGCTTCGGCTTCAACCAAGGCTCGCTACATCCGGGCCATCTTCGAGCTCTTGAACGCTTCTTCTCACTCGGTCAAATACGAAGCCGCGACGACGCTCACCACCCTTACCCAGAACCCCGCGGCTGTTAAAGGTGGGTGTCGCCTGGATGTCGCCTTTGCCTCCCTTGCTTTCCGACAGGAATGCGACGAGCGCCAGTCGGCGGCAGTGGAAACAACGGTACGAAACTGACGGCCGCTGTTCCATTACCCCTCCATCGCCTCCCCGTGCTGCTTCCAATCAGCCGCGGCATCCTGCTTAATCGAGCTGGTGGTCAAAGAAGCAGACAACAACGTCAAGCTCATTGTCCTCGAGCGGCTGGACAAGCTTCGCTCTCGACACGAGCACGTCCTTGACAGCCTCGTCATGGAGGTCCTTCGCGTACTCTCCAGCCCGGACATGGAGGTCCGCCGAAAGGCCCTGCACATTGCGTTGGAGATGGTGTCGAGCAGGAACGTGGAGGAAGTGGTGCTTTTCTTGAAGAAGGAGTTGGCGAAGACTACCGAGGCAGACTATGAGAAGGTGAGTGAGCGTTGGGGAATTCCTCGTTCGAAGGAGTTACCAATATATTCCGTTGCATTCCGATGTGGTCGCTGACATCTCGTTTGCCCTCCTTCCCACTTTCGAAGAATGTGGAATACCGCCAACTGCTCATACAGAGCATTCACTCCTGCGCTATCAAATTCTCTGAAGTGGCCTCCAATGTCGTCCATGTGCTCATAAATTTCCTCGGCGATTCGAACAACCCCTCGGCGGTGGACGTGATCGCCTTCGTCCGGTGCGTTCGTCCAGTTGCTCGTCAGCCGTCGCGTGTATCGCTATGGATGTCTGACTCATGTGCGCGTTTTGTTCTTTGTTCTCGCTTCCATCCATCTCAGCGAGGTGGTGGAGAAGTTCCCGGCTTTGCGGGAGTCGATAGTCGAGCAGTTGCTCCGCACCTTTGCCGACATCAAGACGGGCAAGGTTTTCCGCGGAGCGTTGTGGATCGTAGGAGAGTACTGTGCCGGTGTGGACGGCATCAAGGAGGCTCTGCAGCAAATCCGAAAGGTGATCGGCGAGGTGCCGATTTTAGCCTCTGAGGAGCGGTTGTTGGATGAGACCAAGGTGGAGGGAGAAGGCGAGGAAGGGCAGCAGCAGAATCAGTTGATTGACCTGGCCACTCAACCCAAGACGGTCAGCAGAGTCCGCGCTGATGGCACTTACGCCACCGAGACGGCCTTTACCAGCTCTTCCAACGAGCAGGCTAGGTTGGACGCCGTCAAGGCTGCTAGCAAGCCTCCGTTGAGAAGTGAGCGACGACGATCTCTTTCGCTCCCCGAATTTGCGCCTTCCCGACTAGGACAATGTTGACATGTTCCCCTCTCTGTCTTCGCCTGAATCTCTAGGTCTCATCCTCGCTGGCGATTTCTACACTGGGTCTGTGCTCGCCTCCACGCTGACCAAGCTCATCCTTCGTTTCTCCGAGCTCTCGAGCGACTCACGAGCGGTGAACGCCTTGCGAGCAGAAGCTATGCTGATCATGACCTCCGTCGTCCGAGTGGGACAATCCAAGTTCGCCGCGACGCCCATCGACGAGGACTCGCAGGAGAGGATCATGACGTGCGTGCAGACGCTGGCGCAGATCGAGCACGAGACCAAGCCGGTCGCGGACGTCTTCCTTCGGGACACCAAGACCGCTTACTCCAAAATGATCGCGCACGAGGAGAAGAAGGCGAAGGAGGAGGCGGCAAGAGAGTCGAAGACGGTTAAAGTGCAGGCGGACGATTGTCTCTCGTTCCGCCAGTTCTCTAAGAAGGCCTCGGCCACCGATGCGGACGAGTACGAGGCAGACTTGACGAAGGCGACGGGGGCGGCGGCAAAGTCGGATGATTTCATCTCCAAGCTCAGCAGGGTCGTTCAATTGACCGGTGAGCCTCGTCGCGCCGCTCCTAGACAGAAAAAACGCTCATTTTTAAACTTGCTCTTGCAGGTTTCTCGGATCCCGTCTACGCGGAGGCATATGTCAACGTCCATCAGTTCGATATACTCCTCGGTGAGTCCTCGGTAGTCGCTGCTGCTCGGGCGAAGGTGTTTGTGGCCAGCTGACGGCATCTATACTGTACCCGAACACTGCCAGACGTGCTGGTGGTGAACCAGACGACGGAGACGCTTCAGAACCTGTCGATCGAGTTCGCTACGCTCGGCGACCTCAAGTTGGTAGAGCGTCCGACGCCACACACGTTGGGCCCGCACAGCTTCCATAGCATCAAGGCGACGATTAAGGTGTCGTCGACGGAGACGGGCGTCATCTTCGGCAACATCATCTACGAATCCGTCAGCGCTGCGGATACCAAGTACGTTGTGCTCAACGACGTGCACGTCGACATTATGGATTACATCAAGCCCGCTTATTGCAACGAGGCGCAGTTCAGAGCAATGTGGACCGAGTTTGAGTGGGAGAACAAGGTCAACGTGAATACCAACATAGGGTGAGTAGTGACTGTCCAGGCCGAGTCGGGTACCGTCTCTAACGATCCCTTGTCGTCGCCGCTCGTCTGGATGATGGTGGGAAACAGCGATCTGCGCGCATACCTCGACCACATCATGAAATCTACCAACATGTCCTGCCTCACTCCCGACGCCGCGCTGTCCGGGGATTGTGGGTTTTTGTCTGCGAACATGTACGCTCGCAGCTTGTTCGGTGAGTGTCGGTCCGCCTTTGTCAGTTCTTGATCGTCGATGAACCGCTGCCGACTCACTCATCCTCCGTCCCACCGTTCTGTCTACGCGGTCTCTAGGCGAAGATGCGTTGGCGAACCTGTCTATCGAGCGACTGGAGAACGGAACGGTGCAAGGGCACGTGCGGATCCGTTCCAAGACGCAGGGCATCGCGCTCTCCCTCGGCGATCGGATCACTATCGCGCAGAAGGCGGCCACGACGGCGCCGCTCGTGACGGCGTGATGATGAGCGGGGGGGCGCTCGTGGGGCGATGTGGACCCATTTCTTCGTCCGTCTGTACTACCTTGCGCGCGCGGGAATGTAGAGGGACTTTATGTGAAGACGACGGCGTGAGGAGGTTGACAGTGATGAGCCGTGCCACCGTCAGGGATCGATCGATCCATCCGTCCGTCTATCCATCGTCCGTTCGTCGGTCGGTCGGTCGGTCGATCGGTACGTCTGGACAGCGTGCCGTCTGGCAAGTCTGAGCCAGTTCCAAGGGCGCGCCTCGTGGAGTGGAGCCTCAGCCTGTGTCTCAAGCCTCAAGCAGGAGGAGGAGCAGGAGTAGGAGTAGGCGCAGGAGCGAATGCGTTGGGCCAGACAGGCGGTTAATTAGCAAGTAAGCCACGGAACGGAGATGGAAGCAAAGATTGCGCTGCTTCTGTTCGGATGCGCGCCGGCGTGGTTTCGACTAGACAGAAGGTCTATCCGACCGGCGAGAAGACGAGAAAGAAGGAGAGGGAAAGGGGGATTGCGTATTCCAATTCCACCGCATCGTGTCAGAAGATAGGAGAGGGGTACAAAAGGGAATCTATCTAGTCTACTCGTAGATCCAGACGTCCTGGGCCTTCTTGTAAGAGATGACGCCCTCCTGGCCGAACCAGAGGGAGATCTCCTTCTTGGCCGACTCGACGGCGTCGCTGGAAAGACGAAGACACGCGCACACGCATATTCCCGTTTGTCAGTGCCGTGCGAGTGCGGACGAACGACGGGGAGAAGACACTCACGAGCCGTGGCAGATGTTGCGGCCGACGTCGATGGCAAAGTCGCCGCGGATGGTGCCGGGGGCGGAGGCGAGGGGGTTGGTGGCGCCAAGCATGGCGCGACCTGGCGGGGAGAGAGAGAATTGAACCGGGTTAGCGTCGTGGATTATCTATATATCTATCGCTCGCTCGCTCGCTCGCTCGCCCGTATCCATCGCCCGCTGGCTCGCTCGCTCGCTCACCCTGCTTGACAACGTCCTTGCCCTGCCAGACCATGGCGACGACGGGGCCAGAGGACATGTAAGCGATGAGGCCGTTAAAGAAGCCCTTGCCCTTGAGGTCGGCATAGTGCTCCTCAAGGTGCTCCTTGGTAGGGTGGACCATCTTCATGGCGACGAGGGAGAAGCCGCGCTTTTCGAAGCGGGAGATGATCTCGCCGACGAGGCCGCGCTGGACGCCGTCTGGACAAGGACAAGGATTCGGGGGAGAAGAGGAGAGGAAGAAGGAACGACGAGACGGCGCGGGTGAGGACGGGGGCACACGATGTGAGAAGGTCGGTCGCAGACACACCAGGCTTGATCATGATGTAGGCTGACGAGGCGTGCGGAAAAGGGAGGATGAGCTCGACGATCGGGGCGGGGGCCGAGGAGGGCGACGACACGACGCAGACGCAGCACACACACACACACGCTCGCTCGCTCACTCACTCTGCTCAGTGGCCATTTTGAAGAAGGAGGATGAGCGTGCGGAGGGGAGGAGGAAAGGGAAGGATGGAGGGCTGAGTGAAGGGTGGGCGTTGCGTTGGCAAGAGAAGAGGAACGATGGTGTCCTTCCTTCGCTCGCTCGGCCGCCAGCGCCCACCAGCGGCGCATGGGCGGTTCTTCCTGCTGCGGCAGCGGTGGGAGTAGCCGTAGCTGCGGCGGCCACGGGTGAGCGGAAGTAGGCGGGGATAGTCGGGGAGCGGGGAGGAGATTGGGGGATGGCGGGAGTGAATTACAGGGGGAGACAGGGGAGGCAAGCGCGTTGTTTGTTGGAGTTGCTTATCCGGTTTGATAATGGCGAGTAAAGAGGCGGCGCTGGCTTGCGTTGGTGGTCGCCTCGCTGGTCCCGCCGCGCTGCGCTGGTTGGTCGGACGGCGGACGGGCGGTGATGGGTTGGCGGGCGTGCTGTCTGTCGTCGGTCAGTCGTCGTCGAGCTCAGCGCCAGCCTCGACTCGACTCGACTTGCTGACCGCTTTCCTCTTCACAACCACTCCCACTTCCTCACCGCCGCCTCCCTTCCCTATCGCCTCGCTCCCCCGCCCACAACAGACACGAGCCGAGCCGAGCCGAGCCGAGCCGAGACGAGACGAGACGAGACGAGACGAGACGGTGCTTGCTCTCAGTGGACGGGCGCCCAGGCACGGCCTTTCTCCCACGGCGACGAACCGACGGACGGACGACGGACGACGGACGACGGAAGGGAGAGGTGTCACAGTGTATCACCGCTCTCTTACTCCTCCTCCTCGACGACCACCACCGCCTCCTACTCGTCTTGCTTCCCCCGTTGTCCTCTTGAGTCGAAGAGAAAGAAAAAGACAAAGCAGAAGACCGCTTGGCACCCAAGACACTGGGCGCCCGTCGACCAGTGGCCGTCGCTTCGAGCACCGCTCCCTGTCACTCTCCCTCGCTCCCCTTCACCCCTGTTGGCGTTGGGGATCGGCTGGTCAGTCTCGTCGTCGTCGCCGTCGTCGCCGCCGTCATCGTCCGCGATCGTCGCCTTGGCCATTCCATCATCATCCTCCCTCGACCAGACAGACGTAATTCTTGCCCTGCTTCCTACTACTTCCGCATCCGCCCCTCTCTTCGTTCTTCACCCACTCCACTCCTTCCGCTTCACCCTGCCCTCCTCGGATCAGGTTCTCGCATATACCTGACCTGCACCTCATCCAGTTCACCGCTCTCGCCTCGGTGGGCACACTCGGCGCCCTCTTAGTCGCCGAGCTCGCCCTCGCCCTCCATCCCGGCCATCCACCGCTCACCCTTTATACCATTCCACTCGCCGGACGCAAAAGACTCCCCCATCGCCATCGATACCCGACTTCATCCTCCGTCGTCGACCAATCCATTCCCCTCCTCCGCTCTCCCTCCCTCATGCCTCTCCGGTAGCCTCGCCCGCCTCGACGACGTTCACCCCATATCTCCGCCCGACTCTCTACACTACGATCAACCACTGACGCACAACTGTCATCGTCATCGTCCTCCGCCTCTAGCCTTGCTTTCTCTACCGGCGTCGTAACCGCCGCCAACGCCTCGACCTGTCCCCAATCCCTTCCTGCTTGTCCACTCCGCACCCCTCTGCCCTTCCCGTCCCACTCGTCAGTCGACCAAGCCTGATCACCAACGATGCCCGTCGCCGCGACAGCGCAGGCCATCGGTGCACCCGCCTCCGGCTCGCCTTCCGCAGCATCGAAAAGAGGTCCGAGTGCGACGGCGGTGACCGGGCCGGCGTTGGCGGGCGGGACGCATAGCTCGAAGCACAGTCGCGCTTCCTCAAAGAAGTACGGCACCGTCGTCGGTCTCGGCGCCCTCGAGGCACCCTCCCATGGGCACGGCGTCGGCAGTGGCACTGGTGCCGGACCGGCCGGCTCGGCCAAGAGACCGACGGTAATGGGCTTTTTCGAAAAGTCCGCCGGTGCTGGTGCTGGGGTAGCGGAGGGGAAGGAGAACGTGGCCGTCCTCCGAGATATCCACCATCCCGCCGGTGGCGGAGGACTGGTCGGAGAGAGGGAAGCGGCGGCGGTGCAATGGAACGGGAACGGGAACGGGAACGGTAACAGCAACGGAAACGGAAACGGCAACGGCAATGGAAACGGGAGCGTGAGGAGCACTTCCAAGGCCGACGACGACCGGCCTTGGAGCGTTAGCGTCGCCGAGGCCAAGGAGAAGGAGAAGGCAGGGAGGAAGAGGAACAAGGTAGGTTTTTTCCGCTTGGCCGGACTGTAGATCGAGTTCTCACCGTCTTCCTTCTTCACCTCTCTCTCGCTCCACTTCTAGCACACCACATACACTCTCTATGTCACCACGCCGACCCACAACCTCACTCTCTTACGCACCGTTCCTGAGATCACTGAGCTTGATCAGAAGGTGCGTTGTTCGTCGACGTCCCGGAATGGACGGCTCGGCGGACGCTGCTCACATCGTCCTTCTACCGCCCCGCTCTTCTCCGTCCACAGATCCGGGACTCGCAGTCGGCGTCCAATACCCTCCCCACCTTACCGCCTCTTCCGCAGACGTCGCAAACGTCCCGACGGATCTTGAAGACCATCTCTCGAACTCTTTCGCCCAACTCCCGTAGCCGCGTCGCCCTGCCGAACCTTTCCACCGCCCTCTCTTCCGTCGTCCCGGACGTACTTCCTCGACCGAGCTCGCCGCCAATCCTACCCCCTCCGTCTTTCGGCACGCCCATCGCCGATAGCATGATGGCGGTCAGGAGGACGCCGTCGTTCTTGAAGACCGATTCCGACAAGGAAAAGGAGAAGGACAGATCGTCGGCCACTACACCGACGGCCACCACCTCCACCCCGACTCTGACAGAGGACGCCGGCGCGACTGGAGTCTTCAGGGCGTTCTCCCCGTTCTCTTCTCCCTCCTCCCCTCCTTCCCCCGTCAACGGCGCTTCCGGGCCGACGACGGCCAATGGCACGGCTTCGACGACGCACGACCTGGCCACTTACTTTACCACGATTGGCAACCTTCCCTTCATCCGCCGTCACAAGGCCTGGAAGCGCTTCGTCCGCGTCGGCGCCGAGGACTTGCAGAGCGTGCGCGTCGAACGCCGCGTCAGGCGCGTCAGGAGTGATCTCGCCGTCCACGTACCCGCCCTCGTCGCGCCCACCAACGTTAATGTCGGCGAAACGCCCGGCGGGAGTAGGAGTGACGTGGGCGAGATGGAAGACCTCGTCGATCCATCGCCCGTCCCATCCAACGACGACAAGTCGGTTCCAGTCGGCCGAACCGGCGCCGACCCTGTGTCGTCGGCCTCCAAAGACTCGGAGGCCGCTGTCGTGGCCCCGGCTGCTGCGGCGGCGGCCGCATCGAGCACCATGGCGGACAGCGATGTGGAGGACCTCCGCGACGAGGATGCCGGCGGCGATGCGGACGATGACGACGGCTCGGTCGACGATCGTCAATCAGCCATCGCGAGCTTGTACAGTTCCAAGAGGACTCGAAAGATGCTTGGCATCGAGGACGACGACGACGACGACGGCGGCGATGCGTCGTCGGCTCAGGACAAGGAAACCGGCCGCTCACCGTCAAACGCCGGATCGACCGTCAGTCCTTCCTCCGCAGCCACGCTTACCAAGCGAGCAAAGCCGTCCACGACAACCTCTTCGCCCACTGCCCCCGGCTCGTCCTCCAAAGCAGGGACGGCAGGGCGGCAAGAGACGGAAGGCGAAGACGATGAGGCCGGCAGCACGCCCGGTGCCAAGCCCAAGGCGAAGAAGATCAAAAAGTCAAGCAATGGGGAGCAACGGCGGTCGGCGCGGAGGGAAAAGGTGACTGTGGACGACTTTGACATGATCCGCGTCTTAGGCAAGGGTTGCGCCGGCAAGGTGCTCCTCGTGCGTCACTTGCCGAGCCAGGGTTTGTACGCCATGAAGAGCATCCACAAACGACACGTGCTCGCTCACCAAGAGTTGCAGCACACACTCACCGAGCAGGCCGTGCTGAAACGCATGGCGAGGGAGGTGCAGGACCCGTTCGTCGTCCGACTCTGGTGGAGCTTCCACGACAAGAACAACCTCTATCTTGTCATGGACTTTCACAACGGCGGTGACCTCGCCACTCAGCTCTCCCGATGGGGCAGACTTGGCAGAGATCGTGCGAGGTTCTACGCTGCGGAGATTGTGGAAGGCGTCGAGGGCTTGCACAAGGCAGGCGTTATTTATCGGTGAGAGCCATGCTATCGTATCTTTCCGTAGCCATGCTCTCCGTCGTATCTTCCCGTTCCACGCGTTTCCTCATCCTCTCCTTCCCTTTCGTCTCATATCACACTTTGTGGGGCGCACAGCGATCTCAAACCAGAGAATGTGCTGATCGGTTCGGACGGCCACATTGTGCTCTCGGACTTTGGCCTGTCTAAAGAGTTTCCCTCGCCTTCGGCCTCGTCGTCGTCGGGCACCGGCCGAATGACTCCTCAGCCAATGTCTCCTCGCTCTCACTCGTCCCGCGACCTCACGCACCGACCGCCTTGGATGGGTGCCTCGGATGACGGCGCCGCCCCAGCCCCAGCCCCAACCGATGGCGGCGTTGTCGCATCCAACCTCTGGGGCCCCGGTGGGCGGTTCGGGGACGAGAGGGATGTGACGACGACTTTTTGCGGAACTGCGGAGTACCTCGCCCCCGAGGTCATTCAGGGATCTGCGTACAGTTATGAGGTGGATTGGTGGAGCTTTGGCACAATGTTGTATGAGATGTTGACTGGCATCGTGAGTCCGTCTCTCTTTTCTTCGTCTTCTTTTCTCCGTTTCCGTCCTCGTGCTCATCTCGTCCGCTTCCGTTTCCGTCGCTCGTCCTCTTCAGACTCCCTTCTGGGCCGATACTCATGCCGACATGTACGTGCGCGTGCTCCACGACGACCTCATCTTCCCCGAGGACCGCGTCCTCGACACGGACACCAAGAGCATCTTGCGCGGCCTGCTCCAGCGGAACCCAATGTTGAGGATGAAGGAACCGAGGATCAAGAAGCATCCGTATTTCTCCATGATCGACTGGCAACATGTCTTCCACAAGCGCTATATCCCCCCTTATGTTCCGCCCACCAACCCGCTGGACGAGCTGGACACGCAGAACTTTGACGAGGCCTTCCTGGACATGCAGCCTACCGTTCAGACCGCCAACGGCGAGGAGGGCGCCGACGGTGACGTGGGCGAGGAAGGTGGTAAGGCCAAGGGCGCCGGCTCCTCGCAGGCGGCGGCGCGGCAGTCGCACGAGCGGGATCCGGACGCTAAGAGCCTGTTCGACGGGTACTCGTATCGCGGTCGGCCCGACGATTCCTCGTCGATCATCTCCTCGATCGAAGCGCAGGAGAACGAGGAAGAGGAGGACAGCGAGGCGGAAGAGGCTTCAGCAAAGGCCGCCGTCGACGCTCTCGGTCCTGTCGGGCCCCCTGACTCGTCCCACCAGCGAGACGGCCAACTGGGCGAGAGCGCATCCGCTCGGCAGCGCACGTCTGCCTCGACGAGGCCAAAGTCTGGAGGCAGCTTCCACGTCGACGACGCCGCTGGGGTCGAGGCAGCAGGCGGAAGCGAGGAGGGTCAGCAGCCACAAAAGCAACAACAACAGCAGCAAAAGCAGCAGCAAGAGGCGAAGAGGAAGTCGGTCTTGGCCTCGGGCCTTGCTCTGTCGGAGGCCATCGCAGAGACGGAAGACGACTTTGACGACGACGAGGATTGGGAGCGCATCGACGATACCTCTGTCCTCCAGTCGGACGTCAACGGACGCGGTCAGAACCTGATCGCTCGTGGCGTCGTCGACACCTATCGCTTGCTCGTCCGCCGCGGCGACTCGACCCGACCGAGCGGCAGCGGAGCGGGGACGCCCGCCCCAGGACAGACCGCCGCCGGCGGAGGCTCGACGACGTCTTCGTCCACCACCGCCGTCGCCGCCGAAGCGGATCGGCGGCGTACGACGGGCCTCACCCGTCGGTTGACCAAACGGCCGACGAGCCGGTTGCCGTTGAGCAGGTCGTCGAACAACAACCTGACGTCCGCCTCCGTAAGCGCGGCTTCGCTCCACAACAACGATGACGACGAGGGCGGCGGCGGGACGATGGCCGGATCGGGATCCCAGATGGCCAACGGCGGAGGGAAGAAGATGGCGTCTCCGTCGCTGGCCTCCTCGGAGGACTTTACAGGAAACGAAAGGCACAAGCGTCTCAGGCGGAATATGAAGCGCTTCACCGGCTTCTTTGAGCATCCGCGATGAGCGAGCGGCGATCCATGCGTTCTCGACGCAGGTTTCCCTCCCTCGCCTCATCTATCCTCTTCCTCTCCGCAATCCGCCTTTCTTCCGCCTGTCTCGTCTGCGTCGTCTCCCGCTCCCACCACCGGCTGGCCACGCACCGTTTCGCCCACTCGCATTCACGACCTCTGACGACTTCTGACGACCCTACCCTTGCGTCCCCCTTCTAATTCGAGTCCCTTGGTCTTTCTTTTCTTCCCATCTCTTCCATCCCCTTCGTCCGTCGTCATCGCTTTCCCTCCGTCCTATCCCCAGTTCTCATCACCTTGTCCGTCCACTTGGCGCGTAAGTCCGCTCGTTGAAACATCCCTCACCCAACCACTTTCAGTCGGTACACGTTCTTTGGGTCCCCCTCCCTCTCCTTTAGTGTTCCCTTCGCCTAGTACTTTTCCTCCGATCCATCTTCGCGTTCATCGCCCCGTCCCGCCCCATTCCACTCTGCCCACTTTTACAAGGGCCTGATCTGATGGCTGGTTTTACCTTTTTTCTTGCCGTCGCCGTCACCCACACACATACAAGAACCCATACCTGCCTGCCTGCTTGTTTTCTCCTGCATGTCCTCCTCCTCCCCCTCCCCGCCTCTCCCTAACTTTTTTTCTTCCTCGACTCAGCTTGTCTGTCTATATCCCGCCTCCTCCTCCCAATGCTCTCTTCTTTCTTTTTTTTTGTTCTTCGTTCTCATTCCTTCCTTCCTTCCTTCCTTCCTTCCTTCCTTCCTTCTTGCGGCAGCCTACACACGGTCTATATGTGTAGGGGAAGTTGTAGTTGGAATCGGGAGTGTGGAATGCGGAATCGGAATCAAAAATCATTTCATTCCATTTTCGCTTCGGCCCGTTCGTGCCGTGCCGCCCAAGTGTGCAACGCAACGCAACCGACTTGGACTTGGACGTGGACCTCGCACCGACGCCGCGTCGCCTCCACTTCAGGACCGACCCTCGTGCCGTTTACATCGTTCCTTCCGACCCGTGCATCTGGGCAAAAGACAAAGACGTGGGTGGTGGACCCGGGGGGAGAGCACGCACGGAACGGAACGGAGAGAGGCGGAAATAGAGTAGGGTAATGGGGAAAGAAGGGAAAGAAGGGTTGTTCGTTTGACTGCCCTCCCCCCCCCCCCCCCCCCCCCCAATCCAATCCACATCCACATCCACATCCACATCCACATCCACATCCACATCCGTTTAGTTTTCGTTAGTCCATCCGTCCGTCGGTCGTCGATGGAAGGAACGAAGGAAGGAACGTGAATGGATGGTATGGTATGAATGTATGTATGTATGGGGCACGTGCTCGAGCTGCTTTGCTTCTTCGTACACGAGACGACACGAGACGACACGACACGAAACGAAACGAAACGAGGACGGGCTCGGCGCGGCGGGCAAAGACAAGGCCAAGGCATGCGCTGCATTGCCTCCTTCCTCCGCCCCTTGCTTCGTCGCCTAGCCTTTTCTGCAGTGATACAAAGACAGCGAGCGAAGAGAGAGAGATTCGCCGTCCCGCATCGCATCCCATCCTAGCGAACAAAAGGAAAAAGTGTTCAAATTACTTCTTGAGAAGGGCGGGCGCAGCGTCGCCCTGAGTGAAGCCGTTGATGCCGGCGTAGACGGCCTTGGAGCCGAGCTCCTCCTCGATGCGGAGCAGCTGGTTGTACTTGGCCACGCGCTCGGAGCGGCAGGGCGCGCCGGTCTTGATGATACCGTTGCCGAGGCCGACAGCGAGGTCGGCGATCGTCGTGTCCTCCGTCTCACCGGACCGGTGGGAGACCATGACGGACCAGCCGTCGGACTGAGACAGCTGGGCGCTGTACGACGAGGGCGCAAGGGAGACGAAAAGAAAAGGTGAATAGGGCGCGCGATCGGACAAAGAAAACAGCAGCAAACGACTCACGCCTGGATCGACTCGGAGATGGTGCCGATCTGGTTAATCTTGAGAAGAAGACCGTTGCAGGCCTTCTTCTCGATGGCCGTCTTGATGCGCAGCGGGTTGGTGACGGTGAGATCGTCGCCGATGACGGTGACGCCGGACACGGAACGGAAGTGGCTCCACGCCTCCCAGTCGTCCTGGTCGAAGGGGTCCTCGATCGACGCGATCGGGTACTTCTTGATGTAGCCCATGTACACGTCCGCGAGCTCCTTGCCGGTGAGCCACTTGGACGGGTCCGACTTGGGGTTCTTGAACTCGAGATCGTACTTGCCGTCCTTGTAGAATTCGGACGAGGCGACGTCGAGCGAGATGTGCACCTTGCCCTCGTAGCCGGCCTTCTTGATGGCCTCGGTGAGGATCTCGAGAGCCTCGTCGGCGCCGGAGACGTTGGGGGCGAAGCCTCCCTCGTCGCCGACGTTGGTGGCTATGCGCGCGAAAAAAAAAAAAAAAAAAGTCCGGAAAATCAGGCGCTGCATAAGGGACCGACGCGGGGAAGAACGCAAAGACTCACCGTCGATGCCATACTTGGCGCTGATGACCTTCTTGAGGGTGTGGTAAGTCTCCGTGCCGATCTTCATGGCCTCGGTGAAGGTCTGGGCGCCGGTGGGGACGAGCATGAACTCCTGGAAGGCGAGAGCGTTGCCGGCGTGGGAGCCGCCGTTGATGACGTTGAAGGCGGGGGCGGGCATGACGTTGGCCTTTTGGCCGGCGAGCTCGCCGAACCACTCGTAGAGCGGGAGGCCCTTCTCGGCGGCGCCGGCCTTGGAGACGGCGATGGAGACGCCGAGGATGGCGTTGGCGCCGAGCTGGGTCTTGTTGGGCGTGCCGTCGAGCTTGATGAGGAAGTCGTCGATCTCCTTCTGCTGGGTGACCTTGAGACCGGACTTAATCAGCTCCGCGGCGATCTTGGTATTCACGTTCTCGACGGCCTTGGAGACGCCTGAGTCGTGGTGAAACGGTCCGAAGGCAAGTCAGATGAGATCAGGGAGGAATGAATGCTGCCAGTGGTGGTGCCGATCGACTCGACTCACCCTTGCCGACGTAGTTGGCCTTGTCGCCGTCCCTGAGCTCGTGGGCCTCGTGGATGCCAGTGGAAGCACCAGAGGGGACGATGGCGCGGAAGAGGCCCTTTTCGGTGGTGAGATCGACCTCGACGGTGGGGTTACCGCGAGAGTCGAAGACCTGGAAGGGGGTTAGGTAAACGGCGACGCGAGGTCAGAGGCAGGGTCCAGGACGCGCCCTGAGACGGCTCAAGCAGAACTGACTGACCTGACGGGCGTGGACTTTGGAGATGGACATAATCGCTCGACGTATGGAGAAGGAGAAGACGGGGGGCGAAGTGGTGGGAGGAGACGGAAGTCGGGAAGGGGAAGGTGAAGGAAGGTTCGCGTCGTCGTCGGTCGATCACGTTGGCTGGCTGATACCCCAACACGGGCGAGTTAGGGTTATGGTCGAGATTCCCACAGGCGAAGGCGTTGCGTTGCGTTGCGGATGCGATGCTATCGCGATCGGCCTACCCTAATCCATCGCCATCACATCTCGTCGATTTGGCTCCCGTATGAGCAAGGACGGCTCACTGAGATGATCGATCAAGCAATGAAGGGACTGATGGTAATCAAAGATAAAGCGCTCTCGTTCGTCGTGTGATCGAGCGATGGACTGCTTCTACTGGAAGACAAAGCAAAACGCCATGTGCGGTATGGTAAGGTTATGTCCCGTCGGTGCATTCAGACGCAGATACATGCGGCTCCGCGTCGTCGCGTCGCAGGACGGCGTGGCATCGCGTGGCGTGGCGTGCCTGGCCGGCCGGCGGTCCGAGCGTCGGTGCGAGGACGTGGGGAGGGAGGGGATCGATGGCGTGAGGGATGGGGAGGTGGGGAGGTAGGATTTCCATTCGCGCGATCATCATTGGTCGTCACATGCTTACTTTTGACTTTCGACTTGATCCAGCCGTGGCTACAGCTGCGATGCGCGGGCCGCATGGTAGCGGGACCGGCTGGAAAAGCTCCGCCGGTGCGGTTGGTTGTGGATCGGTACGGTACACGACTGCGACGGAGAAGAGCACGTACGTGTACGTGTACGTCTACGTCTACGTCTATGTCTTGCCACGCACCCGTGTCCGTGTCGAGGCGGCGGCGAGCGCAAGTGCGTCCGGCGGTACAGCCAGCCGGTGCGAGGTCGCGCATTACGGCGATCTGCGTCTGCACCATACACGCGGCCGGGCGGCGAATGGCGAGCAGCTAACGGCGTCGTAGGTGAGATGGAGTAGATTACGTGCTAGATAGACCACGTATCGTCTGTACTATGGTGTACTCTGTGCTGTACCGTGCTGCGCTCTGCTGTCCTTTCTTGCTGGCATACTCACTCTAACGCGTCCCCTCCATCTCCCTCCGCCACGCCCCTCATCACCACCTAGCCGGCCGTGCCTGACGCGATGCGACACGGCGAGCGTCTATATCGACCGACGACGGCCCACCGCCACTCGTCCGCCCCATCCGGCGGCACCAGGTATACGTACTGTACTACGTAGTACGGCGCGTACGTACGTACATATGGTGCTTGCGATAGCCACACGTAAACTCACCTGCCCGCACCCACATGAGCACCTCTGCTAGCTTGCTCGCTTACTACTGCAACAGACGCGACTCCGGCATCCTTTTCTTTTCTTTTCTTTTCTTTTCTTTCCTTTCCCATCCCATTCCATCCCCTTCAGGCTGGCCTGGCCTGGCCTGGCCCATGTGGTCCCCCGGTCGATGGTCGGACGGGCGATGGCAAGCCGGTCGGTCAGCTTGGCCTTGCTCGCCGCGAGGCGGCCATGCTTGGCCTGGCTGGCTGGCCTGACTGGTCCATCTGCTCCTTCGTCTCCTCCGTCCCTTCGACGGACAGACAGACAGGACAGACACAGACACAGACACAGACACAGACACAGACGGCAACCGGAGACGCTTAAAACCTTCTTCTCCACCTCACCTCCCTCCATCTCATCTCGGCCCCGCCCTCCTCCTTCCTTCTCCTCCTCCCTCTCTACTCCACCCCTTCGCCGGTCCACCAGTCGTCCCCTTCTCCCGTCCCAACTCCTCCCTCTCTCTCACCTCCTCCACCGACGCAGATCATATCACCGTGCACCGCGCAGCCGGGTGAGTGGCGATGGAGCGCTGTGTGTGGTGCAGCTTGCCATCGCATCTCTTCGTTCGGCCTCATCCACGCTCGCACGCGCCGCGCCGCGCCGCGCACAGCGCATAGCGCATGCCGCCGGACCTGATGTCATCTCATCTCACCCAACTTATCCGATCTCCTATCCTATCCCTCCTCCGCTCCGCCTTTCCCCCGCACCGCAGACTTTGCGCGGTTCGGCTCCCGCTTCCGATTCCCCTTCGACATCTTGGCGCCGGTGACGACACGACAGCTCTAACGTTACACCGCCGGCTCAGCCGTTTTACGTTGCCGCCTTCGTCATCTCACCTTCTCTCTCCTTCCTCCATCCGGCAGGCGTACGTGAAAGAGAGGGAAGGAAAGAAGAAGAAGACGACGACGAAGAAAAAAGGACAGAAAGACAAGAAAAAAAAAACGTCGTCCCCCGCCCCTCCGGCCGGCCTCGAAGAGCGGGGGCGGCGGGCGCGTCCAAAGCGGATCCTCGGATCGATCGGTCGACCCGGTCGCCTTTCCTTCCCCCTCTCCTTCTCTCTCTGCAGTAAGGAGTCAGAGGACTCAATCGTCTCGAGCATAACCATCTCCTCGCCCTCCTCCGTCCTTGGCGCTGCGAGAAGGGGGGCCAGGCAACACCCGTTCATGAGCCGACCGCCAAACCGAACGCGACGGGACTACGATCACCGCCCCACCCTCCCACTTGTTTTCCCGCCGAGTGGCGAGGGAGAGCCGACCGGCCAGTCATGGACTCGAAGCGGAGCCCAAGCCCAAGCTCAAGTCGAAGCACAAGTCGAAGTCGGACTTGGAACTCAGGTCCATGCGGAACAGCCGCTTTACCCGTTCGCCGTCCCCGCGCGACTGTGGCAAGAAGCGACCCGACCGTCGTCATCGCAGTCGCAAGCGGGACATGGACACGCGGCGTATGGAGGCGGAGGGACGTCTGGAGTTGGAGCACACGCCGAGGATCGTCAGCGGTCGTCAGAAGACCTTGGGAGTGGGAGTGCATCTCCTCGACTGCACGCCTCTCCCGAGGAGCTGCGATGGCTCGAGGACCGAGAACGGTGGATGGTCTCCCAGCGTCGGATCCAATCCCAGACAGGGTGGCCTCTCGCTCACGCATCCCAACTTCAACCTCAACCTCTTCTACAGCCACAGCCACAGGGCGACAACGAAGGACGGTGGCCTCTGCCGCCTTTTTCGACGTCGGCATGGCCTGACGTCAGAGGCGCACGTCCGCGCATCCAACCTCATCCCACCCGTTTCCCTGCCCATCCTCATCCTTCCCATCTTTTCGACCCGACTTTGCCGCCGCTGCCGCCGCTGCCATCCGGGTACGTCTTCGCCGAGAACCACTTCACTCCCTTCTCCGCTCCTCTCCCAAGGCCACCGCGGCCCTTCGACCAGCCCTCCAGGGAGCGACGAGAGCGCACTTCTAGTACCATTATACCGACGCCCACCCGTCCCTCACGCCCTTCCGATCCTGCACGACGTTCCTTCGATCAAGCGTACTATGCCGACGTCCTCGCCTCCTCCGCGTCTTCATCCCATCCGCGCTCGCCCGACTCCAGTCCCCGTCATCGCCGCGTCTCCACCTCCGCCTCTGCCTCGTCGCCATCGACACGCCGTCCGCGTGCTCGTTGGTCGTCCTCTGCGTGGCCTCCATCCCGGTATGAAAGCTCTCCGCCACCGCCCACACAGCTGCAACTACCGGTGCCGCCGACGGTATCGATACCGCCCCCGTCGTCACCGTCGTATTCCGTGCATCTTCAAGAGACCCCCGCCCTCCATCCCATTTACCACCACCGCCACCCTCCTCCACCTCCACCTCGGCTTCGCTCCAATGTCGCCGACGTTGACGCGGGCCCGAGACAGCCGCAAGCCCCTTCTAGCGCCGTGTCGGATTGGTTCACCTTACCCAGCCTCGAGTATAACCTCCTTCGGTGAGCCGTTCCCTTTTAGAGTCATGCACCCGATGTCTCGTCGCTTTTGCAGCGCTCCTCAACGTCACCGGCTCCGGCCTGGCCGGCTCACTTCCCCCTGCCTTTCCCACGATTCGTTTGTTTTCGACCGACTGGCAGGTACGGCAGCCGCGTGGAGCAGCGGTCGCGCACTCGGTTCGCCCTGCGCGTTCGCCAGCACCCACAAGATGGCCTGGCGACGAGCACGTGTGACAACGATGCGCTCAGAGGAGGTGCGGGGGACGGACCGGTCTTGCGAGCGTTGCGTTTCGTCACGTCCCACTCGCTTCGAAGATAGCTCATTTGAGGCCTTTCGGCGCTCCTTCGCAGCGAGGACGCAGCCTGTCGATCCGCCTCCCATAGTGGAACTGGTGACGGAGGATGAGGAAGATGCGTGAGTAGACCGACGCGCGAGGCGTCTGGCTGCTGGCGCCAATCTCACGTCCGATTTCGATCGTTCGTCCCATTCATCCATATCTCTCTATCTTCAGTCGCTATCTCTCCACCGTCGAAGTTTTCCTTCTCGCCTGCCTCGTCCACGCGGATCCGCCGTTCCAGGATGAACCGGCGGTCGACGGGGGCAGGGCGCCCCTCGTCGGGGACAATCCTCAGTGTCCTTTTCTCAGCAAGGCCGTCGGCGCCAGAGGTGAGTGGACGGACCTGAAATGCGACGACAAACGGAGGAGAACACGGTGGCCGACCGCGCGTCGTCGTGCCCCCTTTCCCACAGACGAATGCTTCTTCGTCTTCACCGAGCTCGGCGTTTGGGCTCCTGGGTCGTTCCGATTGCGGTTCGACCTCATAGACCGAACCGGGTGAGTCGGCCGGCCGTCTTCCCGCCCCTTCCGCCTGCTCAGTCTCGTTCACCCCGTCCGTGCCCTCGCGTGGGAAGCGCCGAAATGCGTCCTGTCGCATCCGTCCTGTCGGAGGTCTTTCGAGCTCATCCACGAGGCGTGAGTCCTTGCTTCCGTTGCGTCTGTGCCGCTGTGTGCGCGCGTCGCTGAGCCACTCCTTCTAGTTCTACCCTGGCCAGCGCCGGTCATCGTCGCTCCTTCACGGCTTGGTGAACAGGGGTTTCAAGTACCGGCTGAATAGGGACGGATCGACGTAAGCGTCCCACACGCGCCCGACGCCGCTTTTACGGCGCCTCTTTCCCTACCTTCGTCTTCGCCGCCATCTAATCCATCCTTGTCTACTGTAAAATCCGGCGCTTCCAAACGCCAGCGACGGTCGTGGGAAGCTTTGCTGTCGTCGTCGTCGTCGTCGGCCCCAGCGCCGACGCGCTGTCCCGTCCCGTCGTACCCTTCATGGATCCGAGGCGTCATCTGGGCGACACCCGTCCTTCCTTTGAGCACGCTCCTCCCCATTTTGCATGATCTGCCGCTTCGTGTTCGTCGGTCGCACTCAAAAACGCCGGCTTCCGATTCCCCGCGTGCATGTAACCTTTTGCCCCTCGAGACTCTCCGACCTGCCTTGGGCCTCCTACCCGACGTTGCTGCCGCCTTTTCTTTCTCCACGGCCCCCTTTCCTTCGCATCAGCCTAGTCCAGACCCGGCCGGCTTCTTCGCATGTGCAAGTTCGCACCGCCCCTTCGTCTCTCTTGCCATTTTCTAGTTTGACCTCTTGTCCGTCGTCCGTCGTCCGTCCGTCGCATTTTTTTTTCTGGGGCGCCCCGCCCTGCCTCGCGTCGCATCTTGCCAATGTAGCTAGTCTAGTACCAGTCGGAGTTGGAGTCGTAGGAGCTCCGCCATTGACCCACATCGCCATCCATCCATCCATCCATCCATCCATCCATCGCGAGCATGTCACGTCACGTCACGTCACGTCGGTCGAGATCGAGATCGAGATGGAGAGAGCCAGATAGATAAATGTCTGCTTGTCGTTTGACCACTCCGTCCGTCCGTCCCTCCTTCCGGCCGTCCGTCTTGAGTGAGGGAGGGAGGAGGGAGGGGTAAAGCAGACGGCTCGTCCTCGCACATCCGTACCCAACATACAAGCGCACATACATGCTTACATGCCATGCCACCCAACGACGCTGACCAAGGCTTAACTAACTAACTAACGGTCGCGCCGCGCCCGCGCCTATTCCTCTTTTGCTTTTTGCTTACCCTTTCTTTCTTTCTTTCTTTCTTTCTTTTCTTTCTCTTCTCTCTTCGCTCGCCCCGCGCCGCGCGCCCGTCTCGTCGGTCCAGGGCCGGCTGGGCGCGAGGGAGGGAATGTTGCGCCGGACCGTGAACTGGTGGCGGTGGCGAGCGAGCGACACACCACTAGGACCCGTCTGGTGGCAAGACGATGGATGGATGGATGGACGAATGACCGGATGAATTGTCCGGCACAGATGGGGAAGACGAGAAGGAAGGAAAGAGGGATGCCATGCATGTATGCCATGCCAAAAGGATGCCGGCAAAATGCGTCCGAGCCGAGCCGAGACGTACAACAGATAACATACAACAGACGACGGATGACGGGACGGATGACTGATGACGGACGACAGACAGACGACAAAAGACAAACAAATAAAACAAGCAAACTGACAATGTCCTCCCGCAAGAAAAGACAAAACAAAAAACAAAACTCGGCTTCTTCCCCTGCCTCTATCTACCTACTGACGCGCGCGCGCGTCGGCCGATCAACAAGCAAACAAGCATGCAAGAAAGCCAAGTCAGGCCGGGAACGGGACGTTTCACCGACCGCCTCTGCCACCAGCGTTGGCCGAGCTCCTGCTGCTCAAGCCGAAAAACCCGCCGCCGCCGTTGCCGTTGCCGTTGCCGTTGCCGTTGCCGCCTTCTCCGTTCGTCCCAGCCCCCGCCCCCGCCCCCGCCGCCGATCCAGGCTGACCCTGGGACGAGCCGTTGCCGGAAGAGGCGCCCCCTTCAGCGGGGACGGGGACGAGCGGGGGTACAGGGCAGCATGCCGCGTCGGCACAGTCACCGTCGTCGGCGCAGCGGAGCAGACAGGCCGTCTCGTTGCGTCCCTGGAACGAAGGAGAGGGGAAGCGAGGTCAAGGCGACGCCAAACGGTACAAGGGTTAGGTCGAACTGTCGACTCACCAACTCGTTCGTGACCACATCCACGACCTGATCCGCCGGCGTCCTCGTCCCGCTCTGCGCGCCCGATCCCGCGCCGCTCGCCGGTGCCTGCGCCGCCGGTCCTTGCGTCGTCCCTCCTCCTCCGCCACCGCCGTCGGCGCCGCCCATTGGTCCACCACCACCACCGCCGCCGTCGGCGTCCCCGTCTCCGTTCCCTTCCCTCGTCGTCGTCAGTGCGCCCGCATCGCCTCTCCCTCCTTCCTCCGGCTCCTCAGGCACGACACCGACCAATCCAGCGAGGCCGGCTACGTCTCCAACAAACTCGGGCTGAATCGTACTAGAGTGAATGCCATAAGAGTGGAGGACGCGTCGGATGAGGCCGGCGACGCGCATGTATTCTGCGTTGCTCGTCCTGCTCACGTCTACGAGGACGTGGACCGAGGCGACGACTTTGGATTCGGAGAGTTGCCAGATGTGCAGTTCGTGGATGGAGAGCACGCCGGGGATGTCGCGGATGGACGCCTTGACGCGGCCGATGGGGATCGTCGACGGGACGCCCTGGAGAAGGATGAAGGACGCGGAGCGGACTGAGCGAAAAAAGAAATTATGGGTGAGCGAAAAAAGAAATTATGGGTCAGTCGACGCACGCGGTCTGACAACGAACGACAGGCAAGGGGCTCACCCAACGGCAAAGCAGAGCTAAAGATGATGCAAGTGATGACAAAGCTGATGAGCGGGTCGGCATAGAAGCGCCACTTAAAGTCGGTGTAGGCGATGAAGAGGCCCGCAGCGATGACGCCAACGTTGCCGAGGGCGTCGCCGAGGACGTGGAGGAAGACGCCGCGCATGTTCATCGAGCCTTCGCCGCCCTGTCCGTGACCGTGTCCGTGACCGTGTCCGTGGGCGTGACCGTGAGAGTGACCGTGAGAGTGAGAAAGAGAGTGGGAGCGGGAGCGGGAGCGAGCATGGGATCGACCGAAGCGGAGACGGCGCTGTTTCTTCTTGCCGTCACCCGCCGCCGCCGCCTCGCTGTCCACGTCGGTCACGCTGTGGCCGTGCGAGCGGCCAGCCTCGAGGTCGAAGTCGCAGCTCCTCTCCAGCGCCCTCGCCGCCTCCGTTTCGCCCTCGCCCTCGCCGCCGACATCGCCGTCGTCCTCGGACACGTCATCAATGTCCAACAGCACCTCGCCCGTGCTAGCGCGCGCAAGATCGCCCTCCTCAGACTCCTCCTCCTCGCTTACGACGGCGTCCTCAGCGTCCAACCTATCGCCTAGCGTGCCCGCCGTGCCTTTCCTCCGGCCCATCTCCGTCGGCACGCTCCTGCTGAGCTGCGTCGCACCATCACTGCCCACACGCGCGTGCCGAGCCCACTTACGCAGACCGTCATCATCGCCGCTATCCGAGTCGTCCTCCGCGTCACTCGCGCTCGCACTCACGCTCGCGCTCACGCCGCCACTGCCATCCCTGCCACGATCATATCCCATCTCGTGGGCCGCCTGCACGACAAACGCACGCGTCTGGGCGGGGTGGCCGTACAAGCTGCTGACGCTGCCCTGACGCGCACGGCTCGTACGTCCTTCGTCCAGCTCCCGCCAAGCGGCGTTCATGCTGACGGTGCGGCGGGAGGGGTGCGCTCGTGCTTGTCCGCCACCGCCGCCGCCACCAACGCCGCTGACGAGAGAGGACACGTGGAGGGGCATGGAGACGGGAGAGGGCAAGCCGGCGCCGGCACCGGTGCCGGCGGCCTTGCCGAAGCGGGGAAAGGTAGCGGAGGAGGGGAGTTTGGGTGATCCGTTGGCGCCAACGGAGGGGAAGGGCACGCCCGAGGCGTCCAAAATGGACGTGCGGGTCCTCCTGGAAGAGGTTGCGGCGGCCGAGCGGCGGGAAGCGTCGTCGGGAGGAGCGGTGGCACGATGATGCGAGTGGGCGTTGTCGAGCTCCGGATGGACATCCGCGTCGACGTTGGCCGCGTCGTCGGCGGTGGGGGCCACGACGTCATGATCATGGGCAGCGCCATGGGCCCCTCCGTGACCTTGGTCGTGGCCGTGGCTGTGGCCGTGCTCGTGGAAGAGAAAGAGGCCGAGGATGTTGGAGCCGAGACCGCATGCGCCAACGATGACGACTAGCTTTGGGTTGGAGATTTCTGTGGGGGCGCCAAGAGATAGAGGAGTGAGTGGAGATAGAGAGACAGACAGACGGGCTAGGGCTCACCTTGCACGTTGACGAAGCGCTCGATGGCCTCCATAAAGATGGAGAAGCAGAGGGCGAGGAGAAAGACGCCGTTGATGAGGGCGCCCAAGATCTCGGCACGCTGCCAACCGTAGGAGTAGCGGGGGTTGGAAGACGGGTGGCGTGCGGCGAGCTTGACGGCGTAAAGGGCGACGATGAGGCTGGGGGAGAGGGAGAGAAGGAGAGGATGAGAGGGAGAGAAGGAAAGGATGAGAGGGAGAAAAGAGAGGATGAGAGGAAGAAAAGGCACTGACGATAGGACATCGTTGAGCATGTGAAAGCTGTCGGCGACGAGGGCGAGAGAGCCGACGGCATAACCTGGGTGGGCAAGCAAGATGAGAAGAGATGAGATGAGATGAGGTCAGGTCGGGAGAAGGAAAAAGAACGCACCGATGATGATTTCAACAAAAAAGAAAGCAACGTCGATGACGAGGAGCGTCCAGATGCGCGTCGTGCGCGAGACGCCCTTCATCTTGTCGCGTGCGTCTAACAGAAGAGGTGGTGGTGGTGGTGGGAGGAAGGAGAGAAGGGAGAGCGGGCCGTGTCGCGTCGTGTGACAGCGGTGTGTGACGACGGAGGCGTCGGAAAGGCCGAGCCGAGCCGAGGAGATCGGACGGAAGAGGGGGTGGACCGGAATCGTCCGAGACGGGGCAAGGCGGCGCGCAAGGAAGCGTTGGCGGTGGTGGCGGTCGATAGAGTGTCTATCAGGCGTCGGCCGTGGTAGTGGTGGTGTTGGTGGTGGTCGCCGCCGTCGTCGTCGCCCACCACGCCGGTGAGGTGGCGGAATTTATAGGGAGCGCTTGGTGGCGAAGAAGGAAGACGGTGTGGATGGGCGGCGGGAGGAGAAAGAGATGGGGCGTGGGGAAGGAAGGAGAAAAAGAGGAAGAGAACGGTGGAACGTTGGCCGTCGGTTGGCGGCGCCGGTGTGACCTCGTCGGTGACGGCCGAGAAGAACGAGAAGAGCGTCGTCGATATCGATTCGAGGGGGAGGCACGCAGTGCAGTGGAGTGCCGCAGCATCTCGATGTTGCCGCAGCCGCCGGCGGTCACTCGTGTGGGTGCGGTGCTGGATCACGTGATGAGCGTCGATCGCCGATCAGCGCCGGATGAGGGTGGTCTGATTTTTTTCTGTCAGTCAGTCAGTCAGTCTGTCTCTCCGTCTGCCTACCTGCCTGTGTCCCCTCATCTGTCCGTCGAGCTGTCGTTCATACGCTGGGCACGTGACACGTGAACGAGTCGCGGTGGGCTCGGATAGAAGCGGGGCGAAGGAAGGGGCTCGAAGGCGAGCGAGGGAGCGACGGGTCCATCCATCTATCCGTCTGTCCGTCCGTCTGTTTCGTCCTCGCCTCGCCTCGTCCGGCGGTATGATCGCGCATATTAACAGGGGCGTCGTGCGGTACACACGCCGCGTTGCCGCGCTGCCTCACCGGGACGACCGGCCGTGGCTGGCTGGCGGTGAAGAGGAGGCATTGACTGCTGCGGGCGTCGGAGATGGAGAGAAGCCTGGCTAGCGGATGTGGCGGGGAAGTGGATGTGGAAATAGGGAGAGTGAAGAGTGAAGAGTGAATACTGAGCGTGGTCGTGTGTGTTGTTTGGGTGATTGCTATGTGTGTGTATTAGATGGCATCGAGGGGCAAGCCAAGCCGAGCGACCGTGTCCGCCCCCTGACGTGGTTTGGCCTGCAACTCCTTCTCGCCACCGCTCCTTCTTTTCGTTCATCGCTCATCATCCCTCCTTTTTTTTTCGCCCACCACCACCATCACTCCTTCTCTTCATCTTCCTTCTTTTCTTCCTTCTACTCCCCCCTTCTCTTTCTTTCCTCCCCTCCCTTACCCCTCGTCCGCCGCCCCTCTTTTTCCTCTCCCTCGCCCACGCAGTAACACCGCAACTGCCACTGCCACTACTACCGCTACCACCACCACCACCACCACCACCACCACCCGCTCACCCACCCCCCACCAGCCACCGACCCAAGCGGCCGCCGTCGTCTCCCCCCGCCGCCATGGCCGGCACACGCTCTTCCTTCTCCCGCTTCGGCGCCCTCGCTGCCGACGACGACCACGCCGCCCACCCACCACCACCACATCCCCGACACGACAACGACGACCTCGACCTCGACAACGACAACGACAACGACAACGATGCCGCCTCCCTTGCCGCTCTCCCCCCTCCCATCACCGACGACGCCATCGTCGCCCTCCTCGGCGACCGCTTCCGCCACGACCTCATCTACACCTCCCTCGCCGCACCCCCCTCCTCCTCCTCCCTCGCCATCGTCGCCGTCAACCCGTTCAAGTTCACCCAGCGCAACTCCGACGCCGCCCTGGTCGACTATGCCGTCGACTACCGCGATACCTCTCGCACCCGCCGCATCGACCTCCCCCCTCACATCTTCAAGCTCGCCTCCGATGCTTATTTTTATATGCGGAGGACCGGCCAGGATCAGGCCGTCCTCTTCACCGGCGAGTCCGGTAGCGGAAAGTCGGAGATGCGCAGACTCGCCATCAAGAGCCTCGTCGACCTCTCCGTCAGCGCGCCCGGAAAAAAAGGCGCAAAGCTCACCGTCCAGATCCCCTCCGCCGACTTTATCCTCGAGTCCTTCGGCAACGCCTCCACCGTCGACAACCCAAACGCCTCCCGCTTTGGCAAGTACACCGAGCTTCAGTTCAACGACCGCGGACGTCTCGCCGGCGCCAAGACGCTCGACTACTATCTCGAACGCACCCGCGTCGTCCAACGCCCCGCCGGCGAGCGCAACTTCCACGTCTTCTACTACCTCGTCGCCGGCGCCTCCCCCGACGAGCGCGCCCACCTCCGCATCCACGACCGCCCCGCCTCCGCCTTCCGCTACCTCGCCGGCTCCCGCTCCGCCCCCGGCGAGGACGCCGCCAAGTTTGGCACCCTTAAGCAGGCCTTCAAGAACGTCGGCCTCTCCAAGCGTCACGTCGCCCACGCCTGTCAGACCCTCGCCGCCATCCTTCACCTCGGTCAGCTCGAGTTCTACCAGGACGGCCACCGCACGACCGAGACCGCGTCCGTAAGCAACCCCGACGTCCTCGACCTCGTCGCCGACTTTCTCGGCGTCCCCTCCAACGCCCTCCGCGATGCCCTCACCTACAAGACAAAGCTCATTCGCGCCGAGGTCTGCACCGTCCTCCTCGACGCCGACGGCGCCTCCGCCCACCGAGACGACCTCGCCAAGACGCTCTACTCCCTCCTCTTCGCTTGGCTCAACGAGACCATCAACCAGAAACTCTGTCGCGACGACTTTGCCAACTACGTCGCCCTCTTCGACCTCCCCGGCCCCCAGAACCTCGGCCGCGCCGGCGCCAACGGCCTCGACCAGTTTTGCGTCAACTTTGCCAACGAGTGCCTCCACCGCTGGACCCTCCGCCACATCTTCGAGCGCAACAGGGACGACTTTGACGCCGAGGGTCTCCCCGCCTTTGCCGGCCCCGACGTACCCTTCTTTGACAATGCCGAGTGCCTCCGCCTGCTCACCCATCAGCCCGGAGGCTTGATCCACATCATGGACGACCAGGCCCGCCGGGCGCCCAAGAAGACCGACCGCACCATGATCGACGCCTTTTCCAAGCGCTGGGCCAATCACGCTTCCTTCAAGGTCGGCCCCGCCGACAGGTCCGGCCTGCCCACCTTTGTCGTCAGCCACTTTTCCGGCGCCGTCACCTACTCGCCCGAAGGCTTCCTCGAGCGCAACTCGGAGGCCGTCAGCCCGGACTTTGTGAGCCTCTTCCGCGGAGACGACGACGGCGGCGTCGGCAAGACGCCTGCTGCTGCTGCTGCTGCCGCCGCTGCCTCCGCAGGCAGCTCCAACTCGTTCATCAGGGGCCTCTTCGCCAGCGACGCCATCGCCACCCAGGTCCACCCGCGCAACGAGGCTACCATCGTCGCCGCTCAGCAGAGCGTCAAGCCTATGCGCGCTCCCTCCATGCGCAGGCCCGCCGCGGAGGCCGCCGGTGCCGGCCCCGGTGGCTTGGGCCGGTCTGGCACGCTCAGGAGGACGGGGACGAGGAAGAACGCGGCGTCGGCGGCGCCTGCCACCGCCGCCGAGGCCGACGACGATTCTGACGATGAGGGCGCTACTGCCGTCGAAGGCGGCGGCGGAGGAGCCAAAAAAGGCGGGAGCAACAACAAATACGCGGGCATGCGCTGCGTCGCGGGCGAGTTTCGCTCAGCGCTCGACACGCTCTTCGAGACGCTCGACGAGACCAAACCGTGGTTCGTCTTCTGCCTCCGCCCCAACGACTCCTCCCACCCACACCAGTTCGAACCCCGCGTCGTCAAAGCCCAAGTACGCTCATTGTGTCTACCCGAAATGGTGACAAAGCTCGCGTCAGGCGAGTCGGGTGTGAGAGCGGCCGAGTACGCGGTGAGCATGACGCACGAAGAGTTTTGTGAGCGATACGCAGATACGGATTGTTTGGGCCATGCGGTGCCCGCCATGGCGGCTGCTAGAGGGGGAGAGGCGAAGCAGAAGGTGTACGATGCGAGGGAGCTCATGAGCTGGGGCGATGAGGAGGCCGTCGTAGGCAGGTTCAAGGTGAGCAGCGAACGTTCCGGGCGTGGTTCTCCCACCAACCCATCGCTGACTTTTTGCGTGCCCCCCCAGGTCTTCCTCACCCACGCCGCCTTCCGCGAACTCGAAGACGATCTCCGCGCCAACGACGCCGAGGAAATCAAGCGCAACCAGGCCAAGGCGGCCGTCGAGGCCGAGATGGCCGCTGGCGTCTCTCCTCGCGACCCCTTTTCGCCCTACGCCGGCAAGGACGACTACCCCGCCGGCGCACCCGCCTACGACGACCCCTTCTCTTCGTCCGCCGCCCTGCCCCTCGTCGGCGGCGGCAGGAGGCCCTTCGATGACGCTGGCTTGGACGACAACAAGACCGAGTACAGCGCCGACTGGACTCACTCTCGCTCCCAGAGTCATCTCGGCTTTGGAGAGTCTGCCTCCGTCTACGGATCCGAGCTCTACGCCCCCTCGCGCAACATGTTCGCCGACGTCAACAATGCTCGCGGCGGCGGCGGTGGCGGTCGTGGCGATGGCGCCGCCGTCGCCGCCGGCTTGGACGAGAAGATCGTGCCGGCCGGTGGTGCCGCCCCGCTGCTCCCGAGCGAGGAGGTGGCGGCCGAGGTGCGCGAGTCGTCGACGCGCAAAAAGTGGAAGGCCCTCGTCTGGATCTTTACTTTTTGGTTACCTGGACCGTTGCTCAGCTCGATCGGGCGGATCAAGCGACCGGACGTGCGGATGGCTTGGCGCGAAAAGCTGACCATCAACATGCTCATCTGGCTTCTCTGCGCCGCCGCCGTCTTTGTCATCGCCGTCCTAGGCAACCTCATCTGTCCCAAGGAGTACGTCTTCAGCCAGTCCGAGTTCCAGTCGTATATCAACCCGGCAAAGGCCTACACCGCCATCCGCGGCGAGGTGTTCGACCTGACCAACTTGCTCAACAGCCACCGCGCGGCGGTCAACGTGGTCCCCGACAAGGCCATCCTCGCCTACGCTGGCGTCGACGCCACCAAGCTCTTCCCCGTCCAAGTCTCTGCGCTGTGTGCCGGCGTTGACGGTCAAGTGAGCCCCTGGGTGCAGATGGACGCGGGCAACGTGACGGACCCGAACGCGCAGTACCACGACTTTCGCTCCTTCCACACCGACGACGCTCGTCCCGACTGGTACTACGAGCAGATGATCTACATGCGCTCCAACTACCGCACCGGATTCCTCGGCTTCACGCCCACCGCCGTTGCCCAAAAAGTCTCCAAGGGTTCGGCGGTGGCCATCTACCGCGGAGGCGTCTACGACGTGTCCCAGTACATCGCCCAGGGCAACCAGGGCGTCCTGATGGCCCCGCCGGGCATGCGCGCGCCTCCGAACTCGAACCTAAAGTTTATGGACGACACCGTCATCTCACTCTTCACTCAGAACCCGGGCAAGGACGTGACTACCAAGTTTGACAAGCTCAACCTGCCCGCAGACGTACTAGAACGTCAACGGGTGTGTCTCCGGAATTTATACTTTATCGGAAAGGTGGACAGTCGAAACTCGCCCCAATGTCTTTTTTCGCGGTACATCCTCCTCGCCCTCTCCATCGTCATGGTCGCCATCATCGGCTTCAAGTTTCTTGCCGCGCTCCAGTTCGGCAGGGTTCGCGCGCCGGAAGACCATGACAAGTTTGTGCTCTGCCAGGTGCCGTGTTATACCGAGGGGGAGGAGTCGATGCGCAAGACGATCGATTCGCTGGCTGCGCTCAAGTACGACGACAAGCGCAAGCTGCTGGTCATCATCTGCGACGGCATGATCGTTGGCTCCGGCAACGACCGTCCGACGCCGCGGATCGTGCTCGACATTCTCGGCGTCGACCCCAACCTCGATCCGGAGCCGCTGAGCTTCCTGTCGCTCGGCGAGGGTGCCAAGCAACACAACATGGGCAAGGTGTACGCGGGCTTGTACGAGCACGCCGGACACGTCGTTCCTTACATCGTGATCGTTAAGTGCGGCAAGCCTTCGGAGCGCCAACGGCCGGGCAACCGAGGCAAGCGCGACAGTCAGATGGTGCTCATGCGTTTCCTCAACAAGGTCCACTTTGGCTTGCCCATGAGCCCGCTCGAGCTAGAGATGTATCACCAGATCAAGAACGTGATCGGCGTCAACCCGTCCTTTTACGAGTATATCCTCCAAGTCGACGCCGATACGGAGACGGAGCCGCTGAGCTTGAACAAGCTCGTGTCTGCGTTCACGAGGGATAAGAAAGTTATTGGTCTTTGCGGAGAGACGAGCTTGAGCAATGCGAAAAAGTCGTTCATTACCATGCTTCAGGTCTACGAATAGTGAGTGTCGTGTTGGCTGTCATCGTTCGGCTTTTTTTTTTTTTTTTTAAAAAAATGACACCTACCTATTTTCTCTTTCTCTTTCAGCTACATCTCGCACTATCTCGCAAAGGCGTTCGAATCCCTCTTCGGCTCCGTCACCTGTCTTCCCGGCTGTTTCTCCATGTTCCGCCTCCGCACGCCCGACACGCACAAGCCGCTCTTCATCGCCAACCGGGTGATCGAGGACTATGCGGAGAACAGGGTGGACACGCTGCACATGAAAAACCTGCTTCACTTGGGCGAGGACCGATACCTGACGACGATCATCCTCAAGCACTTTCCCAACTACAAGACCATCTTTGTCCGCGATGCAAAAGCCAAGACGGCGGCGCCGGATGAGTGGAGGGTGCTCCTCTCCCAGCGACGTCGGTGGATCAACTCGACGATCCATAACCTTGTTGAGCTTGTTTGGACGCCCGGCCTCTGCGGTTTCTGCTTGTTCTCCATGCGGTTCATCGTTTTCATCGACCTGCTCTCCACGCTCATCGCCCCCGTCACGGTGGCGTACATCGTCTACCTCATCTATCTCATCGCCGCCACGAGCCAACAGGTGCCGGTGACGTCGCTCATCATGCTCGCCGCCATCTACGGTCTACAGGCCATCATCTTCATCCTCAACCGCAAGTGGGAGATGATCGGATGGATGGTGATCTACATCATCGGCATCCCCATCTGGTCCTTCTTCCTTCCTCTTTACTCCTTCTGGCACATGGACGACTTTTCCTGGGGTAACACTCGTCTGGTGCAAGGAGAGAATGGCAAGAAGCTGATCGTACACGACGAAGGAAAGTTTGACCCGTCTGTCATCCCGCTCAAGTCGTGGGACGAGTACGAGGCCGAGCTCTGGGAGCGCGGCGACGTCCAGTCCTTGCGCTCCTTCGCCCCCGGTGCCGGCCCCCTCGGTGCCTCCGGCGGCGCCCACAAGGGCTCCCCCGGCGCTTCGATCTACGGCGGCGCCTCGGTTTACGGCGGACCGTTCACGTCCGGGAGCGTTCGCATGGGAGCGCCGTCGCCCTCCCCGTCCGGCTACTTCGACACCGCCATGCCCAGATCGCCCATGCCGGTGCCGCACAGCCGGCAGCCGTCGGCGTACACCCTCGGCTCCTTCCACCACTCCGGCACCGGCACCCAGACCCCGCTCGGCCAGTTTAACTTTCCTCCGCAGGCCAATTTTTACTCGGGCGCGTCCGCCTATGGAGGTTCGCAGGGTGACCTTGCGGCCGAGCAACAGAGCTTGTACGGCTTTGGCGGTGCCGGACAGTATCAGTATCAGCAGCTGCAGCAGCAGCAGCAGCAGCAGCTGCAGCACCGTTCGTCCTTCGCTCCCTTGCAGCTCTCCAACATCACGTCGTCGCCGGCCTCGGCTCCGCTCGTGGACGTGGGCACGCCCGGTGCGGGCACGGCCTCTGCGTCTCCGTCTCCGGGCTTGCCACCGGATGAGGGCATCGTGGCCGATCTTCGACAGCGTGAGTGTCGAAGGAACAAAGAAAAAAAGAGCGAAAAGACTGACTCTGACCATCTCGCCCGTTCCTTCCTCTTGACCACTCGTTTCCCCAGTGATCGCCCAAGCAGACCTATCGACGATCACCAAAAAAGCGCTGCGAGAAATGTTGGAGAACAAGTACGGCGCGCCGATCGCGCCCAAGAAGGCGTTTATCAACTCGACCATCGATTCGCTCTTGCAGGACCAGCTGTGATGCCGGGACCGTGGTCGACTTTTTTTTTCTCCCTTTTGTTCGCGTCGTCTCGTCTCTCTCTCTTTTTCGCTCGCCAACCAGTTCGGTGGGCGGCCTTCTCGATGGACAATCTGGGTTCCCATAGACGACCTCGCTCCCTCCCCCACCAGCCTCTTGGGTTTATTTTTCGTTTTGTTTTGTTTTGTTTTGGTTTTTTTTTTTACGTTCGTTTTCGCGCCGGTCTTTCTGTTTAGGGTCATCTCCCTCCATCCCTCCCCATCGTGACAAGTTTCCTTTCGGTCGCCTCCCCTTCTCGACTGCTCGATCTCTCACCACATCATCGCAAGCCACGGACACTATTCCTTCCTCGATCCTTTCCCTCCCCTCTCCTCCTTCGCTCTCCTCACTCAGCCCACGAATGTACTCGAACATGAACCTTGCAATCGGACCAGACCGGTCGGATCGAGTCATTTTCCTCGTTTTTCTTTTCTTTCCCCTTCATTCTCGACTCAAGATGGGAGGGCGAAGAGACGGACAAGGTTTGGCGATGTGTGCGGAAAATACGATACTGGTACATGCGAATGGACGAAAAAAGGAAGGAAGGGAGGGGACGAAAGGAGGAGAAGAAGGAAGGGAAACACAGGAAGAGACGGATGGGCGGACCCCGGGAAGGGACCGGGGGCGGGGGGGGTCAGCTGCTTACGAAGCGTTGGATCAGGGCCTGCAGATGGATGGATGGATGGGCGGCGAGGCGATGTCGGAGGGAGGAAGCCGAAGGGGATTAATTGATTGACTAAGTGATGGTGGAGAAAAAAAAAGAAAAGAAAAGAAAAGAAAAACACGCACGAGAAGGCCCTTCGGATCGGCACCCCTAACCTCATCCACGCTCTTGCCGCGAACAAAGACGACAAAGGTGGGCATGGCGCGCACGCCGACTTCGGCGGCAATGTCGGACTGCTCGTCCACGTTGACGGTGTAGAAGCCCATTTGCTGGGAGAGGACGGGAGACGAGGAGAGCTTGGTGTAGAGCGGGCGCATGAGCGTGCAAGGGTTGCACCTGCGATGGCGATCGAAAGGAAGCGAGAGTTCCGTTTCAATCGGCTGTGGGAGGGGCGACGCGACTCGACGAGGCCTGGGACGACTCACCAGCTGGCGTCTGAACGGGGCAAAGACAAGAGCGCGTAAGAGGCGAGCAGGCAAAGGCGGCGGCGGCGACGGCGTGAGCGACGTCCGATTCGATGGAGAAAACGACGAGAGGAAGCTCACAAAAATCGACGAGGACGGGCTAACGAAAGATGGAGCGAGGAAGTCGCGCGGTGGGGGAGGAGGCATGAGAACGTGAGCGACGAGTCGAAATCGACGTGTTAGCCCGGCCTGGGCCGTCGTAGATTCAAGACGAAAATCGCGGTAGACGTATGTATTTCACCTTGGGGCCGTTAATCTGTTGAAAACGCGGAGCGAGGGAGGCACAAAAAGAGTGAGCGAACCATCCTGCGCTTTGGTCAACGTCCCCCATCTCCTTCCTTCGCTGCGTCGCGTCGCTGAAAAAAAAAAAAAGACACTCGCAATGTCCTCGAATTGCTCGATGGACTTGATCGCTGTCGGGGGGACGATCACGGGAGGACGGGCAGCGTAGACAGGAGGGGTAAGAGAGCGTCAGCGGCCTTGAGAAGGACAGGCTGAGAGCAAGAGCACGATAGGAAAACGTACGAATAGGCGAGATGGCCATCTCATCGTGCGTGCCATACGTGTGAGCGGACGTGTCTGTCTGCAACTCCTCCGTTGAGGTGGGCTCGCCTCCGCCTCCGACCGCGGAACGATGCAAGGATGGGTGATGGACCGAGGGCACCATGTAGCAAATACGTTTCGTTTCGCAGAAATGCTACGTTCGAGAGAGAGAGAGAGAGAGTCAGCCGACTCGAGGGAGTTGAGTCGCTCACTCGCTCGCACGACCGGCGATCGTGAGCGGGAACGGGGACGGGGGACGCAGTGAACGGCCGACGGGGACAGAGAGCGGGGAGTGGTGTTGCGGAGGAAGAAAGACGAGAAAAGGTCGGTGGCGGTTCTGAGGAGGGGATATGGAGCGAAGAAGGGGGGCTGTAGAGTGTGGCGAGGGGAAGGTAGGGGGCGGGGAGGAAGTAGCGGGGAGTGAGTGAGCACGGCAGCCAAGCCAGGCCGGTCTTATCGACGTGGGCCCGAACCCGACGGACGAGCTGTGGCTGTCCGTCCGTCCGTCCGTCCGTCGTCGCGATCAAAGCTCGTGAATGAGGATGGAAGTATTGTAAGTCGGTCGTAGGCGAGCGAGCGCTTTGCTTTGCTTTCTTTCCTTTCCTTCGATCCCTCCACCGATCGACCAACCGACCGACCGGGTCGACCAGGCACGTCGTAACTTGACCCCGGCCGAGCCGCTCGCTCAGCGCGATTCACTTGCACGCCCGCGCAATGCGATTGCGATTGCGATTGCGATTGCGATTGCGATTGCGATGGCGATGGCCGACCGCGCCGCCGCGGAGGCCGAGTAAAGCAGAGCCGAGCCGGAGTGAGGATGGGATGGCGAGCAGAACAGCACGTCCTCCACGGCGGCCGACGGCCCGACCTTTAACTCCGGAGTCGGACGCCGGACCTCGCCTCGGGATCACGTAATCACGCTCACGATCCGCCCCGCCCGCGCCGGAGAGAGCGCTGAGCTGAGCGAAGATCCGATCATGTCCCGTCATTCGCATCGCCATTCTTGCGTCTTACCCACCGTCCATGCCGTCGAGCGCCCTTGGGAAGGACACCGGATGGATCGGATGGATGTGCATCTCGAGGAGAGCGACGGAGGGAGGGAAGGAGGGAGGGAGGGAGGGAGGAAAGAAGCAAGAAAGAGGACTGCAATGCTGTTGTCGATAGCATGCTCATGCTCCTCCATTCGAACCGATGGTCGACCCCATACATGTGGAGGATACGTATGTTACAGTGACGGGACATAAACAGACACACAGCCCCCGCAGACGCACTGGTGCTCGCATCACATCGCATGCCCCGCGTAGCTCTTTCTCGCTCGCTGGCGGGCACTAGGCATGTATGTGCGCATGCTCGGCCTGCACCACGCCCGACATCCCATCGCCTTGCCACCCCGCTCGCTCCTTCTACTCCGAACAGCCCCACTGCTGGCCAGATCCGAGGCCCCGACCCATCACATCGGCTTGGCAGGCAACTGCGTCGGCAGAATGCCAAAACGCTTCTTGATCGTCACGCGGTGCCGCGAGAACTTGTCGTCGGGAGAGAATCGCGCTACGCGTCGCGGGACGTGGTGGAGTAGTGCACGTGTGGGAACCGAGTTACGTCGGCGTCAGGGAATGGCATGGAAGGAAGTGGACCAAGCAGGCCGCAAAACTCACCAGGATGGGCCGACTTGGTGATCTGACCGGATTTGGTCAGTTTCTGTAAGCGATCGGGTAGGGGAAGTACAAGGCAAACACGGAGAGGGCAAGGATGAGTGGCGGAAGACGATATTAAACCCCGCCCAGTGGAACGTCCGTCGAAGAGACGAATGAAATCGAGTGAAGACCAGCTGGAAGCACAGGCTTGCTCACCTTGAGGGTGTAGACCCGGTTGCCGTTCTGATCGATTCGAGTTGGCGATAGAGACGAGACGCGAGTAAAGCAAAGCATGCATGGCAGAAAGGAACATTGCGAGAGGGAGGGGCGGTCGTAGAAGAGAGCTAGATCAGCCGTTGCCAATCGACCGGACCATGTACGGACAGCCACACATGAGGAAGCAAGGTCCACCATGACCACCCGCTCACCTCATCCAGCGTGTACATCAAATGCATCTTGGATATTAAGCCCGCTCGACCGCTCCGCGTTGATGTCGCTTCCAGTCAGGATTTACGGAGGAGGGAGATGAGATAGACAGATGGTCGATGATGGCCGGACTTGGGGGACGTGCAATGACGTGAAGGGAGTGCGCAACCTGGATGAAATTTCAGAGACGTCGAAGTGCCGCAGCCGTCGCAGTGCCGCAGCAGGCCAGTCGTCGAAGGTGAAGGCCACCCACGTACACGTGATCATCTGCCGCAGCGCAACTTCGCCTCCGCACGAAATGAGAGTCCGTCGTTCAGGCCTCTTTCGCTCCTTCCGCAGGCCTCACATTCCATCGAGTGCCGAAGCGGCGGTGCACGTCCCTTAAAGAGGTCGTTGCGAGCGAGGATGAAGTAGCTCATACATCCGTCTTGCCCCTTCTGTCTTCGCGCTGAATTAAACGAGTAGGACACGCTCGGCCATCGCCTACAGAATTTAACCAACAATCCTTTCCTTTCCGAACTTCCATCGAGCGGTGCACCATAACACATCACATCGACCAACGGTAACCACGGCTCATTCTGACGAGCGCCCCGAACTCGAGCGCGAGGAAAACGACGAAGACGAAGGGCGGGCGGGTGGGGAAGACACGCGTCGTGTCGCTCTTCGAACCAGCCGCTTTGCCGGCTCGAAGACAAGTCGGGCGAATGGTGGAGCCGCGTAGAGGGATAGACCAATGCGGAGGGGCAGAAGGGCCTGTGCGCGGATGTGGTAGTATGAAGCGAAGAGAGTCGCGTTGGTCTGATCAGATGGGCCCAAACGATCCCCGGCAGCGTCGTCGCTCTCCGCTCGCACACCCACCTTCGTGACGGCATACGCAGCCACTGCATCTGCGAACCCTCCTGCAAGCTTGACAGAGCCTGCTGTGCTTGTGCGATCGGGAGACGCCGATGACTGGACGGTAGGACGATCCTGATCGTCCTTGCTGTCTTTAAGACCCCACAGACCCTTCCTCCTCCCATATTTCTCCGCCCTCACTATCCCTTCGTCAACCCATGCCTGCACCCAGCCAAAGGCTCCGCTCGTGCCCTCGCCCTCTGCACCATCTCCCACCCGTGCACCAACCCTGACACCCGCCATCTCCAAAACCCGCTCCCCGGCCCCGGCCCAATGGAACGCGAAGAACAAGGCGACAAGAGGCACGATGGCGGTGAGCTCGTGGAGGAAAAGGAACGATAAAATCAATGACGCTGGGTCTGAACCTGTTTTGGCGGCTCTAGCGCGGAGAGCATCCAAGGCCGCTGTGAGGCGGGTGGGGCGGCGGGCGTTCGGTGTTGGAGAGGTGGAGAGGCCGCGAGACAGGAAGGCGCGAGAGCGACGGGCAGACGATGAGGCGTGAGGAGGAGACGTAGTGAAGGAGGCTGAACGGAGGAGACTGGAGCGCAGTCCAGAGAGTCCAATCGGGAGGCTTCGTATGGTCGATGTCATTTCGACGACGCCTGGAAGTGGAGGGAAGAAACAACGGACGAAAATTGTGCGCCTCTGGCGCCCAGTGGGTCGACGACGCTCGGGCCATGCCTTCCTCGGCTGCGGCAATCCCTCGTTTGCATGTCGGCCCGAGCCGACATGCGTTCCTTCTTCTCATCTGACATCCACCACATACACCTCTCTCCCGAACCGACTTGCCACCCTTCACCCCACTTTCCTCCGCCACTTTGCCCGACGTGTCTCCGTAACACCCTCCCTTTCGTCCTTCTCCGGAGATAGATAATTAGACAATCGGACGGATAGAGCCATAGACGCTTCCTTAGACTCATAGAGCGACGCTCTGTCGGACGTCCTTTCGCTTGCATTTTCCTTTTCGCCTCATCCATTCTCAGCTTAGATAGGCATTGTGGACAAGCCTTCTCGTCGCCCTTTCAATCTGCGCCTCGTCGCTTGTCTTTTTCAAATCTTCGTCTTCCTTCGCTCTTCGCCCCCCGTCCACTCTTCACTCAATCGCCCACCGCCAGCCATGATCGCACCCGCACCCCCTTCCCACGCCCACGGCCGCCGGCGCTCCTCAATCTCCCGCCCCCGGCGCCCGTCCCTCTCTTCATCCCCCTCCCAAGCTCAAGTCCACGCCTGTGTCGAGGCGTTGTCTTCTTCGCCGCCCAATGCTCCGCGAGCGCCCGCTATCAAACAGATTCAACTTCAGTCTTCGAGCAAGCAACTTCCCACCCTCCTCGCTCGCGAGCCACTCGATCTCTCCCGCCAGTCGGGAACCTGCGATGTCGGGCCTGAGGAGGTGCGATTCGAACCCGCTTGTGTGGGTCTTCCGGCAGGGGTCAAAGAAGACTCCCAACGCAACGCCTTGCCTCCTCCCAATCCATCTCCACCTCCCACAGCCTTTCTTCCCCCTCTCAAATCCAGCCCGTCACTCGTAGAGCTCTCCTCCGCTATGGACCGGCTCGCACTTTGCGGTTACGGGGTTCAAGCTCACCCCTCAGCTTACAGCGCCAACAAGGAAGCGTTGGACGGTGCTAATGATCAGTACGACGGCGACGACGATCGGCCGACGCTGGACGCTTTCGAACACCGCTTTGCGACCACTTGGCTGGAACGACTCGTCGCTTCCGCCGCTTGGTGGCTGGACCAGGACCAGGCGGAGACCGAGGAGGTGATCGAACGAGCTGCCGGTTTGCTCTCTGGAAGTGTACGGATGAGACGTGGAGGTGATAAGAAGACGGATACGGGCCACGCGGACGAGGGCAGGGACGAAGAAGAGGACGGACCAGCACTTCTGCGGAACTTTAGCTTTCCTTTCTGTCCCGCGTCGTTCCGGCCAGAAGCGGCGGCAGCGTCGTCCTCAACATTAAATATCTCTCCTTCCTACGCCTTGTCGGCTCCCTCATCCTCTTCCTTCCATGGTCCTCGCTCGCCGTCCTCATCTCCTGAGGTTTTGATAACCCTCAATGACGACCCTGTCTCAATGACCGATCCCACCTCGGTTGGCACCCAGACCTGGGCCTCGGCCAGCATTCTAGCAGAATGGATTGCCGCGGAGCCGGATCGGTTCCTGCTCAGCGCTGAGTTCGCGCCCTGTGCAGGCCACGTGGACGTCAAGCAGCCTTTGACAGGGCAAGGGAGGCGGGGAAGGATCCTCGAACTGGGAGCTGGAACGGGTCTGGCGGGCATAGTTACCGCCAAGGTCCTTCAGCTCCGAGGTACCCTCGAGATCGCGCCTCACGGCTCCTCTCCCGTTCCGCCCGAGGTGGTCTTAACGGACTACCACCCTCTCGCGCTGAAGAATTTGCGCGACAACGTCAATAGGAATGGGCTCAGGTGTCGGTCCAATTGTCTTGACTCTGGCGATGACGAAGGTGGGGATGGGTGTGATATGGGAGAGGGGGATCGTGTGGAGGCTGGGACTGAAGATCCGGTCGTAGAGGTGCGCAAACTGGATTGGGAGGCTGTTTATCGATCCTCCCTCGACGCTCGCCGTTTGTGTGGCGAATCCCTCTGTTCTGCCACCGACACCGACGAGGACGACACTTTCGACGTTATCCTCGCGGCCGACGTCATCTACTCTGCCTCCCACCCATCTTGGATTCGCGCCTGTGCGGAACGCTACCTTCGCAAGCCACCTCCGTCTCTGTCATGGCGTGGGCCGTCCTCTGTTGCTCCTGCGATGCATCTCGTCTCTGCCCTTCGATACACCCCGCGGAGACGAGAGGAGCTCGAGAAGCTGGAGCAGGTCTTCGGCCCCGTAGTGGACGTCAATAAGCGTCCCTCTGACTCCAGCTCTGGCTTTAGAGAGAGCGAAAGCGGAGCGTGCTCGCCCTCATTCGCTTCTCCGTCCACTTTATCGTCACAACCCTCTGACCCTCCGATTCATGGGAGGGACGAAGGTTATCCGCGGTCTCGACCCCAGCTCCGGGGACAACGATGGTGTCTCGCAGTCACGCAGCGCACTGTGCTGCCGCGGAAGCCGGGCGTGGGCAGGGCGGACGAAGGAGGGTATCTGTACTATCGTGTTCAATGGATAGAGGATTGGGATTGAGCTCCCTTGGGCCCTGGAGGTTCGAAGGGTTCATCGGCTTGTCGGAAAGGTGCTTTTTCGGTAATTGAAAGTTTCTCTCTGCCTTAGTTACCCTTTGTGAGTCGTGCGGGATCCAGGCTTTGCGAGTTAAGGTGGTGTTGGCGGTTTGCACCGTAGACAACGTCAATTCATCAAATTATGTAGGCCGGCGGAGTGAATCGCGGTAGTCTAGATGGCTCGTCTTACGCCGCAAGAGGATCGAAAGACGAGAGTGGAAAGCGGAGGGGCCAGCTTGAGCACGGTCTCTTTCTCCGACCTCTCAAACGTCAATAAACAGACTGACACGAGCCGTCGCCCCCACCCATTCACAAGAACCACTTTCCAGTTCCCTTCGCAGCGTTCATCGCCGTAAACTTTTTCGTCTTCGCCACGAAATCGCTCGCTCCTTTCTCGAGACTCTGCAAGCCATCCTCGAGGTACTTCATCGTCTCCCCCCTTTCCTCCAAGGCATCCACGTTCATACGCAGCTGCTCTCTTGTTGCTTCTGTGCGGCGCGAAGTGGACGCCTCGCGGGAGGCGGAGGCCGACGAATCCTGGCGGCGGGCAGGGCGAACACGTGGTGGTGGAGAACTCGCCAGGCCTTGGATAACCGGCGGCTGGGGTGGCGGCGGTCGATCGGGTCCAGCGAGAACCTGGGCTCAGACAAAAGACGACAAGCCAAAAGCCACGATGAGCGAGAGTGAAACATGCACAAGGCACGATTGTCCGCCTGCTCACCGCGTCCAGCTCCTCTCCCGTGGTATTTGTGGCGTTTGCATTGGCACCACCCCACCAACTCGAGATCATGCTCGTAGCCACGGTGAATCGAGCCGGCTGGGCGGGAATCGGGCGAGGAGAGTATAGGCGCAAGCGAGGCATTCCAGCCGCCCTTTTCACGCTGAAAACCCGGAGCTGGACGTCTAGCGGGCCGCGGTACTCGAATAGCTCGCCCGAGTCCTTGTCCATCGAAGGCTTGTACACGTTGCCGTCCCTCAGCCCGTTGCTCTGACGGGCTACGCGTTCGAGTTGAGGAAGAGAGAGGATCCAGGAGCTGCCTCTCGCGTCAAAGACTGCAAGGACGTGCGAGCCGTGCCGAGAGATGAGCGAGGCGTGCTTAACTGTGTCCAGGGCCGATAATTCGAGCTTCGCGGCCCGGGGGCCTGCGATGCCTGATCTGATGGTCACGGCTGGTGAAGACGGCAACGCAAAGGAAGAATTCAGTACAAAGACAAGGAAAATGGACCTTCGTCCTGAGCGACCTACCTCCTTCGGCCACGCCGATCCAAAGAGCGACCTGCTGATCCCGCCCGAACATCATGCTCTCGTGCTCCCTCTGCGCCTCCTGTAAGCTCACCCGATCCGCCCGACATTCCCTTCCGTCCGAGTCGACAACGAAACTCGCGATGGGATTCTTCATGTCGGGGTTACTCCAGCTCTCCTTTCCCTTTGGATCAGTGTGGTGCGTAACGACCCATTGTCCAAGCGTTTGCGAAAGAGTATAGAGAGCCGTTGTACCGCCCTTCCGCACTGCCACAAGCCTCAAACCGAGAGAGGCGTCGACGGCACTGGTAGAGTCGCGGCTCTTACCACCGGAAGGGTCGGGAGGAGTGAGGCGACAGATGGCGAAGGTCAGAGTCGCATACGGTCCCGCATCGGCGGCCGAGGTGGCTGCCGAAGCGGGATCTTCGCGGAGTAGGACTTCGGGGCCGCGGAAGTCGACAATGTAAAGCGCTGATCCGGCTGCGAGAGCGAGGAAGCCCACGTCAGAAGACTCAATCGCCTCGATCTCGCCGCGCCGGAGGTCGATAAAACAGAAGGCTATATACGTGAAACACAGAAGAATGTGTATTGGTGAGCCGACGTGCCGAAGAAGCCAAAGTCAGAAGTGGTCGACTTACGTTTGAACCCGTCGGTATCCCACCTCGCAGCCCACGAGATATCTTCGATCTCCTCCGAGCCGCCAATTGCCCCGCCTCCACTGCCGCCGCCAATGGGCGCCGGTATGCCCATTCGCCCTTCTTCAGCATGCGACGGAATCGGCGGCCCCCTTGCAGAAAGTCGTTTGGAACTTTCCTGCCTCTTACTCTCGCCGCTGCTTCGTATCTTGCTCAGTCTATGCAAAGGATTACGCGGGGGTCGGGGAGGCGGACCGGCGCCGCTCTTGTTGCTGGAACCTTCTCTTGCGGAAGAGCTGTCGCTATTGCCATCATCCCGCACCATCAAACGGGTCGAATGAAACGAACCGCGCTCAGATTCTGAAGCCAGCATGGCACCCGGGTCGGGTGTGCCGCCAGATTGTAACCGTGAGTTGGGCTGATCCGTGCTCATCTCTTTGAGCGCAGCTACCATCTCGTTGTCAAGTGAATCCATCGCCTCAGACGCTTGCTCGTCCATACCCATCGGTGAAGAATCGGGCGAAGTCCATTGTGTGCGCGGAGAAACGCCTTGTGCCGGACTGAACTGGCCCTCGGCATGCGCGAGCGCCTCGCTCGCTCGCGCTTTTCCAAATCGCCAGACCCCTACCTCCCCACTGCGGAGAATGATGACAGCTTCCAGAGCTTCGGGAGAAAACTTGACATTCTCAATCTTTAGCCTCTGCGGATTCGTTTTGAAGCGGTTGTAGATTGGATGCGGTTGAGGTGAAGGCGGCGGCGGCGAGTGGATAAGGAGACCTCGAAGGGAGATGGTGAGATGGGGCAGAGGGCACGGAAATGGCCGCTGGAGATGTACTTGCGGCTTTTCCTCGTCCCCTTCCAAGTCAGCTTGCGCTTGCTGCTCTGGTCGCTTGCCCTTGTCATAAACGCCAATGGGCTCAGCGACGAGCAAAAGCTGAGGGCTGACGTCCCAAAAGCGAACGGTCGAGTCGAGATGCCAGGTGACAAGAATCCTCCTCGGTGAAAGCCTCGCCAGTCGATCAGCGTCGTCGTGACCGTCACCCCTGAGATTAGCACTTGCATGTCCTCCATGAAGGGGAAGAGGATCGGGGACGGAGGCAGCTTCAAGAGCGTCATTCGCCAAGAGTTGAGATTCGCCGAAGGACATCTCCAAAGAGCCCGCACCGGGAGGAGCAGAGAGACCGGATAGGAGCGAGCGATACCCAGCCGGTGAGACTGTGTGCACCGACAAGCCGAGGAGTGCTCCAGCACCGGTCCACTGCAAGGAAGCAGGTAGCAACAACGACTGCTGTGTAGGAGGCTGCATAACTCGTCCAGAATTCTCGGGAGAGGAAGGATCGGTCGAGGGTCGTGCTCGTTGGGGAAAGCGCCAAGCTCGCAACCCCCTCGAAGGAGCAGGTGGGGGCATGGGCGGCAAGTCCGGTTCCGGAGCCAACAGAGCGACAATGGCGACTGGGTCATAAGCCATGCTGTAGTGAGGATTGCTTCTCGGCATGAGACAAAAGTCCTCCACCGGGGTACTGGTCTGGTAGTGCGTCATTCCCGTCTCGTTGTGCGTGTCCTTCGTCGAGAACCTCTCCACGGACGCGCGGAGCGCTTTGTGGATCTCGAGCGGATTGGACATAGAGAAGACAGAAGCTGCGTGCGGAAGGAAGTGGAGACAGGTGATTCCAGCAGGCGCAGTGACAAGCGTTCCTCCGAGGACAGTAAGAATAGTGCCCGATGGGGTGCTTTCTGGTGCCGCTGTCTGGTCGGCCGCTCCGCTGGAATCCGTGTCCTGGGCTCGAGAAAAACCCTGGGCAGCTGTAGCGGCCGTCGTGAACCAGGTCTCGGCTGGAAAAGCGCTCCAAGCGACTTTGAAAATGGGCTCCCGGACCGGCCCTCCGGGATACTCCAGATTGCCGGAAGCGTCGACAGCGAGATGGCCGGGCTTGTTGACGTCCAATCCCTTCTCACCAAGCTCCAGCGTACGCACCAGCAAGGGCTTCTCTTCCTCCTCAGTCGCCCAAAACGCAAGGCACCCGTCTTCGTATCCCACCACGAACACCTCACCGTCAGGCCTCCAGGCGATGCAAGTTACTGCCGGAGAGCGCTCCGTGAACACGTTAGGGTCGTTACCGCCTCCGATCGCGCCAGGCATGATACGCAGTTGGTACGTCTTGAGCTGTATCTTCCTCTTGATGTCGAGCAAAACCACGCCTCCCTCGTACGCGATAAGCATCTGGTTGATGTCATTCGGCCTCACGCGCGCCTCAATGACCATAGGGATGTGCCTCCTCGTCGGCGCTCCGGGCACGCCAGACTTGCGCAAAATCTCTTCCTCTTCCCACCATAGGTTGGGTATTTTGTAAGGAGAGACAACATGGCGGTCCAGGTCGTATGCGTCGATCGTGCCATCTTTGAAGCCGACGAAGACGTGCGAGTGAGACGGTGAGACCTCGACACAGGTGACGACATTGCGCAAGGAGTGCACAGCGGTGCGGACTGGAAGTGATGTAGCCGGATCGACGTAAGTCAAGTCGTAGACGGCTAGCGAATCTTTGGCGTCTGCAGGGGATAAGGCGAGGAGGTCGAGAACAGACGAGTGGAAATGGATTAGGGCGACGAGCGAAAATGGAAAACGGAAGGCGAAAGGAATTGGTCATGTACCTATGCAGCACAAAAGCGAGCTTCCAGGCTTGAAAAAGAGGTTTTTGACTTTGAGCGCCGGCTTCAGGCGGATGGTGAAAGAGACAGCGGGAGAGCCGAAAACATGGATGGTGCCGGCGACAGTCCCTGCGCGGGTCAAGCAAAGCAGACATCAAGAAAAGCAGTGAAAAGGGCACCAAAGGTAAAAAATGTGCCTTCCATACGAGGTTCGCATCATAGTCTCAAGGAAAGAGTAAAGTGCGATCGATGCAGCCTCGTTTCTCGTCCCACCGCGCAATTCGGCTGAACACTCACCGACGGCAAAGTATCCCTGCACGGGCTCGGCTGCCATTACGCACACCTCCCCGGGCAACGCCAGATCTGCCACGAACGAATCCCCCCAAGCGGACTTCTCACTGAGATCTTTGGAGAAGTCCGCGGTTTCGAGGTATTCGGGGAGCTTGCCTCCTTGGCCCTGAGCTAGGGAGCGTAGGAACGACATCGTAAGGGCCGGTCGGACCACGAAGTACCGAGATGGTCCGTGTGAGGCAGAGATGGGAACGAGCTGAGCGACCGGCGCAGAATGAGAAAGGAGCGAGAAGATGGTCTCCGAGGGGTATTGGGCGGTCGTCGCGGTGGGTATGAATGCCGTCTCAAGTTGCACGTTGCACGTTGTCCTATCTTTCACGCCCAAGCAAGCCCTTTGCTGCGGCAGTGGGCACGGGCCAACCCTTACGCACGGGACTGGGTCCATCCATCGCAATGGTGACCGATTCGAGCTACGGCAAACGGCTAGATGAAGACCCTCTCCCCGGCAGTATAACATTCCACCCTTCCCCCGCCAGCCTAACATTCCATCTGTAACGGTAAGGGGCCCAGATCGCCATGTAGACTAGGTCACGTGGTCGGTGGAGGACGGTGATATCCATCGCAGCCGCCACCGACCACCATGGAACCCAGTAGTCTTCCTCCATCTCCTATCTTGGGTGCGTTACATGGCGACGCCAGCAGGAGACCCCAACCTGTAGCAACCATAAGCGAGATCCAGAAGGAAGACCAACCTTGTCTCAATTTTTTTTCCAACGCACCCGCCGAGCCACACGCTCCAGCGACGACCTCGCCGTTTCCTAGCCCCCTCCCACCCCATCCGTGGCCCAGCGCCGTTTCCCAGCCCCATCCGTGGCCCATCCCCCTCCCTACCCATCCGTTGCCCCGGCCGGCCCTCTTGCGGTGCCACGTTCGCCGTCACTTCGTGCCGAAGCGCTCCTCCGCGGTGGGAGCCCGCTCGACGCCCTCACCGGTCTGACCGTCGGCCGTCAACCAGGCGCCATGGAAGAGGCGTCCGCCCGTCTTCACGAGGCGATGATGAGGCGCTTCGACGGCTTGGAGAGCCGGCTGGCCGCGCGCTCACCAGGCAGCGCCGAGGACGAGAGTAGGCAACGGGCGGAGATCGAAGAGCGGCTCCGGACCTTGCGTCAGAAGACTTTCGCCGATGCCGGTCTCTCCTCGTCCCTCCCCGTCTCGACCCCGCGTTGACCGCGTCGTCGTGACAGTCCACTCTGTCAACCGCTCCTTCGGCTGCGGGCCTCGATCAGCCTCCGATGCCCGGGCCTCCGTAGTCCCGCCCCCGCTCCCACCCCTTCTTACCAATCGGCCTCGTCGCTGGCTCGCTTTTCATGTTCGCCGACTCGTTGGAGGCATTGGGCATGGGCATCGACGGGGACGTGGGAATGGGCGTCGGCATCATGACCACTTTGGCAGCCTCGCTGTCGTCCCCCGCTCCGGCGGCACAGCAAGCCCATCAGGGCCCCTACGGCCATCTCCATCCCGGCCTCTCCTTCCTGCATCTGACGTCGCAGGACGACGGTCAGGTCGGCCTCATCGCCGCCGGCGTGGGCCTCCCGCAGGGCCCCCCCTCCGGCGCGCCGCCCACGGTCTCGTAGCCGCTCCTCGCTCACCGCGGCCTCCGTCTTGCCACCATTCCCGCTAGCCCCACGACTCGCTCGCGCCCACGTCGGCGTCGGCGCCCTCCGCCACCATCGCCCCCGCAAAGCCAGACCGCCCTCGCCCCTTGTCCGGCAAAGCGGCCCCCTCGCTCCTCCGCAGGGCCCGCGCCGGCTCCGATCCGTGTACCTGCAACGGCCAACCCCACGGTGGGCCTTGGAGCGCCGGCGGCGTCGCAGCTGGGCACGCCCGCTCCGTCCAGGGCGTCGCCCGCGAGCAGCGTCGGCTCTGGCATCGTCCTCGTCACGCCCACCAGCACCGGCCGGAACGTGCACGCCTTGGTCGGGTCGCCATCGACGCCAGCGTACATTCCCGCGGGGAGAAGTGGAATATTGCACTACCGCGGGAGGCGAAAGGCGAGAAGTGGAATATTTGTTAGTATACTACTGTAATTACACCTTTACATACCCTTGCTCGATGAACTGATGACCTGACGCCGGCAATGGCCTCCTGTTGGCTCCGTTAGCTGGGTAGGGAATAGGTGACGTTACACGCCGTGTAAGGCTGGGAGGCCGAGACAGTATACACAGAGTGTCGGGACATGTTGACGTTCTTTGGCTTTCGCACCATGACGTCCGATTCCTCGTTGACGGAACACACGATGGCCGTACTGTTCCTCGACCCGTTCTCCGTCGCGTTGAAGTAGGTGTAAGCGATCAGATCCACCGTGTCGGTGCTCCACCCTGTCCAGTCCGAGTACGTCCGAGTATCTCCCGAGGGGCAAGTCATCGGAGTATTCACCTCGTATCGTCCGGGTGAGTTGCAGTTGGAGGCAGGATAGTGGGAGTCTGGATAGTACTGGCAGTGCAGAGGCGCTAGGTCGTACCTGTAAATGCACATCTGTCCGTTGGCGAACGTCACGACCGAGTCGTACGAGTTGGGGAGGCCCATAGTCCTCGCGATCCAATAGGCGTTATTTGCCATTCCACACGTAACCAAGCAAGCCTTCTGAACCACTTGGGTCTACACTAGGAACTGAGCGCGAGCCTCGTAGAAATACGGGTGGCATACACTGAGCCCAACTCAGTGGCCAACTGTGAGGCAATGCACCCGCTGTCCGCGGCGAAAGTCGAGTTGCTGATACCCTTCAGACAGCTTTTGGGAATGTATGGGTGCCCTCCGCTGTGGGCCACGTATTCAATGTTGTACGTTGAAGACCCGTTTTTTTCTTGTTCACGACCCCTTTCTTCTCGCTGCTTTATCCTCCCTCTCTGTCAAGAGCCCGTTTCTTTCTTGTTGAAGACGCTTTTATTCTTGTTTTTCATATCGCTAATCTCCCTCCACTGATTCTCCGTCCACGCCTTTCCATTTTGCCACGTGTCACGACAATGTTGAAAACCGATTTTCTCGCCGCTTTTTCTTCCCTCCCTGTTGAAGACCCGTTTCTTCTCGTTGCTTTATCAGGCGAGCGTCGTGTATGGTTGTCAAGCGGTCAACATGGTTGGGGAGGCAGTGGCGCGCGTCTCAGGTCATTCGCAAGGGACGCTAGCGACCTTCAATATAAACTTATGAGGAAAATACCATCATCTTCCCTACCCGCGCCTCGAACCGCGGAGTCATCACGGACACTTCACACATGTATTCACACATGTACTGTAATAGACAATTTCTTTTCGATTGTGACGTGTTCAGCGAATTGCGCAATTCCTTGTCCTGAGCTTCAGTCAATTAATGTGTCTTAAAGAGTGAGAGGGAGAACCTTCGTCAGCACGGCGTGGCGTGGAACGTCGGCTCTGGCCCCAAAAGCCCTTAAGCTTTCAAAATCGCTCTATCGGTGTTTTCTAGTGATCAAAGATGAAAGTAGACTTATAGGACAACCACCTTTAACTCTTCCTCTCTCTTTTCATGAGCTGATAGTGCTAGCCCGTACGGAAGAATACCATAATCACTCATTACTTAACAGGACGAAACAAAGGCAGGCTGACGGAAAACAATTGTAGTTCTCTACAACTTTTTCCCAATCTCGACCTACCTTCGTCAGGCTCTGCAGTGCGAGATGCAATCTCTCGTGCTTCTTCCCGTAAAGCCACGTTGTAGGACGACAAAGGTTAATTAAGGTGTAGGCAACGACGCGCCCGCACGGGCCAACCGTGCCGCAGCTTTTCTCCATCCATTCGTCCCTCGTTCCTTCCTTCTTCCTTCTTCCTTCTTCACCACCAACCGAACTGATCAACATGGTATCATTCAAGTGAGTCTCTCCCATCCTCAGTCATTCTCCACTGTATGCTGATGGTGTCGCTTCCTTTCCTTCTCGCAGCTGCGATAATTGCGGAGACGTTGTCAAGAAGCCGAAGCTGGATCAGCGTGAGTAGAGTAGATAGGTACAGTTTTCGATGTCTCTCTTGCCAAATTTCGAATACGACTAATCGACCGTCGTATACCATGCTGTCGGCGAATGTAGACCGCTCCCGGTGCGGCGGCTCTTTTACCTGTCTCGACTGCTCGACCACCTTCTGGACGCCAGCTGAGTACAAGGGCCACACTGCCTGTATCTCCGAGGAACAGAAGTACCAAAAGAGCGTGTACAAACCAAAGAAGGTGAGCGAGCGCATTGAACCTGTTGGACCGTGCGAAACGTCCGCTTTTGCACGTCTTATGAATGCCTCGTCATTGGATGGAGCGACCGCCAAAACTGCTGTTAGGTATATACGATCGACTCATCGTCACCCATCTGCTTTCTGTGATTGTATGCCATGTCATATCCTTTCCTCCTCTCTACCCTCCAATTCTTTCGTTTTCAGGGCAAACAGTCGGAGTCGTCCAAGCCGGGCACGCCATCAGGAGACGTGAACGGAAAGAGTGAGCCTACTCCCGCTTCCACGACACTCGCGCCAACCAGTCCTGCGCCCGCTTTGGCGACAAATGGCGAGCCGGATTCGGAGAAAAAGAAAGGCAAGAAGCGCAAGGCCGATTCAGGCGAGGCAGGTCAGTCCGCTGCGGAAGCGGACGGCAAGATCGAGGTGAATGTGACGTCGACCGCCAATGACCAAGGGGATGGCGACGAAGGGAGGAGGAGCGAGAAGAAGGCGAAGAAGGACAAAAAGAAGAAGGATAAGGCGGCCAAGGCTGCCGACGAGAACGAGGGCACTCCCATCGAAGGCGTCATGACGCCTTCAGAGACGGACACACCCAAGGACGGAAAGAAGAAGAAGGACAAGAAGGATAAGAAGGACAAGAAAAAGGACAAGGGCACTCCGGGGTCCAAGGTCGACGACGACGGCGACGACGGCGCGCGTACAGCGCGATCCGTCTCCACTCTCGCCAGTCCTTCAGCGCTGCGCTGCGCCCTCTCCACAGTCCTCTCTGACGCGCCCTCCTCCCCGATCACCCTCGCGTCCCTCCCCACCACCCTGGCTTCCCACCTGCTTTCCTCCCCGAGCGTTTCTTTGGACCGCGTCGAAGGAGGGGAAGATAAGGCCGAGACGCAGCGGCGCCTCGCCGAGTATGTGGCAGGCCGGGTGGCGTTGAGGGAGGGCAAGTCGAAGGAGGGCAAGGAGGGAGCGGTGCGTGTCGTTCTTTCTGTGTTGGAGTGAAGTGGATACAGGCAAAGGATTCACGTCTGGATAATGTAGGCCACGAGAAAACAATCTGGTTTGCCTCCAAGAACAGTCTGCACACATGTTCCCCAATACGAGACCTGAGGCGAGCTCAGCCTGTCGTGTCTTTTACACGGCGCCTTCGTCTCTCAACCGCATCTATGCACCAAAATTCGGCCGAAATGATGACCTCAAGATGACGCAGCGTTCAGATAGGGAAGACGCTCTCTCGAACCCGAAGGGCACGCACACACGCGACCAGCAATACCTCCCGGACTTTCCACCGCGTCCTAAAACTCCACGCTCTTCTTCGGCTTAAACTTCCTCCCTGCCCTCTCGCCTGCTCTATACCTAAACTGGTTCCCATAAAGGGAGAAGCGGAGTTCTCTTCGAGTGGATGGGTACGCGACGGATGGTTGTGGTGGCGTCTCTGGGGCTGTCGAAGAAGGCTCCTGGTCCACGGCCATCGCACCCGTTGCTTCTGCGGGTTCTGCTGGCGTCGGTGCTGTGCCCGTACCTCCGCCGGCGCTGACAGGTGTACCGGAACAGCTGGAAGGTCCGGCAGTGGAAAGTGAAGAAGAAGAGGGAAATGGGATGGCGAAGGTGAAGACACAGTTTTGCTTCGGAATGGCTGGATGGTAGCCGTCAGGGGAGATGGAGAGGAGAAGAAACTCAGTCCGTTGTTCTGTGTCCAGCGCCTTTTTCAAGGGGCTCAAGAGACCGCCGCCGTTCCCGATCCAAACAACAGACCGACAAGCACAACTACTCACTTTGCACCCGATCCTTCTCGGTGACGATCTTGAAAGTGTTCTCCGTCTCTTGGATGACGATGCCCTTTTGTCCCAAGAGCGAGGGAGATTTGGCGCGGGTCACTGCGAGCCATCAGACGGTGGCGTAGAAAGTAACAGATGTCAGTTCGGGGACTCTGAGGGGAAAGACACATAAGCGGTGAGTCTCGAACTGTGACATGCGACTCACCCTCGATCAAACACCCATGATAGTCCGCCTTGACAAGGCTGGCCTGCATGGAGGCTGCCATTCCCCTGTCCACCTGGGAGACCATCTCTGAAGCCAATACCGCGTGCGAAGAACTGAAGTTTTCCCCAGAACGTGGGTCTGACTCCTTCCGCGGCGGCTCTTCCCTCCCTTTCCCTTTCCCCTTTCCCTTCGCATTCCCGTTCCCTATTGATGGACCTTGCTCATCTAAGATGTCGACAATCGACGGCGCCATCGGAGCAGAGGTAGACATAAGCGGGGACGAGCGCAACTTGTGTAGCGAAAGTAGGCCGGTCATGTACTCTATCCAGAGGTTGTGCAGAGGGAGTACGGAGGCGTACCTGGCAGAGATGGTAGAAAGGCGACCAGGTCAGCAGCGAGGACACAAAGGCGTGTGGACGGACGATCTGAACGCACCTCATCTTCCCACCAGCAACAACCAACCCCATCCTCTTTCTCTCGCTCCTGCTCAAAGGCCTCTCCGCTTCCTTTCGCTCCTCCTTCCTCCTCTCCTTTCGTCGCCTCCTCCTAGCCTTGGCAAGGCGCTTGGCCTTCGCCGCATCGCTGTACTCGGCCTCCTTCTCCGGGTTGGCCAGTTGCACTCTCTTGCCCCGGACGCGTGAGGCGTAGACATCGTCTGTGAAGGCCGGGGTATGGATGAAGAGGACGTTCATGTTGAGATTGTGGACACGGTCGGTTCGTCCGGACGTGCTGGACTTGTCGCTCGCTAGTTCGTCCTTTCGTCGTCCCTAGTCCGAGAGAGAACGGTGATCGGAACAGGTAGGGTTATGATAAACTGCGGCATGATCACGTGCCTCGCTCATCCTCGCGTCCGTCCGACTGAGGGGAATGTGGAGTCGCTTGGAAGGGGAGAGATTGCGAAGGGAATCTTGTTGTCCGCTCAGGTCAGCCACCGCCGACCTCCTCTTTCCTCCCCTCTGGGCGTACACTCCATATTCCGTTGAGAGAAGGCCAAGCTTGTCCGGGTGAAGCCGGAAATAGTTTTGTTTCGTCGGTACGGCCGCTCCCTCCTTCGAACGCAGGCATGGCGAGCGAAGCGAGCACGAAGGAGGCCAAGGCGGTGCCCGACTGGGGTCGCGGTGAGTCCGCCCGTTCTCCCCTTCGATCTGCTGGCCATCGGGCGCGTGTTGTGAGGGAGGGATGGAGGGTAATCACGGGACGCGTCCGAAAGGGCAGTGGGAGAAAAGAGAAGGAGGGGGGAGATAAATGAGCGCGTAAACCGCGTCGAGCGATTCTGGTTCGCGAGTCGGGTCGTCAGCGCGGATCTGATAATTGGTCGAATCGAGTCCCCGCAACGCAGCGCTCGTGACTGACGCGCTTTCTGCTGTCTCCCGTCTCGTTGACTTTGGCGGATCCTACCTTTGGCTCCGCCTTTCCCGCGCGACAGCCCTCCTTTGCGGTGGTACGGACTGGTGAGCGAGCTCGCGGTCGCATCGGGACGGCCTATCGTCGCCCCACCCGGTCGCTTTGTACTATCGACTATGGCCAATTCAAGCCGAGCCAAATTTCATCCTGACCCATCTTCGTTCCTACCACGTCATCGCCATGTCCCTTATGCAGGCCGGTGCTGGGCCGCAAGATCAAGGGAGGAGGCAAGCCCGTCAACGAGGAGCGGTGAGACTTTTGTCCAGTTCCAATTTGCTTTTGCTTTGCTCACTCGACAATTCCTTGTCTGCTTCTTTTCTCCGCCTCTTTCCTGAACCTTCCCCATCCGGTCACATGCTCACCAGCCCAGACCTGGCGAGTCCGCACATCATTCGAGCGGTCGCCAACGTACGCATGAAGCGCGTCTTCGCCAATCATTCTTCTTGTTCTAATGTCCTCCTCGATGGTGAGTCGCGCGCGGTGGGAACACACGTCATCCACAATGGCTGTCGACCGTCGGCGCGAGCTTGTTCTAGTCCGTCTGACCACCAGTCCAATGCCTTTCTTCCTGTCTTTCCTTTTTCTTTTCCTAAATGGCGGCGGGATGATTGTACTTCTCTTTATACAGTTCATGGCGGAGTATACGTTTTCGGCCGAAACGAGCACGGTCAACTCGGCCTTGGCCACTCCAGCACGGTCTGGCAACCCGAGAAGCTCGTCCCTTCCAAGCACTTCCAGCCTCCCCTCCGCCCTGGTGAAAAGGTCGTCGAGTGCGGCGTGGGAAGGAATCATCTTCTTTTGGTTACGAGCGAGGGAAACGCGTACGCTGCTGGTGACAACAAGATGGGACAGGTGGGGCTGCTAGCATCACACTACAGGCAATTTTGGTGGCTTTCTTCGCTCCTAGCCTGTCTAATCACCCGTGTTGTATCTGCAACACCGCGCCTGTTTCTTATTTTCAGTGCGGAAACCATGACCTCCGAGATCAAACGACCTTCAAGCGCATCGACAATGCGCCCTACATCAAACAGAAGGACAAGGTCATAAGTGCTGGTGCGGGCTTGACCTTCAGTTTGCTCTTAACGGAGGCAGGACATGGTAAGTCGTGGTGACCTGGCGCGGGCGTATTCAGTCTTCTCTCCTCTTTTTGAACCTTCTCGCTCAAGCTCCTCTGTCGGGATGGTTGGTTTGTTTTCTTCTCTTTTGGTTGTACTCATCGTCTGGTGCGTCGCACAGTCTACGCCTTTGGTTCTTCCGAAAAGGGACAGCTCGGCAACGGCCGAACTGGCGAGCACTTCATCTCGGGCTCCAAGCTCGCTTTTGAAACACGATCAACGCCAAGTGAGTGATCACAGCCGTCCTCTCCGTATCTTTATCTCTCCAGCCTCGCACTTTGCATTTCTACGTTGCTCATAATCTTTCCCCTCTCCACTCTCGCCCCGGTGCACCGTAGTGCTCGTCCGTGCCCTGACCGACAAAAAGATCACTCAGATCAGCGTTGGACAGCAGCATAGCATCGCTCTCGACGAAGGCGGCTACGTCTACGTCTGGGGCTTTGGAGGTGAGTCCCGACCGCCCTAGTAGCGTCATTCAAGGATGTCTGCCCATCTCTGACAGGGCACGACGGCGTCTCGTTCTTTTATCCGTGACGATGATATGCAGGGTACGGTCGTCTGGGTCTAGGTAACCAAGCCGACCAGCTCACTCCGACGCTTGTGCCCCAGTTTGCGGGCTCCAACGAGATGACGCGAGCAACGCAAGTCGTCGCCGGCCCGACAAACTCGGTGGTCATCGACCGCCAAGGGCTATATCAGCTGGCGGGGAAAGTGAGCCAAACCTAGCCTGTCCGATACCCGTCACGTTCGGAAGCGAACGCGTTGTTCTTCCGCTGATTTCGCGTTCTGTGGCTGCTCTTTTTTTTTTTTTTTTTTTTTTTTTTTTTTTTTTTTTCTTTT
>JAMDHS010000065.1:0-120636 GCA_029717555.1 Peribolospora baueri | reverse complement strand
CGGCGCGGGCAGTCAAGACGAGATCAGTCGGGCTCCGGTGATGTCTCATCGTTCAGTGTCAGCTCGACTTTGACCTCTTGGCTTTCTTGGCTCGACGAGGGCAGAAGCGCGACGGGCAGAGAGCACGACCGTCGCCGGTCAGGAACAGGGAACGCAACTGCAGCGGCGAGCGGCAGCGAACGTGCAGTGCAGTGCGCGCAGAGTCTGTGCGGGCCGGTTCGACAGAAAGGACAAACAGGACGCCAAGATGCGCCAAGGCCGGCCACAGTGGCCACAATGGGCCCAGTGCCAAGCTATCGTCGAAGGACTGGAGGGCGAGATGGAGAAGTGGAAGGGATGTGTGTGGCGGTGAGGTGCTCCAGCGCGCCGTTTGGACGAGTCAGCGAGAGAGGGAAAGCCGTTCGGGACCAGACGTTCGGTCATTTCCCAGTCAGTCCGCTCACCACCACCACCACCACCACCACCGTCCGTCCGCTCGTCTTCACCACTCACCGCCCTGTCCTCCTTCTCGCTGGGAATAGCTTTAGCGTCGGACGCCGCCATATCACACCGGATTCCTCGTTGCACTCCCCTTGCCCCCATGCCGCACGCTCGTCTGTCAGTGCAGAGAACTAACTGGCTACGAAAGCAGGCCCCCTTTCAACTAAGCTTTCACCAGCGGGCTCCCGTCCCGACTTTGGTCTCGCATGGCATCACCGGGGCTTGTGACCAGATCGGCTTGGTTTGGTCGCTATGGAGCAGACCTTTCGAACGAGGCCAAGGCGGGCCCGAACGAATCGACGCAAGACATGCAAGCCACCTCGGTTCGCCGAGGGCCGCGTTGGCTGCGGCTGTCGGCTTGCCGCAGCACATCCATCTCAGATCGCCTGCGATCCGCTCGCGATCGTTTCAGCTCGTATGACGCATCCAACTCGTTAAGCCTCGATCGACCAACCAGCCCAGCGCAGCGTTGCCGGCGGTCGAGAATGGAATAACTACTGACGTGGATCGGGACACTGTCCTTTGTTTCCCCCGCTACCTACCACACACGATTAGCCCAACCCGCCTGACATGGTGCTCCCCACCGCCGCCACGCTCCGCGCCCCCGTAGGCCTCACGTTCGGCTTAAGGCCGCCCGCTCTAGCTCGCATACTCACCCCAGCCGCTCGCCTTGCCCTCTGCTCACCCAGCGTGTCCTCTCCTACTCCCTCGCTCGCCCCTTCTCTCCCCTTTTCTCTTTCGCGGCCCGCAGCCCTGAAGCTGGGCCTCCAACAGCACCGCTTCGCATCCTCCCAAGTGTCCGGCCAGCCCGCTTCCAAGGATTTTACCCACATGAAGAAGAACATTAAGGAGGAGGCGGACCAAGTACGGGAGAGCCTCGAGGAGGCCATCTCCGGCACCCGGAAATCCTCTTCCTCGGACTCCGGAGCCAAGAAAGGCATTCCTTCCGGGCCTGAGGCCGCCGTGGAGAGTGCGAGCCAGATAGGACCACATGAAGCGGGCAAGGTGGAAATCCTGAGGGATGCGGTGAGCACGACTTGCGGTCGACGCCCCTTCTCTTCGCACTCGATCCTTGCCCTCCGTTTCTGAGTCCTTTCCCGTTCATTTTCCTGCTTCGTCGATTAGAGGACCATCGCTTCCGAGTTGGCAGGCCAAGTCCCTCGTCCGGCGCTCATCTGGGGCGCCGCCGGACTCCTTCCATACCTAACCACCAGCCTCGCTACCGTCTATCTCGCCCGCCAGCAGGCCATTTCCGCAGCCAGTGAGCCTGCGCCTGTTCGTCCTTTCGGTGGGAGAGCCCATGCTCACGACGTCTATCTTCCGTCTTGCTTCCACCAGGCGGCGCATCGGAGGACGTGGAGACGGCCAGCGCGCTTCTGTTACATGTAGAGAACGTGCAAATTGCCTACGGCGCGGTCATCCTCTCCTTCCTCGGTGAGCGAGCGCCCACCCTTAATCTCTTAACTGCTACGAGATCCACTCCACCGACTCTTTTCTCCGCCATCTCCCAGGCGCCATCCACTGGGGCCTTGAATTCGCACGCTTGGGAGGTCAAGTGGGCCACCCGCGATACATGCTCGGCGCCTTTCCTGCCGTTGTCGCATGGCCCACTCTCCTCCTGAGCCCTCAAGTCGCTCTCGCCGCCCAATGGGCCACATTCGTCGCTGTGTGGCTCGGAGACCTCAAGGCCACTACTGCCGGTTGGGGTGAGTAGTTAACTCCAAATCGTCACGGCGCAGGCGCAGGCGAGCGTACGAGCGAAATGAGGCGAGGCGAATTCGGGGAGAGTGCCGATCGATCGACGCCGATATTCACCAATTCGCTTTCCCGTCTTCTTCGCCTTGCCTTCGCATCGTTCCCGGCCGAACAGCGCCGCGGTGGTACTCCACGTACAGGTGATTCAGTCGTGGATACGAGTGTGTGGACGCTCGTTCCTGACCGACCCGCCCTTTCGTCATCTATTTCTTGTTTTGCTTGTCCCTTGCAGGTTCTGGCTGTCTACCATCGTCGGCGCCTCCATCCTTCTCACCCTCGGCGGAGAGAACTACTACTCTGGGACGGTGGCTACGACGGGCTCGCGTCTTTCTAGCGTGAACGCCGCAGAGGCACTGGATAGGAGTAAGCGGATTAGGGAGGACTCATCGTACGCTGAGAGTGAAGGGGTCGCCGGCAAGGTCATCCAGGGCACCGTGTCTGGGGACGTTGAGGCCAGGAAGGGCGACGAGAGGAGCGAAGGGTTCGTGGTGCTCGAGAACCTGAAGAAGAAGGAGGAGAAGAAGAAGGAGGAAGAGGAAGAGGAGAGGAGGAAGAAGGAGGAAGAAGAGAAGAAGAAGAATAAGGAAGGGAAGGAAAAGGAGGCCGGCAAGTGAGCGAGGGAGATTTCAAACACGTCTCCCCATTTCCTACCTCCCGGAGCACCCGCTCTCGATCCGCTCGGTTATAGAGCCCCGTCAATCTCCACCTCCCGCCGTGTTGTTTCTACGTATGCGAACGAGATCAGTTAGGACCGGGAACCCCATGAGCGGACGACGCGCGCGTCTAAGCACTGACGCTTGCTTACTCACCCCGAAGTCTTCGGGCCAGGCAGCGGCCCTGAAATGAGCGAGCATGCCCGAAGTTCTTTTCCTCGGTCTCTTCCTTGACCACAGCTCTCTCTATCTACAGGATGGTGCAGAACACGGACTTTCCGGTCGACCACAACGTGCTCGTGAGTGCTGAGCTTAGCTGTCTAGTCCAGTCTGGGCCGAGTCGCCCAGGGCGGTAGGTAGAAGAGGAGCTAGGGCGTGTTGACATCAGTGCGCCACGACACGGGTTCTGCGCCGCCCCCTCGTTCCGTTCCGTTCAGATGACGGGCGCCTCAGGGTACCTGGGCGGACATGTCTTGAACCATCTCCTGGCGTCTCGCCAGCCGACGTACCACGTCCACGCCGTCGTGCGCTCCATCGCCAAGCTGCAACAGGTCACCCGAGCGCACCCAAAGGAGGTCGAGATCGGCCAGCTATCCTTCTCCATCGTGCCCGATTTCACCAAGCCACATGCGTTCGAGTCGGCGTTCAGCAAGGAGAAGGCGGGTGAGGAGGTGCCGTTCGTGATACACACTGCATCGCCGATGGACACGGAGGAAGTGGAGAATGTGGAGCGTGACCTGCTCAAGCCAGCCATCAAGGGCACTGAGAATCTGCTCGAAGCGGCGAAGAAGAAGGGTACGGTGAAGAGGTTCGAGCTGACAAGTCATTATGGGGCCGTCATGGAGGAAGGTGGCCAGTGGAAGCTCAAGACGTTCACGGAAATGGGTGAGCGACGGCGGACGCTTGACCGCTCGTAAGAGTCTTCGGGGGAATGACCGTGTTCGCTCGTTCCTCTTTTTTCGACTTCATGTCATCGTCCCTACTGAGGATAGATTGGAATCCGAGTGAGCGACGCTTTTGTCACTCTTCTACGATGACACGACAGAAGCTGATTTGAAGGACGGAAATCTTTTACCCGATGCTCCAGTCACGTATGAACAGGCCAAGAAAGCGAGCCCGGATGTGGCCTACCGAGCGGCAAAGGCTCTTGCCGAGAGGGCGACATGGAGCTTTGTCGAGAAGAGCGGGAAGCCTTTCGAGCTGACTGTCATGTGTCCTGCGATGCTAATGGTGGGCAAAAAGAGTCATGCTGAATTCGCTTTGTGTGGGAACGTCACTTCACCACCATACCATCCATGTTCATCCGATACGCCGTGATGATCCCCAGGGCCCGTCACCATGGCCTCAGTCGGCGGTCCGACACACCCTGACTTCCGTTCGAGGCTCGATCAAGTCATTCATGGCGGCAGTGTACCCACGGGCCATGTTCACGCCTCCCACAAAGATGCCGTTCTACGTCGACGTTCGCGACGCCGCGCTGGCCCACCTCCGAGGCATCCAGGTGGCCCAGGCGGCCGACCAACGTTTCCTGCTGTCTGGAGGACGAATGTTTTGGGCCGAGGTGGTGGAATGGCTCCGTGGCAACCCAGAGTTCTCCGGTTCGGTGGAATCACAGAAGCTTGGGCTCGGCGAGGAGGACGAGCAGAGTCGGGCACACATGGAAGGGCCCGTCGCCGCCGTCGACCCTCACAAGGCGGAAGAGGTGCTTGGCATCAAATTCCGCCCCTGGGAGGACACCGTTGCGGACACTTGCCGTTACTTGCTGGGATTGCCGTCAACCTGAGTTCGTTTTTTTTTTCTTTTTTTTTTTTTTTTTTTGCCGACGGTCGTCGTCCTTCCTCACTTGCTCGTCTTATAGCGTACCTATGCGTGACGTGAACGAGGAGGCGGCGCCGTGTCTCCGAGGGGCCTGACTGACGGTTGCGACTTCACACCGCATCATCATTGAGAGAATTGTAGCATCTGGATTCTGACTCGACGAGGAAAAAAAGAAACACGCGGGGATACGAAGGTGTAGGACATACTAAATAGACGACGAAACATGTACGCGACAAGAGACGGACGGAAGGACGGGAGGGACGTGCGTGACCACAAAAACAGGTATTCCTAAGAAACAGTTTTCTTCCCATTGATGATCAGATCGACGGAAGGAAAAGAAAAAGAAAAGGAAAAGCAAGGAAGGGAAGAGGTTGCGCGACGGGCCACAGGAGAGGAATAGCGAGATGGGGAGTCAAGAAGGATTCCGAGCCCGCGGGTGAAGCTGGCTTCTTGGCCGACTTTGCCTGCTCGCGCGCCGGATCATCATCGGGATCGCATGACGACGGTTCGACGTTTTAAGGCGGACGGACAACGGTAATGAGCTCAGCATTAAGAGACCAGGTCCGTCGGGTTCATGGGGAATCAGGAAGATGAGACGATTAGAGTAGGAAAGCCCACATGGGAGGGGAGAGAGTGGCCAGGGTGGGGAAGACTCCTTCGAACAAAACGAGGAGCTCGACGCAACTTCTCCTCGCCTCACTTCGCCTCCCCACCTTCGCCACCACCACCTCCACCGCTGGTAGCAGCGGCAGGACCAGTGCCGTTCACGTTCGTCGTGCCTCCCCCGCTCCCCTTGCCTTTACCATGACCTCCCCTACCTCCTCCGCCCCTCCCACCTCGTCCGCCTCCCCTCCCACCACGACCGGTGCCACCGCCAGGAGCGCCAACCCCGGCGGCACCCTCTTCGGCCGCAGCTGCCGGTTCACCGTCGGCGGCGCTCTCTCTAGTCGTCGGAGTCGGAGTCGGAGTCGGAGTCGGAGTCGAAGCGGCGGGAACGGCAGGCGCGCTGGCGTCCTTTCCATCCTTTCCATCCTTGCCCTCCTTGCCCTCCTTCGTCTCCCGGCCATCTTTTGCGTCCTTCGCGTCCTTCGCGTCCTTCGCGTCCTTCGCGTCCTTCGCGTCCTTCGCGTCCTTCGCGTCCTTCGCATCCTTTGCCTCCCGCCCATCCTTACCCTCCTTACCCTCCTTGACCTCCTTGACCTCCTTGACCTCCTTGACCTCCTTGACCTCCTTCTTCCCCCCACTCGCGCCGCCCATCCTCGTCGGATCAGCCTGGACGAGCTTGGGCACGCACCCCTCCTTGACCGTCTCCCCAGCCCTCTTCAAGCCCTCCTGCATCGCCTCTTCATCCCCAAACTCGACGTATGCGATCCCTCGCTGCTTCGGCTCCTGCTTCCCCCCGCCTTCCTCCGCGGGGCCCTTCTTGCCCTTGTGCGAATGGTCAAAGACGAGCTTGACGTTGGTGATGCCCGCAGCGGCGGGGCCAAAGAAGCTTCGCAACTCGGCCTCGGACACGGGAAGCGCGTCGTTCAAGTTGGACACGAAGATTGTCCACGGGTTTCGCGGAGGCCGGCGCGAGGTCGGCGTCGGCGCGCCTGTAGAGGAGGGAGCCGAGGGAGGAGGCTTGACAGCGTCCGCATCGCCGGCGGTCGAGCCGCCGTCCACGGCCGCCTCCTTGGCGCCCTTCTTACCCTGTTGACCTTTTGCCGGCTGCGCCGCCGCTGCCTTGCTGACGACAGGCGAAGTGGGAGCGGCGGCGGGCGCGGCGGTCGGTGGGGCCGCGTTGGGCGCAGTCTTGGTGGCGGGCAGAGGAGAGGCAGAAACGGCGGACAGGGTCGAGTTGTTTCTGCGATAGGCGAAATTGAATCCTAGGACGGAAAGAAAGGAACAAGACCAAGACGTGAGCGAGCGAGATCGCAGAGATCAAAGAACTGGTTTTTGACTCGACGATCGGCGATCGAGTGAGCTCACCTTGACTCTTCGTCTCGGCGCTGACCCTACCGTCCTTAATGTCCAGGACGAGACTGCCATATGCTGCGTCGGGCAGATTCCAGTTCCACGTGTTCTTCCACGCCGGCTCCTCGTTGGACGCGCCGGTGGCGGTGGAAAGGGGGGGCACACGATTCGTCACCGCCAGAGCGTTGTTGAGCAGGATGCGCTGGTTGTCGCTAGAAAAGAGACACGACGGCGCACCGGGCGAACAAAGTCAACATTGGATCTCCTGTCCTGTCCTCGCTCGCACGCGCGATGCCCGTCCGTCGCACGCCCTCGACTCGACTCACTCAATGACAGCCTCCACCTGCGTCCGGACCGTTTCCCAAATCTCTCCGAACGCGGCCTTGGCGCTGACGAGTTTGTTGCGATAGTTCTCCGTGTCGTGCTGTACGCTGAACTCGTTGTAGCTCACGCCGTAGCGGAAGTGGAGTCCGGCGCTCACCGTGAGGTCGGCCTTGAGGGCGAGGGCGAGCTGAGCGAGCAGACCTTCGCGGCCAGGGGATGCGTGCGTTATGAGCAGGCGCGTCTCGGTGGGGTCATAGACCTGTGAGGCGTCGAACGAACGGTCGAAACCGAAGCGAAGAGGCACGATGGGAAGAGTGAAACGGCAACGACGCTCTCTCGTCAGCTCGTCGCTCGTCATCGAGAACGATAGGCAAAGGGAAGCGAACGCCTCGGTGAAAGCCAATCGCTCACCCTCTGCGCAGTGTCAACGAGCTCCCCGATCTGCAGCACCGTCGTCCACATCGTGCCCTGCCCTCCTGCGATGGTAGCCTGTCCCTCTCCGTTGTCGAAGAGCTTGTGCAAGACGACGGCTCCGCCGAGGCCGAAGAGCCTGAGCCTCACTCCGCCCACATCGAGCACGCGCGTGGTGGCTTCGTCGAGAACGTGCAAGTTGTCCACGCGGTACTCGCCGCTCCTGAAGCGCTCCAGGACGGCCACGTCTTCGCACGCTCCCCACACCGTGTAGACAGGTACCGAGAGCTTGATCTTGCCGTTGAGGAGGATGGGAAACTCGGAGAGTAAGGGCGCAGGGTGAGAGGTGATCTGTCGGCGCAGGTTAGCCGAGCTGAGCGGCACACCCCCAGGGCCAAGACGGGAGCCTGGCTCGGGAGCGAGGAGCTTGGTGCGGAGGTGGTTGGGGATGAGGGTGGAGTATTGGACGAGGTGGCGGAGGGTGCTGAATGAGATGGGCGATGGAGCGGTGCGAAGCAATATGGGCACGTCAGCGGGGCCGCCACCCTCGGACGATGATGGGACGCATGACCGACCTGCCGACTCACCGATCGCTGATTCGCTCCAGGCTGGAAAGCTCGTAGAAGCCGAAGTCACCAGTGTGGATGATGGCTTTGGCGTCGTGCTCGGCTGCCAGCGTGTTGAGCATGCTGATGTTTCCTGTTAGGGGGAGGGAAAAGGGCGATCAAATCGTGGACGAGGGGGGTTAGAGAAACGAGTTAGGTACGGTCCGAGGTGCCTCTATACGGCCCTCTCCTGCCGTCGTCCCTCACGGAAAGGCTCGACAGGGAAGCAAAAACAGAACGGAGGAGCCCTCGAAGACGCACCTCGCACATCCGAGACGCAAAGAATGCGTCCGTTGTCCCCTTCGATCACATGTGCCGTCGTATTGCCCGAGGCACTGTTTCCGGAGAGGGAGCGCTGGAGAGGGGGCGCTGCGGAGAGGGTGTTGTGCGCGGGGGTGGCGGTGGCGGCGGAGGTGGAATTTGCGACGGACATCTCGCTTCGGAGTGTGCGGTGGTTCGAAGGGCCGACAAGAAAAAAGACTGTCCTGGCCGGAGATGAGGGAGGGGGCGCAGAGGGTGTGAAGTGGGCGGAAGGAGGAGGAAGGTATGGGTAGAAAGGCGTCGGGGCGTGCGGTGCTGGCGAGACTATTCCGGGCGGAGGACGGGGTGGTATAAAGCTGCTGATGCTAGGAACAAGAACGACGTGTGAAATGCAAAGGGCGGATACGAGAGGAGAGGAGGAGAGGATGCGTGCAAGGACGCTGGAGGTGGAAAGGAAAGGAAAGGAAAGGAAAACGTCGTCTACGACAATGACGGCGACGGCGACATGGGAAGACTGCCACCAGGGCCGTGCCGCAGCACCGAAGTCGCCCGGCCCCGCGCGAAAGGAGAAAGAAAGTAGGTATAAACGCTTCGTCTACGCGTGTTCATTCGTACGTACGTGCGATCCATCCCGTCCTGTTCGCCGCCACAAATACCGACCCTTCAATGTAAAGCGGCCTTCGCCACACACAGAAAGCGCGAACGGAGCAAGGAAGGTGGAATTAGGTGAGCCGTGCAAATGAGGTGAAGGGGAGAGAGGTGTTACAAAAAACAGATTACGGGCACACGTGGCTAGCGAGCGAGGGAAGACGAAGGAGAGGACGATGTGGATGAAGAGTACTGAAATGCGATGAGAAGCAGTGTCCGTTGATTGGAGAAGGAGGGAAACAGAAAAGGGAGACGAGGACGAGAGCGAAGCGAACGGAAGGAAGGAAGGAAAGAGGTAAAAAAGGTGCCCGCCAGTTCAGTCGGCACCTCTTCGTCCGTCCAATCCTCCTCCCCGTCTGCCATCGGCCGCTCGCGGTCACACGACGGCCAACCACCCAGCGCCGGCGACGACGGCCATGGCTAACGCGGCGACGGCGGCGGCCGTGCTCGCAGGACCGTCCCGTCCTCCAGCGACCTTGGCCACCGCCCCGCCCGTGTGCGTCGCCGAGGGGTTCCCTCCCGCGCCGCCCGTCTGTGTTGCCTGGCCTCCAGACGATCCGCCGATGGGAGAAGTGGTGATGGAGGGACAGGCGGTGGTACCGGAGCAGTAAGCGACGCTGATGGAGGAAGGCTCGGTGAACGAGTTGTGGATGGCCGAGTCGGTCGTCGTGGACGATCCAGCAGAGAGGGACGTGGAGTTGAGGGAGCCGGTGACGGACAGCCAGCCGGTGTGAGATGCGGAGGCGCCGGAGAAAGTGGGGGTCGAGGAGCGAGAGCCAGAGACGGCGCCGGTCGTGGTGGCGTTGGTGGAGGCAGTTGAAGAGCCGCTACTTGCGGTGGACGAAGCGGCGGAAGAGGAGAGCGTGGCCGGTGAGAGGAATCCTTCGTTTGTGCAGCCGTTTAAGAAGGCTGACAGGCGGTGACCGAGGCGAATAGGCAGATGATGTGAAGGTGAGCACGGAGTTTGTGTGAGTCGCACACGAGCGAGCAGCGTCGTGCACCTAGCGAACCTCGTCTATCCTTTCCTCCTTGGATCCACCCTCCTCGCGCTTTCGCTTACCGTCTCCTCGACCCACTCACCATTGAAAACGGTCTCCGGCGCGGCGTTGCCACTACCAAACTGGGGGAAAGCGGCCACGTAGCTTGGGAAGCAGTTGAGGCAGGCGGCAAAGGTGGAAACGTTCTCGACGGTGCAGAAGCAGGAGTCATCTGTGCAGGTCTGGCGAAGCGGGTGAGAGTGTCACGAGAAGGGGGTAAGGCGAGATTCTTCCGGTCAGCGTCCAAAACCGCGGGCGGGGATCGGCGATTCACCAGCTAGGCGGAGGAGCCCACTTGCAGAGCGCGAGGAGCCAGACATGCAAAGGATATAGGCGATGCGATGCGAAAGACGCAGACCGGACTGTCACTCACCTCCCTACTCGACTCGAAGGGCTGACAGACGGCGACGCAATCCACGGGGATGCTGATCACCGCTGTTGTCTTCGCTCTCCTGACCGCCTCGATAGGAGCCGTGGCGGGGCGGAAAGAGCGGAGGATGGCGACTTGTCGGGAGAGAGGAGGGGGGGTGGCAGTAGTAGGAAGAACGAGGAGGGAGAGGAGGAGGGGGAGAGCGACTGGGAGGCGGATGGCGCGGAGCATGGTGGGCGGCACCTGTAGGGCTTGTCGACCACTGGACTGGTCGAGGTGGAGAGGGGAAGAGGTGAGGAGGGAGACGGACGATGAAGCAGGGAGGAGAGGAGAGACGAAGAAGAGGTGCTGGGCGGCGGCGGCGGTAGTAGCAAGCGTAAGATGTGCTCCTTCGCTGCGCTCTTCCTCTCTCCGTCCAGGATGCGGCTCCTTTCGGGTGGTCCGTCGCCCTCTGACACTCCAATCTTGTCCTATCCTGTCCTGTCCTGTCCTATCCTGTCCTATCCTGTCCTATCCTGTCCTATCCTGTCCTGTCCTGCCCTGTCCGATTCTGTTTTATCCTATCACCGCTCTCCTATTCGCCTTGCCGGTGGAGCGAGCTGGAGACGGGGATACGACAGCGGACTGGTTCGATCGGGGCGATGTGAGCGTGGGTTGGGGTCGCTGCGGAGAAGAGAAGGCGGGCGGGCTGGAAGCAGGCGGACGGCTGTTCGTGACGGCGGTTTGGTAGGTAGTTACGGCAACGAATGTTGACGACGGGGCGAGGAGACGATGGAGGGGAGATGGAGGGCGAGAAGGAGGGATGAGGAAGGGCGATTGCGTATATCACGCTTGGCCATCCGTCCATCCGTCGGCAGCGGCGGCCGAGCTCGTCGAGTCGATCTTCGCTGCCGTCGCCGCTGTCGCCGTGCAAGCCTCCATCCATCCATCTGTCATCTGTCCCTGACCTAACACCTCCCGCTAACCCGGACCCGACTACCGACGGCCGGGCGAACGCTACATTCCCGCGCGTCCGCATTCGATCTGATCGTCTGACCGACAACCGCGTCCGTGCGAGTGAAACAAACCGACGACGACGATGTTTTAGGTTTACAAATGTACACTTTGCGATGCCGCGTCCAGCCAGCCTTCTCGCCAAAGTCACTTCGCAGTCCACACCAGGCCCGCCGGCCGGGTCGGCCGATGGTGACATATGTGGTGATGGAATGCATGCGTGGGCTACCTTCTTTCGTACTGACTGACTGATCGTGTTCGCAGATTCCTAGTCATTCATTCGTCTACGCCTCTAACCGTGGCTTCCGGTCCGGCGATCACTGATACACCACCTTGTTGATCAACGTACCAACGCCGCCGCCCGTCTCGATCCTCATCTCATCACCATCGCACAAGCACACTTTAGGCTCCTTGGTAAAACCGACACCAAAGGGCGTGCCCGTCAAGATCAAGCTTCCGCGCTCGAGCGTGGTGCCGTTGCTGAGGAAAGCGATGGAGCGCGCGATGGAGAAGATGAGCTTGGATAGCGACGAGCGTTGCATCTCCTTGCCGTTGAGTAGGCCCCGGATCGTTAGCACACTCGGGTCTGGAACGAGCGCCGTCGAGACGATGCACGGACCTGGGTGGAGGCCAAGGACGCGCGGAGGATCAATATATGGAGGAGGGATGGGAGGCGATCAGACGGTCCGGTCCGAACAGAGCGACCCACCGATGGGACAAGCAGAGTCGTATCCCTTGGACCGGGACCACTGCGACGTCGCAAACTGGTCCTTCCTGGCAGAAACGTCGTTGGACGAGGTATAACCGAGCACATAGTCCAGCGCCTCTTCCTCCGTCACGTCCTTGCAGTCCCTCCCAATGACGATGCACACCTCGCTCTCGTAGTCAGCCTGGCCGTCTTGCGTGTGCTTGGGCACGACGATGGGCGACGGATAGGGTCCCGTGAGGGAGGTGCGAGGCTTGTGGAAGAGTACGGGCTCGGTGGGGATGGCGAGTTTGGCCTCTTCCGCGTGGTCTTGCAGAAGAAGGATCAGGAAGGAGGGCGTCAGACGAGGCGGCAAGGCGGGCTCAAAGAAAAGGAAAGAAAGCGAGAGGCTGGTCCGTCCCGCTCCCCGTCCTTCCCACCATTCCCTTTTGCTCACCCCGATAGTTGAGGCCGAGGCAGCGGATCGTGTTCACTTGCTCTTTCGTAAGAGGGCACAGGAGCTGAACGAGCGAGCGAGAATGGAAGAAGGAGAGAGGGATTGAGCACAGCACGTCCTCTAACTAGCTGGCTCGCCCTACGCACCTCCTTGACAGTCAAGACCTTGTCCGTGACTTTGCCTTCCTCGAATGGACCGCCTTCAATAACCCTAGCCTGCACCTTCTGCTTGCCTTCGTAAACTAGCACTCCCAGGTCGGTCGTCTGGTCCTCGCCCGTCGGCTCGCCCAGGTACGTCTGGCCGTCTTCGAGGGCGGTGAAGCGGATGAGGCGCTTCCACGGGGCGACGGGCGAAGGCAAAGAGGAGGGGGTGGACATGGTGGGGAGGCCAGCGATCGCGTTCCTGGTCCTGGTGGTGGCGGGTCGAAGAGAGGTGGTTGGACGATGGGCCGAGGCGCGAGCGCTGCGAGATGTGGAGGCGAGGGACAGCAGGACGGCTCTGCCACGGCCGAGCATCGAAAGCGATTGTGCTACGAGGGCCGGCTAACACGGAAGCTGGCTTGGCTGGCTGTCCACACCGTCCGTCGTCTCCACCGATAGCCGCTTTTTCCGACGCAAAGAGAGGTGTAATAAGAGTGTAATAAGAGAGCGGGGCCGAAGGCGGGGGCGGGCCCTTAGTGTGCTCCATCTTGCTGCCGTGCCGCGGGTCCGACACGAGCATGGCCGGCCGTACTACGCCCGTTCGAGGCAGCGATGACGGCGCGCGCCGGCGTACGTCCAGGTCTGCGCCCACGTGGCTTGCCGAGATACCCTAGAGTGTGGAGAGCGAGGACGGGGGAGGTGATGGAAGGTGACCTTCGTCCTCCTCGCCTTGCTCTGCACCTTCATCCCCATCCGAGAAACAAGCAACGAGAGCTCGGTCACCGCCATGTCTTCAACCCCCGACACCCGCATCCGTCTGCACCACCTCTCCCACGTCACCTACGCCCACTCCGACCTCGACAAGGCCTGCTCCTTCCTCGAGGACTTTGGCTTCTCCCTCGTCGACCGCCGTCCCGCCGACCAGTCTCCCTTCCGCAGGGACACCGCCTGGTTCAGAGGCTACGGCGACCGGCCTTACGTTTATGTGGCCGTGAAGGGGGACCACAAGGCGTTCTTGGGAGGCACCTTTGTCGTCGTCGGAGAGGAGGACCTGGAAAAGGTGAGCCTGCCGACCGACCGGCTGGCCTGGCCCGGCCCGGCCCGGAGCGAGGCAGAGCAGAACGACGGTCGTGCGAGCGTTCCTTCTTACGTACCTCTGCCTCTCGTTCTTCAGGCTGCCAAACATCCTGACGCCGTCTGTCCGCCCGAGTTCGCTGACGCCACCTCGCTCGTCTACCCGCTCTCGGCTTGCCCAGGCGGTGGGCGCTCCGTCACCCTCCGCGACCCCAACGGCTTCTACGTCCATCTCGTCCACGGCCAGGCTCCGACGTCCAGGACGGATAGCGGCGTCAAGGTCGTCCAGCCCACGAACTACCCCTCGAAGAAGGACCGGCCAGTGAACACGTTTAGGAGGTACGACAAGGGCAAGTGCTTGGTCCATGTTCTGGGTCACTATGGCCTTTTCGCCACCGACTTTACCAAAGTGTCTTCTTGGTACACCTCCGCCTTCAACCTCGTCCCCTCCGACGTGCTCACCGCTCTCGATGACCCAGACAAGGAAGTGGGCGCCTTTTTCCACATCGACCTCGGCGAGGAGCTCGTAGACCATCGTACGTCGCCCGCCGTCGCTCGTCTCGTCTGCCGAGGGCCGTCCGTGACTGGGATTCTGACTGCAGCTGCACCCCCCCACTTTCCCTTCCGCCCCTAGACTCCTTCTTCGTTCTCCAGTCCAACTTGGACCGCGTCCACCACGCCTCCTTCGAGGTGCACGACTTGGACGTCCAAGCCCTTGCTCACGACTTTCTTGCCGACAAGGGGTACAAGCCTTGTTGGGGCATCGGCAGACACGTGAGTCCGGCTCGGTCGGCCTCCTGTCTCCGGTTCTGATACTGATCCTCCGCATCGCGACGCGAGTAGATCCTAGGCTCGCAGGTCTTTGATTACTGGTTCGATCAGACCGGCTTCATCCTCGAGGTGAGTTGAGCTCTTGAAACGGCGACTGACTTGGGGGTTGTGCCAGCTGTGGGCTAACTAGGCTGGGCGGAAGGACGGTGGGACGGGAACGGGGAAGGAAAAGCGTCGAACCATCGCTGACGATTCACCCACTCTCGCCTCCGCAACGGATAGCACTACTCCGACGGTGACCTGGTCAACAATACCACAAAGACGACCCGTGTCCCCGCGAGCGAGGACAGCCTCGCCATATGGGGGCCTCGTGCGCCTCCTAGCATCGTCACAGGCGCACAGAGAGACGGCGGCGGCGAGCTGGAGCTGTCAGCTTAGGCGACGCAGCCGGCGGGAGTGGAGGCGGCCGCCTGAGGCGTCTCGGGAGATGGGATGATGCTGGATTGCGCCCCCTTTTCGTTTCGTATACCTCTTTCCTTCTTCTTCTTTCCTTCTTTCCATCCTCTTTTTTTGGCGTCTCCTTGCCTCTCTACTCTGCCTGAGAGACGCTCCATCCACGTGCGCGCCGCCGCGTCGTATATGCATACGCGTGAATTTTTGCCCTATTCGTTCTTTCTCCACAGCGAGCTCGGAAATGGAATGAAGGAACGCTTGATCTTTCTCTCTCCTTGTATCTCTCACCAACGTCGCAACCCAAGTGGTGCGACCGATGAAAGCGACCACATCGCATCGCCACCACCACACCAACCGCCTCCTTCCGTCCGCCCCAACCAACCAACCGTCCATCGGCGTGCGGCGTCCGGCCATCCGTCCGCACGCGTCCGTCCGCTCATGCACGCATACAATGCAGCACGTCAGCGCGGATGTTGGAAAGGTCCCGAGACGGTCACGAAAAGCTGTATCGTCGTCCGTGTGTGCGTGTGTGTGCGACGCGACGTACATACAAGAGGTTAAGAATGAATGCGCCGCGGTCCGCGCGGGGCGGGGCGGTTTAGTTCTACCTCCACACCCGAAGCCTCCTCTCCTCCTCCATCCTCTTCTCCACTTCCTGCACCACCTCGTCACCCCAAACCTCGTCCGGCTTCCTCCGCGGAACGAGCACCTCCTTCTCGTGCCGAGCCGCGTTGCCCTTGTCAAACAGGACCAAGTTGTCGTACGCCAGCGGTCGGCGTGGGTCCCAGCGGAGGATGTAGGGTTTGGAGACGGAGGCGAACGGAGGGTGGACGGACCGGCCACGGAAGATTTCGGAGTAGATGTAGTTCAAGTCTTCTACGGAGAAGGGGATATTACTGAGGGGACGGGACGAGGGCGGACGAAAGAAGAAGGCGGCGTGTTTGGGAAAGAAAGGTCGGACGGTCGGGTTCAGTCGGCCAGCTCATCGTCCCACCTCGACTGTACTGCAGGCCACACTCACGCTGCTTGAAAGACGCGTCGCTCAACGCTGGACGTATCCATCAGGACCTGCTCCACAGCCCGGGGGGAAAGATCCACGTCACGATCAGCACACGCACGCGTACGCCGCCCGAACGGAGCGGAGAGGCGTTCTTCTACACACCTTTTCCAGCACCTTGCGCCTCCCCTTGATGGCCAGCGGCTCCTGTGGATACTCGGCGATGGCGCACAAGACGTGCGTCGCGGCCGCGAGGCCGAACATGGCCGGCAGCGGACCTGCCGTGAAGAGCGCGGCACGGGACGGGGGCGTGACAAAGGCCAGCCAAAGTGTACCCTTGAGCGATACGCGCGTGAACGAGGGACGACGGCGGCGCACCGCACCGGACCGGCCGAGGGAGGATAGACGGGACGGGGACGCTCACCCAAGACTGGCAAAATCCGTACTCTAAAGTTCTCCACCGCGCTCAGCTCGGCGACTTTGCCCTTTTGGAACTCCTCCTCGTCGAGCGGTAGGAGGCGCGTGTCGCTCTTCTCCGTGCTGTAGACGCACGGGATGCCGACGGGGGCCGCCGCCGCCGCCGAATCTGCGTCCAGGGCGTCGTCCACCCCGGCTGGCGTGTTCCTGCCGGTGCCGGTCGGGGTGTTCTTCGGCGGCAGGGGAGGGATGTTGAGTGCCCGGAGCTGGCGCCGGACGGAGCGGGCCAGAGGATCTTCAAAGGTGGTGGAGATGTCGCTGGACGATGGACGCCATGGGCAGGAAAAAAGCAAAGAAAGGGCGTGTGTGAACGGACGAGGTCAGCCTGGGGAAGAAGACGAGAAGCAAAGGGGTCGCTGTCTGTCTGTCTGTCCACCGACCTGATCTGGATCCTGCTGGGGTCACTCTTGGCGCCGGCTCCCATGCTCGAGAAGACCTTGATGCCGTTCTCGTAGCAGTACTTGAGCAAGTCGACTTTGGTGTTGATGTTGTCAATGGCGTCGATAACCCACGTGGGTTCGCCTGGCCAGACGCGAGGCGAGGAAAAAGGACGAAGCGAGGGGCGTCGATCGAGTCAGTGGGGAGAGCAGAAAAGCGGCATCGAACACACGTATTGCCCGCGGTGCACGGAAACCCACCGGACAAAAGTTGGCGAGCGTTATCGGGAGAATACATCTCTATCCGGGCCTCCACCTCGGCCCATGGCGCGATGTCGGCAAAGTGTCGTTGGCAGACGGTGACCTTGGGTCGACCGACGTCTCCGAGGGTCGCGACGGCATGCCGGTTGAGAGAGGAGAGAGTGACCTGGTCAAAATCGATGAGGCGGAGACGAGAGACTCCGGAGCGCTGAACGGCATGGGAGACGAGGAGACCGGTGGCCGATATGAAAGGATTGGGGTGTGATCAGCCTGTGGCAAGCCTCGCCGGAAGGGAAGCGTCGAGGGACGCGCAAGCACTCACCAGTAACATGAGCGCCGCCCAACTGCCCACGCCACCAGCTCCAACGACGACGACAAAGCTATCCCTGATCCTGGCCATACCCTCGTCGCCGAGGAAGCTGTAGTTGCGACTGAGCTGCTCGCGGATGAGGTCCGGGTCAAAATCCCTCGCTGCGCTGTTGGAAGCGCGGATCAGCTTGTCCGCCGCCCGTCGAGCGTCGTGCGCCTCCTGATCCTGTCCCAGGTCCAAGTGCGCGTCCGCATTGGAAGGGGTAGGCAAGCGCGACTCCTCACCCCAGTCGCCGGCGCTCAGCGAGTCGGCGAGGTGCTTCCTTCGCCTCTTACGCGTTAGTCGCCTGCCAGCGCCGATCGCGCCGGCCGTGACGATGGACCCAGCGAGCGCGGCTGCGGTGAGCGTCAGTAGGGGTCTGCGGGTCGTGTATTCGGCGAGCCCGTCGAGGAAATGTGGCCGGGAAGACGACATGTCTGTCTGGTCCGTCCGTCCGTCCGTTCGTACCTTGGTATGCCGACTTTGACTTTGCTGTGGATCGACGGAGTGGATGCTGCGGGGGGGAGTTCTTCGCGAAAGTGCTGCGGCATGGTCGCGCGAAACAAGCAACAGATGGTTGCGTCCTTTGGCGAGCATCTGGCTTGCGTGTTTGCATAGGAGGCCGTCTGCTCTCTTCTTCTCGCGCACTCTCGAGGCCATCCATGGCCGGCGGTGGCCAATGGGCCATCGTGCGGGCGCGACGAGGCGGGCAGGGAGTGGGGAGAGCGGCCAACACTTAACATGGCTGCTTCCTGTAAGGGAAGATGATTAAGATGCTGCACTGTACGATATGAAAGACGATGCGATTACAATGCGATGCGACGCTTCCTCGGATTGCACTCTGATAATATAGCTAGCTAGCTACACCGATGGTCCGAACGCAAAAAAGGCCCTCCTCCCCCGAAGGAGAGAAGGGCCAGCTCGAAATATTGGGTATTCCACCCCAGCAGAGCCGAGGAGGCGGAGCGGTCTGCTCGTGAGACGAAGACGGGTCGCTGTGCAATGCGAGCAGACCACACCGGAGGGAAGCCATCCTTGAGCGGCCACCTCAACACAAGGTAAGTATGAGGAAAAGAAAATGGGGAGGCCCCTCCCCCACGCCCTTTTATAGACCATGCCCGCCGCCTCGGCGTCTTCGGCGTTTCGATCGGAATTTTCTCTTCCGCTCCGAGCGACCGCGCCGAATGTGGTTACGGACGCGGACCGGCGGCGCACGTGGGAGGCGCCGCAGCAACCCCGGCGCCGCAGTGCACCGCCGAGGTCGTCGCTGGGTTGTGGCTGAGAGCGAGCGCACGGATGGGCAAGGGGAGCGAAGGCGACGGACGACGTCAACTCCAGGCAGGCTGTGCGCCGACGACCAAGGATCCTCGCCACGAACCACCAGCTGGACCCGCTCGACGCAGCGCTTTGCCCCCACTCGCAGACAGCCCAGCCCAGCCCAGCCCAGCGCCTCGTCATCGCCCCCTCCTCCCTTCGGCCGTGTCGTGATCGAGAGGTGCGTGCATACGCACGGGACAGGAACGAGAAGTGGCGGATGGAGGGAGGGAGGGATGGAGAGAGGCAGGCCGGGAAGAAGGGAGGGAGAGGGGGACATATGTGGACGACGACGGACCACCGACCGCTGACGCTCCTCCTTCTCTTTGTCCAGGTACACATATACCCACCATCACCACCACACCCACCGGATCGCATCACTGACCGAACGAACAGCGACGACGACGATAACGACGACGATCGCCGCCACTTATTTTTACTTCTTCTTCCCCTCGTCCTCCTTCCGCATACCGATCCCCTTCCTTGACCGTCGCACCGACAGGGCGGTTCCCTCCCTCTCACAGCCTTGAGCCATGTCCTCCTACAGCTATATCCCCGAGGCCGACGAGGCCCAGAGGTACCCCGAGTACCAGCATGCGCCCCCTCCCCTCGTACACCAGGTCTCCCCTCCCCCGCACAACCCTTATGCTCACCCCGCAGACCCGTTCAGCGAGCACGCCTCTTCCGTCTCCGGCGCCGGCCCGGACGTGTACGGGAACCCGAGGCCGCTTCCTTCGCCCTCTCATGTTGTTGGACAAAGCTCCGGGCCCTTGCACGTCGAAGACTCAGCCGACGACATTCCGCTCGTACAGCGCGGAGGACAGTACGCCTTCGCCCCCGCCACCCACTTCGACGACACGACCGCCGCCGGCGAACCTCCTCCGCATCACATGCCCAACCCTTACTTTCGTTCGTCTGAGCCAGCGGAGGAGGTCGAGGACGACGACGATATCGACGGCCAGGCGCGTGGACGGCTCCTTCCCCGCGGCGCCAGGGAACACAGTGACGCGGCGAGCGCCAATAGTTACGGCTTCGCCCCTGCCGGCTTCGACCCCAGGATCGCCGCCGCACACGATCCTTACGGCGAGGAAGAAGGCAGCGACGTCCATGATTTTGGCGGACATGAATCTGCAGTCAGTAGTGGCGGTGTGAGATACGGCATGATCCCGCAAAGGGTGCCGAGGAGGTACAAGACGCTCAAGAGGGTCGAGTGAGTGAGGTGTTTCATCGAAGTGTACCTTTTTCACTATCGCCTTCGCCTGTCATCCTCATTTCATCTTGTGCTCTTGTCTTGCGCAGACTCTACCACGGCAACCTCGTCCTAGACTGTCCCGTGCCGTCCAAGCTGCTCGAAAAGGTCCCCGACCGCGAGTCGCGCGAGTTCACCCACATGCGCTACACCGCCGCCACTTGCGATCCCAACGACTTCAAGGACGAGCGGTACACGCTCAGGCAGGTCTTGTTTGACCCACCGAGGAGGACGGAGCTGTTCATCGTCATGACCATGTACAACGTGCGTCGGTCGCTGTCCATTCCGTCCGTGGAGGCGAGGCGAGGATGCCGTGGAAGGGGGAGGCCCTCAATTTGCATCGTACCGCTGACCGTCGCGCCTTCCTTTCGTCTGTCCCTCACCTCGGCAAACGAAACGACAGGAGGACGAAGGCCTTTTCACGCGCACCATGCACGGCGTGATGAAGAACATTTCCCACCTCTGCACCCGCGACCGCTCCAAGACGTGGGGCAAGGAGGGCTGGAAGAAGGTGGTCGTGTGCATCGTCAGCGACGGGCGCAAGAAGATCAACAGCCGCACGTTAAGTGGGTGGTCGAGCCTCTGGCGATTCCGGTTTTGTCACCGTCGCCGTCGCCTCACCTTCTTCAACCTTTCCTCTCATTTCTCCCCAACGCAGGCACCCTCGCCGCCATGGGCGTGTACCAAGAAGGCGTGGCCAAGAACGTAGTGAACGGCAAGCCGGTCACGGCGCACATCTATGAGTACACCACCCAGCTCTCCATCGACCCCGACCTCAAGTTCCGCGGCGCCGAAAAGGGAATCGTGCCCGTCCAGATCCTTTTCTGTCTCAAGGAAAGGAACCAAAAGAAAATCAACTCCCATCGCTGGTTTTTCAACGGTCCGTCTCCGCCCTTTGTTGATCTCTACCGCGAGCACTTTCCTTGGCTCACCCTCATCTCTGTCCCTTCCTCTCTTTGCGTCCGTCGTCATCAGCCTTTGGTCCCGTCCTTCAACCCAACGTCTGCGTCCTGCTCGATGTCGGCACCATGCCCGGCCCCCGCTCGATTTACCATCTCTGGAAGGCGTTCGACATCAACTCGAACATTGGAGGCGCGTGCGGAGAGATCGTGGCGCTCAAGGGAAAGTATCTCCAGAACCTCATCAACCCGCTCGTCGCGGCCCAGAACTTTGAGTACAAGATGAGCAACATCCTCGACAAACCTTTGGAAAGCGTCTTCGGCTACATTTCTGTCTTGCCTGGTGCTTTCTCCGCCTATCGGTACGTCGTCCTCGGCCGCTTTTTTTTTCTTCCGCCGACCCGGAGCGCCTGCTGATGGTCATTGCTACGTTTTTTCCACCCTCGACAGCTACATCGCCCTTCAGAACGATGCGACGGGCCGGGGTCCGCTGAACGAATACTTCAAAGGCGAGACCCTCCACGGTGGTGGTTCGGACGCCGACATCTTTACCTCCAACATGTACCTCGCCGAGGACCGCATCCTCTGCTGGGAGCTCTGCTCCAAGCGCGACTGCGCCTGGGTGCTTCATTACGTCAAAAGTGCCTATGCCATCACGGACGTGCCTGATCAGGTGCCTGAGCTCATCAGTCAGAGGAGGAGGTGGCTGAACGGGTGAGTGGGTGGGCCCCGAGGGGTTGGGGGGGAGGGGGGGAGGAGGGGGTAGAGAGGAAAACGATTAGGCGAGTCGTAGGCTTGGCTTCCGTTCACCGTTCTGACCGCAATCTCCGCGTTTCGGTCCCCTTCCCTCCGCTGCAACAGCTCCTTCTTCGCCTCGGTCCACTCGATCGTAAAGTTCGGCTACATCTACCGCTCCTCCCACTCCTTCCTGCAGAAGTTCTGGTTCCACGTTGAGCTCCTCTACCAGGTCTTCAGCCTCGTCTTTTCATGGTTCGCCCTGGTGAGTTCCGATGCCTTCTTTTTCTTTTTCTTTTCCCCTCGCGTTCTTCGCTCTCCGTGTGCTGAAGCCCCTGCCTTTGTCACCACGGCGGTTTTGGGAACTCGACGGGTAGGGTAACTACTATATCGCCTTCGTCATCCTTACCGAGTCCCTAGAAGACCCGAGCTTCGGCCTCAAGGGGGTCCACGTCTTTGTGAGTACCGAACGCCCGCCCGTCTCCGGGTCGCATCCGACGGCGATGGCCCCGTGCTTGCGTGTGGGGATCACCTGCTCGTCTACCTGCTTCGCTCACTTCCACATGATCTACCACTCCTTTTAGAACGTCATTCTGCAATACATCTACCTTGCCCTGCTCGTGTTCAACTTTTTACTCTCCATGGGCAACAGGCCGCAGGGTTCCAAGGTCGGGTACACGGGCTCGATGATCGCCTTTGCGCTCATCACCGTCTACATGACGGTGCGTAGCTTCTCCCTCTCCTTGTCGGATGCCGCCGTCCATGCGGAGGCAAGGAAGGCCGTGGCTGACCGGGGTTTTTGCGCCGCATCGCGTCACAGTTCGCAGCCATCTTCCTGGCCGTGAAGGGCATCCTGAACGCCAAGGACGCCGTGGAGAAGGACGGCGGGGTGTTCAACGTGGGCGACATGTTCTCCAACTCCATCTTCCGCAACATTGTCATTTCCCTCGTCGCCACCTACGGACTCTACCTCGTCGCCAGCATCATGTTCGTGAGTGTTTGTTTCGTGCGCCGCTCATCTCGTCTCGTTTGTTCGGTCGTCCTGGGGCGAGGCATGACGGTATCCCGCTGGAACCTTTTGCTTACCTTCCACCATGTCTTCCAACCTCCGTAGCTGGACCCTTGGCATCTGCTCACGAGTTTCTTCCAGTATCTCCTCCTGGCGCCGTCCTTCATCAACGTGATCAATATGTGAGAGAGGATTGTTTTCTCCTCGTGTCCCTCATTCGACCATGTGCTCGTTTCCTGATTCTGAAGGGTCGTCGTTCCTCGTCCTCTCTCTTCCATTGGATAGCTACGCGTTTTGCAACACTCACGACGTCTCGTGGGGTACCAAGGGATCCGACAAGGTATCCACCGACCTCGGTGTCGTCCAGACGGCCGGCAAGAACCAAGTCGAGGTGGCCATCCCGACAGAGCAGAAGGTCGGTTTCGGACGTCTCGTCCTTGAACCCACCTCTTTTTATCGTCTGCCCGGCCCAGCTTGGCTGATGGTTTTGGCCGCCGCCTTTCATCTTCCGCACAGGACATCAACGAGGCGTACGACGACGCATGCCACGTCCTCGCCACCAAGGCGCCCAAGGTCGAGGACAAGGTGGACCCGGAGACGAAGCAGACGGACTACTACCGCTCCGTGCGCACCAACGTCGTCCTCGCCTGGACGCTCTCCAACGCTGCCTTGGCCATCGCCATCCTCAACACCACCGGCAGAGTCACGTCAAATGGCAAGGATGCGACGGTGACCAACTACATGGTGAGTCCCCGATCTATCTGCCCCCAAGTCCCACCTCTTCCACTCGTCAACGGCGTCCATTTTAGAGGTCCCGGGCTGAAGTTGTTTTCCTCGCAAACGTCTCTCTTTGTACCGCCGAAACAGGCTTTCCTTCTTTTCTCCGTTGCAGGCCTCGCCTTCATCCGCCTCTGCGGCAGCACCACCTATCTCACCAAGAGACTCTTCGCCGGAGAATGAGCGGCCTTGCCGGACCTCCTTGGCTGTCGTTTTCTCCTTTGCTCGACGCGCTCTCGACGTTCTCAGACGATTCCCTTTTTACCGCCTTTTAGTTTTTATCCTTCGTATCCTTCGTCGTTTGACACTTCCGCTTGACGCTAGGTCGCCATCCTTCCTGCCTTACTTAGCCTACCAAGCCAGCCCGCGTGCTGGCTGATTCAGCTTCCCAGCAACCCCCCCTGCGTCTGTCCTTCTCCGCCTCCCCTTGACGAACTTTGCCACGCAGTCGCCTGGGCTTTTCCTCTCCGACCTTGTCGGGTTTCTCTGTCTGTCTGCTTGTGCTACTGTAAGACCGTTTCGATGCTTGAATGAATGAATTGGATACCTCCATCCATGCCGCTCCCCACGCATCGGCGTAATCGGTACGCGGACGGAAGGCGGTTCCGTCCGCCCACGGGAACGTCTGCGTCTCTTGTTCCCCTCCCTCCACCGTCGATCACTGCACCGCATTGGAAAGTGTCGACACTCGCTAAGCAGGCGCCACCCTTGCGTCGTCCGCCTCCCATGCCCTCCTCGACGCCGCCACAGCCACAGCCAGAGCTCGACGCTCATGTCGACCTCGATTTTCATTACATCCCCGTCCAACGGACCTCACCTCCACCTCCTCCTCCTCCGTCCGTCATGGATCGGCACCCGTACTCACCCTCACCCTCGACGGCAGCCGCCAGCCGTCCATCCTCCGCGGCGCTTGCGCTCGGTTCGGAGCGCCGTTCGCTCGATGCGCCCGTGCCGATGACTATCCCGGCGCTCCTTCGCAACCCGCGGCCAAAACAGACAACGAGAGACGAAAGGCTGCACCGGTACGGCTTAGGCTCACATCGCGTCGGCGGCGGCTCGGCCGCTGGCGCTGGGGTGAGGGAGAGGGAGATGGGGAAGAGAACGAGGCGGCGGTGGGAGAACGGTGAGTTGGTTGCGCGTTCGGTCGGCTTCGGCTCGTAAAAGGGGGGGGAATGCGAGGCTCCCTCGTTCCTAGACGTTCCTCCTCGACCCCCGGCCATACTCACTCACGATCGTCCGAACCCTCGGTCCGCTCGGCCGCTCGCCCGCCTCACACAGATCGCCTCGCTGGCAACCCTTACGCCGTCAGGCCGAGCGCTCGCGACCTAGCGCCGCCCTCGTACAATCAGGCGCTTCCCACTTTTCCCTCGCCCCCGCCGCCTTACCTTCCTCGAACGGTGCCGACCCCGTCGGGCCTGCCCGCCGAGTACGAGCGCTTGTCCGCCGAGGCGGGCCAGTTCAACCTGGGCTTGAAAGGCGTAAGGAAAGCGTTGAGACGCAGGGGGGCCGAACCCGGAGGGGCGGAAGGAGGGGGGATCGTCGAAGCTGTCCTTCGGCTCGCCGAAGTCGAGCTGCGAGGTTGGCTTGACGGTCACGCCGTCTGGATCCATCCTTCGTTACCGGCGCATGAACGACAAGCGCCGCGCGTCATCGACAACACGCCCTACCTCGTCCCGACTCCGCCCCGGGGAGCGACGGCGGCCGAAGCGCGCAGGGCCGTCGAGCAAGATGAAGGGGAGCCCACTCTCGTGGAGATGAGCCGCTCGCCCAGCTCCTTGGCCTGGTACCTGCCTGATCCCTTTTTGCGCTTCGCCGTCCACTGTCTCGCTCGGTACTATGGCTGCCCCAGCTTCAGCAAGCCGCCTCCGTCTGCTCCGGGAGCGGTCGTTGCTTCCACTGAGCGATGGACTTGGATCCTTAACCCGAACCCCTTAGCGCGCGCTCCGCCAAGACCGGCCCCGATTCAAGCTCCTGGCTCTGGCGGTGAAGCTGCCGCGACGGTTCCCTTCGTCCGTCCCATCCGTCCGATCCGGATCGACGGAGGCGGTGCCAGCGGCTTGGAAACGCCCCCGATGACCGATTTGGATGCAGGTATGAGCTCAGATCAGGGCGGAGATGGCGGCGGTCTAGGCAGTTCCAGTCGCAGCACGGGGACGAACGACTCGAGTGCCGCTGAGGACAGCGAATCTGTCGCGGACGCCGCCCTGGACGACTGGCGCAGTGAGGTCAGTTTGGACCACGCTCGAGTCGGAGACGAGATCCTCCCCGAAGGAGCGCATACGGCGGATTCTGCGGCGGTGTATGACGATTTCAGCGAGGCGAGCTCGGTTTGGGATGCCGATGACGACGCATGGGAGTCAGACACCATGTCGAACAGCGTCGCCAGCGTGGCCCAAGCGGAAGAAGCCAGTTGGAGCGGAGACGAGGCGCGGGAAGTGGAGAACGGGATAGCCTCGCTCGCTCTGAAGGACCGCGGCAGGGGCGAAGGGGATGAGGTTCGGTCTTGGCCATATACCGCTGAAGGAGGAACGGCCGGCCATAGCGGCTCAGGCCCATCGTCATCGCGAGCGAGACGACCAAACCTCCCGCTGCGAGGCCTACACTCCCGCTCCTCCTCCTCGCCGAGTCGCAGCCGATCTCGCTCGCCCGTGCAACCGTTTCAACGAAGTCAGCTTCACCTGCGATCACCTGCGCGACCGGAGGACGTTCCAGCCGCGCCAGTATCGCCGTCGACAGCGGCTTCTCAGGACGGGTGGGAGCACACGACGACCTCTGATGACGATGCGGAGTCAGAGGCGCGCGATTGGGTGCCTGCTTTGGTCGGGCCGGTGGACGAGCGTGCTCGCCCCGACCATCCGGCCAGTAAACCGGGAAAGAGCGTTCAGAAGAGGAAGCAGATGTGGAGGATGCCGGAGCTAAGGTTCACCGACTACGTTTTCAGCTGAGGGCCGAGACGTATATAGAGAGTATAGAGACAAGAGACGCTATATTCATTCCTGGCGTAATTAACAATAGCAACAGCGTACATCAGGGATTTGAATTTTCATATGTATTGAGCATGCGTACGTGCAGGGCCTCCGAGCCGATGCAATAAAGGATGTGTGCAAACCAACAACGAAACCTAATGGACCCCGACGAAAGATGGGATGGGTGATTGAGAGCGCCAGCTATCGGCCGATCTTGAGCTTAAAAGAGGTATATCCAACCGTGGACGGCAGATTGCCCGAGCGATTGTTGATCGCGTCCGTGCGTCCGCCGTCCATCGATGGCATCATGCTCGCGCCTGCGCCGGACTAAGGAACTTGTTGATTTTCCTGTTTCCGAGCCTGACTATGAGCCTTTGAATGGCCGTCCAGCCATTGAGTACCTTCTCCACCTCGTCCACCAGTTTGTCAATACGCGAAGTCTCGACTGAAAATAAGCCGTTGACGACCTCGTCCTCGAAAGCGAGACCACTATCGTCGGGTTCTTCTCCGCCATTGCGCGCCCTGTCGTCTCCTTCGAGCATGTTGCTGACCCAGATTCCGGCCTCCGACATATTTGGCGTGCCTTCGACGAGCGATTTCCAAACGCTCACCGCCATAGGACGTGCTTGCTTTGCCCGTACATAGAGCGTACGAAGATTGGGAGCCATGATGGCGACCATGGCAAGAGCAAGATCAAGCGAGTCATCAAGAACGATGGCCCGAAGCGCACTAAGGGGCCGGTTGTCCGTCCTGGCGTCGTAAATAAATTGAAGCTATGTTTCGAAAGCGTTGAGAGTGAACGGCAACGACCAAGGCCGATAGAGTAGCGGGTCGTTTCCTGACACTTACCACTTGCATGATCGTACGAGCGTTGGCGTTCATTTCAAGCTTCCGAAGGCCCTTCAGGCCTCCGTCCTGAAATTCCACGGGACACACCCAATTGCCCTCCACTCTGGCCTTCCACTCGAGCACCTTGAGATGGCGGACGGTTAGGACCCGCAGGAAGAGCTTGTCCATCTTGGCGGCGATGACTGAGTTGTCATCATCTTGGACAATTTCTTGGTTTATACCTCTGTCTTCGCCTTCAATCTTGATGATGGGCGACACCGAGCGCGCCGCTGTGATACAGCTGTCATGGCCACAGCCAAACGCGACTTGTTCGAGCGTTTCCAACGACGTGAACAAGGGCAAAACATCTTCGATGGCTTGAACGGTCTTGAGCTGAGATTTTTGTCCTTGCCTTGGACACCCAGATAACTTGGTGATATCAAGACAGCGCAGGCTTGGGAATAGATTGGGGCGCAGCGCCAGCGCCGTGATCAGCTCGTAATTGTCCAAAACCAAAGTATGGACGAACCGTGCACGCGAGGCGAGAGCGTCCAGAGAGCTGGAAGGCACCGAAGCTTGCACATTCTGTACGAAAGGATGAAAATGACAAGTGAGCAAGCGACGCAGAAAGAAGCAACAATCCATGGCTCATCACCTTGATATGCCTTGACCATGGGGAGGCGGTGACCGTGATGGCTTGAGCACTGAAGGATCCCCTGGTGGTTTTGGCACCATTGTCGAGCCTGCTCTCCGAGGTTGGATCAAATACCATGGCAGAGCGCACTTCCGGCGAGACGAACGAAAGAAGCTGGGCGGTTGAAGGCTCTCTCCAAAGAACCGCCAGCGCCGCTTCGTTCATGTTCTTGCTAACAAGCCTCAGATCCTTTACCGTGTTGCTACCATTGAGATAAATAGTCATAACTTGGTTCACGATGCGTTCGAGAACTTGCTTATATGAGGTGATGTCAGGACCAGTCCGAGCTGAGCTCCTTGCCGACTTGCTATCAGCAAGCCTATCGGACTGATCCGGGAGCACAGCCGCTTGAGGCTGAGTCGGGGAAACACCATCTATGGCCATTGCTTGCGCGTTTGGTATAGACTGAGCAGGCGACGGACCAGTCCGAGCTGAGCTTCTTGCCGACTCGCCATCAGCCAGAGCCAGCCCATCGGATTGATCCATGAGCACAGCCGCTTGAGGCTGTGTCGAGGAAGCGCCATCCTTGGTCATTGCTTGCTCGTTTGGTATAGAGTGAGCAGGTGACGCCGACCGAGGCCGCTTCGCAGCTCGCTGATCATCGGTCGGCGGCGCATCTCCATGTCTGCCGCGGCCCCCGGTCGAAAGTCAAAGCCACAAACAAGGATGAGCGCTATTGGAACTGGGCAGGTCACCATCCTCTTCGGGAACGTCCTCACCTCGTCTTGCAGAGAGAATCATCGGCCTCTTTTCGTTTCAAGTCTCTCTTCGAGGACTCCTCGACGAGGGACTTGGAACGACATAAAGGGTAAGTCGGATGCGTTAGAACGGGTTGGCCAACCTACAGCAGATGAGACGGCTCACCTCTGTGTCCATGGAAGGAGAGCGAAAAAGAGGACGCGCCACTGCAGTCCTTCTCCCGCTATCCTCGGTCACAGGACGGACGGAGTCCGGTTCAGCCCCGCCACCTCTGAAAGTGCTGCCAAGTGCCGTGCTCTTCTTCTTCTGAGGCCAGGCATAAGTGACTCCGATCCTGTTTCCCAGCGCGACGGTGCCGTCCATGGATTCCCTGGCGCGCTCGGCATCCTGCTCCTTTTGGAACTCGCAGTACGCATCACCACGACAAGAGAAGCGGTCGCCAGGAGGAGTGAGGATCTTGGTAGAGATAATGTGTCCGTAGCGCTTGAAAATCAGGAATATATCCTTATTCGTCGTCTGAGGCTTAAGTCCTGCATGGAGACCCATAGACGCGCAACGTCCATTTAGAGTCCAAACTCCAGGGAGAAAGTGAAGGTCAAAGTTGAGATCGCTCCGACGTACCGCTGATGTAAAGCTTTCGGTGGCGAAGATAGTCGCCTGACGTGGAGGCGGCATCTCTCGCAGCGTCGGGAAGATCTCGGTCATCCACCTTCAGAGATATGCGACGTGTGCTGGAGCGCCAATCCGAGCGAGTTGCCCCCTCCGAGGCTGACATGACGCCCCTGGCGTCATCGTTGTTGACATATGGGCCAGAAGAGTCGCTCCCCACCCGGAAGCGACTGTATAGACGGGCACCAGCATAAGGAAAGCCATGGAAGGACGCCATGACGGCGGCCGCGTCGCTGGGATTATCGAAGACGATAAAAGCGATTAATTTTCCGCTCGGTGTCCTTTGCACGTCGAAGTGGTGACCCTTCGCGTAACGCTGGATCAGGTCAGAGACTTTATCCTTGAAGGAAATATGGGGAAATCCGCTAATGAACACCTCCGACACTTGCGGTGCGCGATATCCCTCGAGGATGGATACCGACGTGTCTTCCTCCAGCCGCGCCCTACCATTGACGCCGCACGCATTTAAAAATATCCGTTTGAACGCATGGTTAGCCCTTCCCCGCCTCACCAGACAATGGAGAAGCAGAGCAGACGTGGACACACCTGAAGCGCTCGGTACGGTGCATCTGAGGCTCGCTGCAAGAAAATGCAAGTTCTTGGCCTCTGCCTTTACGCAAGAGAAGGATCAAAGCTACCAGTGCTGCGTTCTCCTCCGCTTCCCGAGCTGACCGGAAGCTGTCACCATTAGTGCCTGATACAATGGAGACGAAAACAAAACCTTCAACGAACTGCGTCGAGTGTGGAAGAAGCGGTATAAAATCTCTGCCAACTCACTAACGTCGGCATATACTGTGACGAAAGATCTAGGAGCAGCACAATAGGGAAGATCAGCCAGCGGCCGGCCCGTACCGGAAGCATATACCAAACTCTCACTACCCACCTCCAGCACCTACGACCGTCCAGGATACCCTCCGCCGTCGCGAACCAATCGAGCATAGACTGGTTAAGCTGGACGAGGAAGTACTGAGCCAGGTCGATCAAAGGAGTCTTGGTCTTGGCACCGTCCGCACCGGCCAAAGACAATACGTTCTGACGGTCCCTGACTGGAGGATAGAAGACCAGGGTTCGGGAGGAGCTTTCAGAAGGCGAAGAGGGCTGCTTGTCCGTCGCATTGGCGTCCTTGTCGCTGGACGATATGGGAGGCCTGCTGCGCGCGGCGGTAGGGGCCAGACGGTTCTCCAGGCTGCCCCTCTTCTGCTCTCTGTGCATATCGAAGGAGGAGGAGAGACGCTGGAGCGATGAACACGTTTTGACGCTCAACGAACCACATGAAGAGGGTGAGGCGACCGACTCACGCATCCTTCCTGCGGGCCAGATAAGAGTTCCAGAAACCGTCCCGATAAAGCAGATAGATGGCATAAAGACAAGCGTTGGACTGCGACTCGGACGGGCTGACGTCAGAATCTCCCTTCGCTTCTTTACCGGGATAGACTTTGAGAAAGGACCTTCAGTGCCATCAGGAGCCATCAAAGCGGAAATGAGTCAATGACGGACAGAAACAGAGGGCCTTTTCCCAATCCGAGTTCGCGCACCTCCATGCCCTCTTCCCGTTGTACCACCCCCTCTCGGTTTCGATAAGGTCCTCCAGCTTGTTGAGCTTCATCACTCTGAGATAGTCTTGCAAGTCCTTGACCGGTTCTTCAGAAATAGACGCTTTGAGGTACCGGAGGCACCACACTACGGTTTCACGGTCGTTGAAAGGGCCCGTGAAAATGGGACCCTCCGCGTGAGGGCGGTTTGATGGAGGTAAAGGGTGGGAATCGGATGCCTTTGCGGCTGAGTGAGGATCCGATGCCTTTGCAGTTGAGTGAGGATCCGACACCTTTGCAGGTGAGTGAGGATCCGATGCCTTTGCAGGTAAGTGGGAATCCGATACCTTTGCAGGTAAGTGAGGATCCGATACTTTTGCAGGTAAGTGGGGATCCGATACCTTTGCAGGTAAGTGAGGATCCGATACCTTTGCAGGTAAGTGAGGATCCGATACCTTTGCAGGTGAGCGAAGATCTGATGCCTTTGCGGTTGAGTGGGGATCCGATACATTTGCAGGTGGGCGAGGATCCGATGCCCTTGCGGTTGAAAGCCGAGGGCTGTGTTCTGAGGTTCGATCTGCACGTTCGCCTGCATCGCGGCGTCCGTCCATGGATTGGCGATCATGCCGCGATTCGACTCCATTCTGCGCCTCTGCAGCAGTCGGGCGGGATTGGGTGGCGGCCGAAGGTGAACTCATAGTGACTGCCTTAAGCCTTTGTATAGCTATGTACGCATCACTCCTAAGACGGGGATGGGTGGTCGCTCCTGGGGACTGGAGTAATTGGCCGGATGAGGCTGTATGCGTGCGCGAGCGTACCTCAGGCGAGCTAGGACCGGTCAAATCTATCGGCGCTGAGCTCGCCGCCGTAACGGCATTTTCACTAACGGCTTGCTTCGAGGATGTTTGCATCGCATCGAGGCTTCCTTGATCAGTGTTCTGAGCGATGCTGGCGAGATATGCGTCAACGTCGTTCGTGTCGTCGTTGTCTTCTTGATGACTGGGTCGACAGGAAGAAGATTCGACCGAAGAGGTGGAATCCGTCGAGGAAGGTCCCGTATTGCCGACATTCCCTACCTTGCGTCGAACATGTTGAAGAACGGCATCCCTGGCTTTCTGCTCCTCTGCGACCTGGCGGGCACGACCGATGGGCATGCGGCGGTCGACTGGAATAAAGATCTTCCTATCGCGAGCCAGCTGAAGTAGAAAGGAGAGAGCGGCGAGCATTTCGGCATCCAGGATGCCGGTGGTACTATCACCCCAACCGACCAGATTCATGTCCTTCTTCGGATTGAAGCGCAAGAGACACCGATGCACTCGTCTGCAGAGCGGCATGACGGCGACGCAGATAAGCAAAAGAGCGCTCGCACTTCAGAAGAGGGATGGGACAGGCCAGGCAAGACATGTTTCGGTCACCTACACAAATCCGTACCCGTCCTCAGCCTTAATGCGCCCTTCCACAACCTCGTATACCGCCTTTTGCTTCGTCATGGAATATATGTACGCGCCGGCTGCACCCTGGATTGGGAAAAGGGAAAGCGAGAAACGAGAGCCAAATGAGCGGCAGCGCCGGGCCGAGCCGACCAAGTGGAGGGAGAAGACTCTCCGACTCGCAAACGAACACACATTGCCTCACCTTTGGCTGCTTGAAGAAGTGCGGGTCGACAGCATCGAGATCGGGAAAGTAGCTCAGGACGCGCTCCAGGCTCATAATGGGGCCTTGTAAGATCGGCAGGTCGGTCATTTCCGCGTCCAATGTCGCTCCTTGTTCCCTCGCGCGATCCCTTATCTTTTCCTTTCTGTTGTACCTGTTTGCAATAAAAAAAGAAACGAATGAAACGAAAGGATAGGACGAGCGCCGGGGTCGGGAGCGGTGTGTATCAAACGCAGAACACGAAAGAGAAGACGGGGATGACGGTCGATGGTGGCGAAGCGGGATGGATGGATGGGCGGGAAAATTGCCGACAGCGGTTGGGGGTCCGAGCAAAGCAACGTTAATTAAGTTCCGATGGAAGGTTTCGGCGACTGCACACATACGCGCTCATAGCCGGACACGCGCGGGTCAGATGCTCTCTCTCTCCTTCGAACCGTGACGAGGCGAGCTTACACATTCATGGCCCATCGAAAGAAAGGAAACAAACGTATTACCGTCGAATCGTGAAATTGAATTAATCATGGAAAATCCGAGTCATATTTTTGCCAACTATGAAAATTGATAAGAACGCTGTGAAAACGGGCGCGCACGTCGGAAACTCTGCATTGGGCTAGCAATTTCATAATACTGAAGACGACAGAACGACGGAGGATGGGGCGGATAAGAGGCGATCGTGTGCACCTTCGAGAACGCGGCGGACAGGGCGAAGAGGTAGCACGCAGGACCCACGGTCCGACTGGCGGGACGACGGTGTGGTCCTTGGCTAGCAAATTTCATAATATTACAGACGACGGGAGATGAGGCGGGATAAGAGGCGATCGTGTGTACCTTTGAGAACGCGGCGGACAGGGCGAAGAGGGAGCACGCAGGACCCACGGTCCGACTGGCGGAGACGACGGAGAGAAGATATAAGGGAGAATGTTTGCGCTCTTCAAGTCGTCTTGGCAGCAGCAGAAGTCTTCTTCTCATCCTGGAAACAATCACGTCCGTAATCAGCACCCAGCTCTTGAGTGAGGCCTTGATCCGCACAGCAAGGAAACGACCAGCTGAATCGGACACTCACAGCGATGCGGCGAGCCTCCTCGTGGATGTCCATGACGGTCTTCGACATCTTGCTGTACAGCTCAGAGATCCTGGGGTGGTGAGCGGCCTTGTTGTAGTACTGCGAATGGCACGTCGACGAGCGGATCGGTCGGTCAGTCAGCGATGTGTTCCTTCCCCTCGGAAAACGGCTGGAATTTTCTGTAAGCAATCGACCAAAACTCACCTCATTACCCCTCGCCCACAAGAAATCAGCCTTGCTCTTCACCTGCGGGCTCTCAAGGAAGGTGTTGGCGCGCTCCTGCACTTGACGCGCCAAGCTGGGCTGCTGAGCGGTATCGGCGCCTCCAGGCACCTGGGTGGTCGTGGTAGGGCCCTCGCCGGCCGGGCCAGAGGGAGCAGCCGCCTTGGAAGCGTCCTTCTCCGTCGTCGTCGCGGCAGCCGCTGCGCCAGAGGGCTTGGCCGCGGTGGTCGTGTCGTGCCGGGCCAGCTTCTCGCCGAGAGTACGGTCGATGGAACGCAGGTAGGCCGTGAAGCGGTGCGAGAGGCCATACTTGGCTAGAAGAGGCGAGGCAAGGGAAGCGGACGGGTGAGAATTTGGTTCGAAGGGGCCGCTGGGAAGCCAGGACTCACCATCCAGGTCGATGGCGCGCTGAACGACGTCGTCGCTCAGCTTGTAGCCGTGAGCGACTGTTAGACGCAAGAAAACGATTTGGATCAGACATTCCGGCTTTCGTATCGGGCGTCAAGCTGAGACGTCCGGCTTTCGTATTGGGCGTCAAGCTTAGACGTACTCACGGTACTCAGCAACGATCGCCGACCTAGGCTTCTCCTCCTGACCGACCTTGTCACCCTCGGATGCCACATGGGGTTGAGCGGTGGCGGACTGAGACGAAAGGGACTTGACACGAAGGGTCTCGCCTTCTAGCGCGCCTCCGTTGAGCATCTCAGCCGTGGAAGCGGCAGACTCTGGCGTTGCAAGGCGAGTCAGTCAGCGGTCAGTTGCGAACTATACAGCGTTTGGGGAAGCGAATCTATACAGCGTTGCGGGAAGCACGGCGGCGCTCGCTCACCCTTTACAAACTTGATCTCAGCCTTCTGGTGATCGCCATCTGGCTTGAGGTCGATCTCCTTGATCCTGATTGTCGCAAGGATGCAAGGGTGGGTAGGTAGGTAGGTAGCCCAGAACCGTCAGTCATCATCTGACTTGCACGCCACGGAGCGCCATCCGGGCACAGCACATCGCCACGCATGAGGCGGGACAGACCACATCCAAAAAAAAAAGAAGCACAAAACGCTCACTCTCCACAAAACGAGAAAAACTCGTCCAATTTCTCCTTCGTCGTCGTCTTAGCGAGGCCGGTCACCTCCACGACGGTAGGGCCACCCGTGGGGTTGCCGGAGACGACGGGCTCGGTCTTGGGTTGGAGGGGCGCGGAGGAAGAAGACATGGTTGGTTGATTGATTGGACGTTTGTTGGGAAAAGATGGTTGGGATGGGATGGGATGGGATGGTAGAGGAACGAACGAGATGGGACGAACTGGGTATGGGAGATGGGAAGGAGGATGGGGGAGAGAAATTTTGGGCGAACCTCGTTGATCGAACGTCCCCTTCACAGCCCCCGATACGATACATATACGTCATTCCCACGTGCCACCTTCTTCCGTTCCCGCGTCCGCTTCCATCTGGCCGGATGCGTCGAGGCGGTGGACGCATCATGACATGGTGACGGTTTTACGATCGTTCTCATTGCAACATGTGTCGAGCCCAATATGATGGTCCTGATGATACCGTCGTCGGTGGCCTCGTCTTCATGTCGCATGAGGATACAGAAGGCAGGGCTTGAACACATCATTCGAGTGGCGAGCTTCGGCACTGATCAACGCCTATCTTCTCCTGCGCATTCGTAAAGACGATGGACGACACGTCTTCGAACGCTTCCATCTCGACCAAAAAGAAAGCTCGCCCACGCCTAGCTAGGCCCTCACACACACGAGCAAACGATTGATTCATTGCCAGAGAACCCCAAAAGCCACAACAACAAAAATGCCAATAGAGTAGACAGATAGATGGACACCCTACGCCCAAGACCCCAAGCACAAGCCCCAAAGCGAACGAACGAATGAGCGAGCACGGGAACCGAAGAACACGAGTCGGAACGAAGGAAGGAGGAGGTGCGGGTTTTGGAACGAGGTGACGGCGGATTAAATGACGAGAGACGTGCAAATGTCGGTGCGAGGACGAGAGGCCGGGTAGGAGAGACCAGAGCGGGGTTACCGTACTAAGCAAGAATTGAAGGTGCGGTTGAGACTGGCGAAACATCAACATCTATAGGAGGACACGCACACCTGTCTGTGGTGGCGAGTGGGAAGGAGAAGAGCGCACTGTCCGTTACGATACGACGCAGAAAGGCACGACGTGTTCAAATGGAACGAGGACGACCGGCTGGTCGTTGAATTAGGTCCTGACAAGTTGATAAGAGCAAAGGGCCCACACAGCGTTGTCAGCGGCGGACGTCGGCAGGGATATGCATGGCTGACGCGGAAGACTTACAAGGTGTAACCACCGTCGACCTTGAGGTCGACTCCGGTACAGAAGCTGCTCGCGTCAGACGCCAGGAAGATGACGGCTCCCTTGAGGTCCTCGGGCACGCCCATCCGGCCCATTGGGGTAACTGTACGACAGGAGCGCGACGAAGGAAACTCGTAAGTGTCTGGCCAGCGAGCAGGGCCGAACGGGGGAAGTTTACGACCTCCACCGCACACGTCTCGTCTCGTACACTTACGGTTTTCCCAAGTGTCCTTGAGCTCCTTACCGGCCGGGTTACTTTCCAAGATGGTGCGGGTCAAGCTGGTGAGCATGTAACCGGGGCTGAGGCAGTTGACGCGAATGCCGTCCTTGGCCCACTCGACAGCGAGCGAGGAAGCCATATGGCGCACGGCCGCCTTGGAGGCGTTGTAAGGCGTCTGTGGTTGCGGGATGTTGACGATGCCGGCGCTCATGCTGCCGACAAGCACGATCGAGCCTTTGATGTCCGTGTTCATCATGTGCTTTGCGGCCTCGCGTGCGCTATAGGGAAGGGGAAAACGAAAAAAAGGCCTGTCAGATGTCGGATTCGGCCAGTGCAACATCACACATCGTCCCAGGTGTACTCACGTGAAGAACGAGCCGTTGACGTTGATGTCCCACAGCTTCTGGATCTTGTGCGTCGGATACTGCGTGGCGGGGAAGTTCTCGACGATACCGGCCGAGTTGACGAGGACGTCGATGCGACCGAATCTGGACGCGGGGTAAGCAGAACGACATGAGCCATCCTGTTGGCGTGCGAAAAAAAAATAAACCGGCGACGAAGACTGACCGCTTGACAATATCGTCGAAAGTCCTCTGAACTGCCGTCTCGTCACTAACGTCGCACCCATACCCCTCCGCCAGGATCTCGCCAGGCTTCGCCTCTCCGTGCTGCTCGAACCAGTCGGTGAGGTCCTTGGCGGCGGTGCGTGCATCGTCCGCGTTGAGGTCCACCACGGCGACGGCATTGCTGCCTGACTCGACGAACGTCCGTGCGATCAGGTTACCCAGGCCGCGGGCGGCACCGGTGACGACGCAGACTTTACCTTCCTGCAAGGGACGAGGGACGGATGGGTCAGACCAAGTACTCCAAAGCCGCCGGCCACGACGCATCTCGACGGCTCACCATGGACAGGCTTGCAAGGGTGCGCTGGGTGTGGCGACCGACGCCAGCGCCGATGGTCCGGTGTCCAATGTCATTGGGGTCGCGCTCGTGGTCCTGAAAGGCGTCAGAAAAAGGGCCGGGGCGGGTTGCGGATCATTAAGCGGTGTTGTCAAGAAGAAGACCAGCTGTCCGTCGACGGGGTTCAAAAAAGCGAGCTTGAGAGGCTCGTAAGAACGGAGGGAGCGGCTCACCTCTGGGTAGGGGATGACGTGCTCGTCGATGCTGGCGTGGCTGGGCTTCTCGACATCCTCGGACGGAGGGGTGGTAGAGATGGCGCGGAGCTGGCCGAAGGAAGAGGCGGCAGCGATGGGCGAGAAGGATGGCCGGGGGGCGACGTTGAGACGGCGAGAGGCGGCACCGACGGAGCGGCGGGCGATGGTGGACGAGGCCGAGGCGAGGCGAGTGGCGGAGACGGAGAACATTGTGGGGGAGCGCGGGGGAGTGAGAGACGCTCGGTGGGATAGGGGGCCCTTGTTTGGGAGACGGGGACGGGAAGAGGGGATGAAGGAAAGAGGGAGGGAGGGAGGGGGATGAGATGGTGGAAGGGAGTTAAAGAGGAAGGCCAGCGAAGGAAGGAAATGCATGCGCTCTTCGAAAGTGTCTGGCGGCTGTCTGACGCCTCGCCCGACGAGCCTGGGGCAGCACCGAATACCGAGACGAGGGCGAGGGCGAGTCGGCCCGGGCGTTCTGGAGAGGTGAGGATCTTTCGATCGAACGACCGCTGGAAGGGAGAAAGAGGCCGAGTCGAGGTTAAGTCGACTTTGACTTTGACTTGACTTGTCTTGGCTTAATGGAACGGAATGGACTGGACTGGACTGGACTGGACTGACCGGACTGACTGGAGTAGGCTCGACTCAAACAACGCGACATCGGCCTCGCCCTTGTTGGCTGGTCGCCGCCATCCCTCCCGCGCGAGCCGGCCACGGCGTGCCACTTAACCCTCCTTCCACTTCCGGTCTCCGAGACCATCCCTCGATCTAGTCAACTCAACTCGCTCCGCCCCGCGCCGACGCCTGCTCACCTCGCCCCCGCGCTCCACCACGCCGACGGCGTGGGCGGGGAACATCCGGATAATCGAGTCCCCGTCATCTTGCTCGCCTCGCCTTGCTTGCCCACCCGTCCTCGCTATGTACAAACAAATCCACCCCACTGCGCGCCGTCGCCTAGCGCCCTTACGTGCCTCGGACCCTTCCGCACCTTCCTCGACCCTCTTCGGTCCGCCGCTTTGCTGCCGCCGACGCCTCTAAAGTATGTAGGTAGGTGTGTATGTACACGTACGGACGTACGTGTTCGCGACCTCGCAGTCCATCCCTCTGCACAACATACTCCGACCCGTCGCTCATGGACGCCGCCGACGACGACAACTAACTCCACCATCTCGTCCGTCCGGCCCCCTCACGCCGGATTCATTTCCATCCGCCTAGCTCGCCTCCGCGTTTCCCCTCGCCTCTAGCTGGCTCTGCTAAGTTTAACAAAGGTATGCGCGCACACTTGGGGTGACGGCGGGCGCCGGCTCGGGCTCGGGACGAGACGGTGGAGACGCGGCAGCTTCCAACCGTTGCTGGCGCTGTATGTTACCTGTATCCTATGCTTGACTGTGAGCGAGGCCAGCTTCGGGTCGCTTGCGCTGGCGTCGGAGGCAAGAAAGGAAAAGGAAAAACGAGAGGGAGGGGAGATCCAAAGAAAAGAGAGGTGTCTCTCCTTCACCCGCATGCCGCCCGATTTCCTCGTCACGGCCCGCAATGGAATGAGCATCATGGCCTGCCCAAGACGGCGACCTTCTTCCATTTGTCCTCCTTGTGGGAATCATTAAGTGGTCCCTTGGGCGAGTATCTGCCTGCAACGGCGTCGTGCCAAGTCGTTGTGTTGTCAAAAAAGGACATGATGAAGGCGGTGCGTGCGTCCGGAGCGGAGTTTCTTGGCCCCTGTCGAACCAGCCCATGTCTCCCAGTTGGACGTCGGCAGAAAGCCATTTCATCCACGCAGGCACGGCTTAAAACAATGTGAATGAGGGTCCACCATTTGCTTCTGTCCTGGCATTGGGCCCCGGTTGCTTGGCGGACTTGTACGGGGCAGGGGAAGCATGTCGGCCCCACTGACGTTTTTGTGTTCACTGTGTTCATGGCTTCCATATATGCAGGCCCGAGGTCAAAAAGACAGGCCCAACTCGAGTCAGGGTCGCCGTCGCAAACATATCACCGATGGACAATTCATTGGCTTGGCATATCTATAATGTGCCTGTAGCGGGAATCATCGCCCACAGCTTGCGGAAGGTCGGGGTCCAAAGCTTGGGGCCTCCTAGTTTGGGCAACTCTCGAAAGTTGGGCATGCTCATCGCAGGTACGGTTTTCAATGCTGCCTGGTGGAAGGATATGGGATCCAAAGAGGAACCGACACCCACCCACGCACCTGCATATAATGCGCCGCGACGCCGCCTCGACTAGCCGTCCGCGATGATCTACCCGATTCGCGACCAGGGGTTGACTCGGGCAGCCTCTGAGCAATGCAGCATGTCGCAAGCGAGCCACTGACGGGCGCCATGCTTCCTCCCGCAAACGCATTGCTCGACACACACAACATGACCAGCATCAGAGCTAAAATCACACATCCTGTATGATGTTTCGCCCTCGTCGCTGCGCTCGTCCAGGCGGCGCTGGCGCTCCCAAGTAGGGTTACCCCGCACGCGCAGTGGGCGTGCTGACGGCCGTCTCGCGCACGCCCGCTGCGCCCCTAAGCCAAGCAAGCAGCCCGCCGTACGTCGGGCGGCGCAGGTGCCGTCAGAGAGCCAGCCACATCAGCCGGCCGTTGTCGCCCCAGCCAGGCAAGGCGGCTTCTCGATCAGACCAATCCCATCATCATCACATCACTCCCATCCCATCATCCTCTTGCACTCGAACTACACCACTCGTTCCCGCATCCATTTGCACGCACGTCTCCATCTCTTATCTCCCCAACTCCAGCATCCGCTGCCGCCACCGCTCCTTCTCCGTCCGGCGGCCCCTCCTCACACACCTTGCCTTTTCTCAGCGGCGTCCCCCTTCTGCCCGTCTCTCCTTCCGTCTCCCGCCCCTCGGTCGCTTGACCCCCACTCCGTTCCGACTTTTGACTTGAGCGACTCGGGTTTCGTTTGAAGATGTCGTCCTCGCAGATCTCTGACCTTTGCCCGGTCTACTCCCCCTTCTTTGGGGCTATGGTGCGTGTCTTCGTGAGGATGAGCAACCGGCGGGATGGGCCGATGGGGTGGACGAGGGATACGTCGTTTCTGGTCCGCACTGGAGTGGAGCGGGAACAGGGCGGAGCGTGAAGGCGGGCGTGGACGTCGTAGTTAAGGGAGGCGAGAAGCGTTCCCGCTCTGGACGTGGCGAATGGTAAACTGACACCCGTCTCCGCACCGCTGCCCTCATGTGCTCCTGGCCCCCTTCCATTCTTCCTTCCGCCTTTCCTCGCCACTCGTCTAGGGCTGCACCGCCGCCATCGTCTTCACCTGTGCGTACCAGTCGTTCGCGCCTGTTTGTCCATCTCAGTTCTGAAGCGCAGCCGTCGCTGAGCCTGGCCGTGTTGGTGTCTTCTGTTTGCGGGTCGCTCAATCGCACTCCCTTCCTCTTCGCCTCGTTCTCTCCACCCATGCCGTGCGCTCTCACGTGGATATATAGGTCTCGGTGCTAGGTGAGCCGTTCACCCGTGTCGGCGCTCTCCGCCGTTCGATGATAGCCGTTCAAACCTCATCCGTCTCTCGTGCCCGTGGCTGACCCGACTCGCTTCCCGTCTGCTCCGCCATTCCCACAGCTATGGCACGTCCAAGTCCGGCGTCGGTATCTCGGCCATGGGTGTCCTCCGCCCCGACCTGCTCATCAAGTCCATCATCCCGGTCGTCATGGCTGGTATCATTGCCGTAAGTGCACGGGCTGGGTGATTTGCGAAGGCGGGCTGTACTCCGTTGGGTCCGAGCTTGTCTGGGGATTTGCGTTGACATGCGCTTGGATTGGCCCTCTCCCCCACGTTTTTCAAACGGACAGATTTACGGTCTCGTCGTCAGCGTGTTGATCAGCGGTGACTGTGAGTTTCGCCCCGGCCGCCGTCCTCATCGCTGTGATGGATGGCTCAGTCAGCGAACATCTGAACTAACCCTTCCTTCTACCCTTTTCGCCGCCCACAGTGCAGTCGCCTATGTCGCTCTACACGGGCTTCATCCAGCTTGGCGCTGGTCTCTCCGTCGGTCTTGCCGGTCTCGCTGCCGGCTTCGCCATCGGTATCGTCGGCGATGCGGGCGTTAGGGGCACGGCGCAGCAGCCGAGATTGTTCATCGGAATGGTGAGTGGACGAAGTAGGATGGGCGGGCACGTCGCGTCGGTAAACGATGTGTCGCGGTTCGCGTTGAGCGGACGCTGACGCGCTCCTCTTTCCGGTATGCGTAGGTCCTTATTCTCATTTTCGCCGAAGTCTTGGGTCGTGAGTCAATTTTTCTTCTTGCCCATCCCGCTCGATGCCACTGATTGGGTATATCTTCTGACCGTCCGCGCTGGCGTCTTCCCATCCGTTCTAGTGTACGGTCTCATCGTCGCCCTCATTCTCAACACCCGCGCCTCCGCGCACCCCGGGGTGAGTCGGACTCGATGTTTTCTCAGTCAGCCTTGAGCGCGCGACACTGACGGCATCGTGCCGTCGTTCTCCTTGGATGTGGTCAGTGCTAAGCCGTCGGAGTGCGAGAGCGCTCGCGCTTCGGGGACGGTTGTTCCCGTGCAAGGTAGACGGGCATTGGGCGGACGGAGAAGAGGCCAGCTCTCATCATCTCGACTCACGTTCGTCTATGGCCGCATGCCTCCCTTCCCTGTCCCGGCCCGTCGTCCCTTTCTTTGGCCTCGTTTGAGCGGGGGGGCGAAGAGGAGGGGGACAAAGCGTCTATGGTCATCGATCGTCCTACGTCGATGAATCACGACATCCATCCATCCAATCCACTGTTTTTCGTGTCCGCCCCATTCGTTCCATCATTCATACTCATACATCCACGCGTCTGTTCGTCCCAAGTCGAAGATTTCTCTCCGTCGTCGTCGTCGGCGTCTCGTCACCGGCTGGCTGCCTTGAATGATATGATACTATAGTCACCTTTGTCGTTCGTTCGTCCTAAGGAGACGAGACGAGTTTGTTCGGTCTCGTCTCCTCTCGTCTCGCTTGAACGATGAGCCGGCGTTCAAGATGGGAGGGAGGATGCGCTTTCGGCGTGCGTTGTCTGTCACTCACGCACGCATGTTCCGGCGCAGTCACTTTGGATACGGACGGACGGACGTATGGATTGTCGTCTGTCTGTCTGTCGTCAAGGGAGGGAGCATGTGCACACTGGGAGGGACATGAGAATGGCAAAGGCCTGCCTGTCCGTCCTGTCGACATATAATGCGCGCCGTTCCGCTCGGCCTGGCCATGCCTAGCGAGCCGAGCCGAGGGCGGAAGGGGAACATACTTACGTGGAAGGGATCCTATACTACACATGGGCAAACAGGTTGGCCCGCGCCGCCGTCGTCGTCGAAGGCGAGCAAGCAAGCAAGCGTCTCCCTTTTCTTCCGCACGGGCGGAGGATTTGTGCGGTCTCTCTCTTCTCTGGCTGGCCGGGTGGACGGGTCGTCGTCGTCGGCCGTCCGTCGTCACTCACTCGCTCTCTCTTCCATCATCACTCAACCGCTTCACCCCCTCTCGTTCATTAACTCGCTCTCTCACTCGCTCGTTCTCTCTCTCTTGTCGCCCTCCCATCCTCATCCTCATCATCCCCTCGCGCCGACGCCCGTGCCGTGCCGCGTGGTCCGCAAAAGCCGGTCCCTCCCTCCCGTCGTCCATCAAGCGAAGCGTGGTGAAATAGCAAGCAAACTTAACCGCCGCTTCTATATCCGACCACCAGCCAGTCCAAGCCCAGGCAGACGCAACCACCACCACCGGCTTCTACTACTTCCAACCTCGCCCAGTCTTCCTTACATCACTCTCCTCTCCTTCCAACCACCACCGCGCCTTTTTCTTGTCCCCACCACCGACGCCGCCCCCTCCCCTTCGATCATCCCCACCGCTCGCCCATCTCCTCGCCCTCCACCTCCCGCAAACACCGCCTTCCGTTCTCCACCCGCCTCCACTCTCCATCTCCATTCCCCTCCTTCTCTCATCCCCCTCTTGCCCACCCTCTCCGCCGCCCCACTTGCGTTCACAAACCCACGTCCACACTTGGCCCTCGCCTCTCGCTCCTCTACGTACGTACGTCCTTCTCCTCCCTTCCGTCCGTCGCTCCCATCCCGACCTCGTTTCGTTTGCTTGTTCGCCCGCCGTGTCGCGCCCATCCTGCCGCGCTCATTCCCTCTTCAATCCCCTCTCCCCCGTCGCTCTCCTCTTCCCCAACCTTGGTGCCTGCCCGCCCTCGCACCTCCACAAACCCGCCGGCTCAGACCCAGTTGTCGTTTTCGCCGCCCAAAACCAACGCCGGCTCCTTCCTCGCAACCGCGGTTCCTGGGCAAACGTCGGCGCATATACCTATCATCTCCCTCTTCGTTTCGACTCGCGACCGATCCTAACCCCCCCTCTTCCGCGCCGAATAATTTGTGAGGATGTCTTGGAAATTGGGTCAGAGTGAGTCGACTTGTCTCGTCTTTCTTTCCTCTGCTCCCGTGTATGCGAGCAGGCGCTGACGGCCAATTCACTCGGCGCTCTCCTAAAAACTTGCCTTTTTTTCCTCTTCTTGACCGCCTCGCCAGAGCTCAAGGGGGCCAACCCGCTCTCTTCCCGCGCCTCCAACGCCTCCCTCAATACGGCAACCGCCGACGACCGTTCCAAGACGCCCACGCCCGCGACGCCAACCCCAGGCGGCGCCGCCACGCCGACCAAGAGCAGCGTCCTCGCCTCCTCCACTGGTGCTCCCATCGCCCGCTCCGGCCTCCTCACTGTCCGCATCATCGACGCTCGCGGCCTCGCCCTCCCCCCTGGCGTCGCCACGCCCGCGGCTATCGCCAAGGCGCTCGCAGCAAATGCGGGCAATACCGGCCTCACCGGTAGCTTGGCGAAGAGCGCCGGAAGCTCGGGCTCCCCCACTTCCGCCAACGGCAGCCCCGGCTCCGCGGCGGGCCAGAGCGCGAGCGGGGCGAGAGGCGGTAACAGGGGCAGCTTGCAGAGGAGACAGTGTTGGTGGCTCCCGTACCTCGTGCTCGAGTTCGACAAGAACGAGGTGCTCATCGACGCCATGGGCGGCGACTTGGCGGTGCCCGTGTGGATGTACAAGGCGCACTTGTGAGTCGGTTGCCGTCCGTTCGAATGCTTTTCCTCTTTGTCCACGCCGCTTGACTTGGGCCGCGCCGACTTTTCTTATTCGCCTTGCCTTCTCTTCTTCCCCGCAGCGACGTCTCGCGTACCTCCGAGCTCTCCCTGCAATGCTACCTCCGCACCGGCTCCGCACCAGAGTCCAACCCGGGCGCGCTCAACGGCGGTGGCGGCGGTCAAAGGGACAGCCAGGGCGACGACGTGATGGGTGTCAGCGACATTTATCTCGGCGGCATCAAGTTTGTGCCCGATTTCGATCCCCAGGTGAGTACCTCGTCGAGCCCCGATCTCGTCTGCTTCCCGTGCGTTCCGGCGCTGATGCTATCACTTTCTTCGTCCTTGCCGCCGTCTTCCACCAGCGAACATTCGATGACTGGGTCCCACTGAGCGGTTCCAGCGGCGAGATCCACATCCAAGTGTCCTATAAGAGCCACATGAACGAGTCGCTCACGATGGACGCCTTCGACCTGCTCAAGGTCATCGGCAAGGGCAGTTTCGGCAAGGCGAGTTGAGATCGTCGTCGTCGTCGTCTTCTCCGGCTTTCGGAGGGATAGGTCGCTGACATGTCCATGTGCCGATGCTTTGATGTGGCCCCGTAGGTCATGCAAGTCCGCAAACGTGACACGTCCCGAATCTACGCCCTCAAAACGATTCGCAAGGCACACATCGTCTCTCGCTCCGAAGTCACCCACACCTTGGCCGAGCGGCTCGTATTGGCCAAGGTCAACAATCCGTTCATCGTGCCCCTCAAGTTCTCCTTCCAGTCCACCGAGAAGCTCTACCTCGTCCTCGCCTTTGTCAACGGAGGAGAGCTCTTCCATCACCTCCAGCGCGAGGGACGCTTTAACGAGGAGCGCGCCAGGTTCTATGCCGCCGAGCTGCTAACCGCTCTCGAGCATTTGCATTACCTTAACGTCATCTATCGGTGAGTTTACTGCGGCTCGAGTCGACTCCTTGTCCTTTTTTCGTCCTAACCGGCTTCGTTCGCCCTTCGCCCTTTCGGCTCCGCTTCTCCCCGCGCAGTGACCTCAAGCCGGAAAACATCCTTCTCGACTACACCGGCCACATCGCCTTGTGTGACTTTGGCCTTTGCAAGCTCAACATGACGGAGACGGAGACCACCAATAGTGAGCATTCCGTTTGCCGCACCCTTTTTGAGACTCCCTCGCCACTTGACGCTTGTCGGGTGTCTAACGTGCGCTTGCGCGTACACACACTCGCCTCTGTTTGAACAGCTTTCTGCGGCACCCCCGAGTATCTTGCGCCGGAGCTACTTCAAGGGCAAGGGTACACCAAGGCGGTGGACTGGTGGACGCTCGGCGTGCTCCTCTATGAGATGCTCACCGGCCTTCCGCCGTTCTACTCCGAGGACGTCAACGAAATGTATCGCAAGATCCTCCAGGACCCGCTCCGCTTCGGCGACGAGGTCCAGCCGGACGCTCGCTCCATCCTCACCGGCCTCTTGGCTCGCGACCCTGCCCAGCGGTTGGGCAGCGGCCCAGGCGGTGCGAGGGACATCCGGAACCATCCCTTTTTCTCCAAGCACATCGACTGGGACAGGTTGATCCAGAAGAAGATCCAGCCACCTTTCAAGCCTAGCGTGGTGAGCGTCGCTGTATCACCCTCGTCCTTGACCAATCGTTATCATTGGCACTCTAGCCTGACACTCACCGACAACGGTCTTTCTGCCTTCCCGCTCCGCCGCTGCTCGCTCACGCGCTCAGGCTTCGGCGATCGACACGTCCAACTTCGACCCAGAGTTCACGAACGAGACGCCGCTCGACTCGGTCGTCGACGAGTCTCACCTGCTCTCTGCGACCGTGCAGGAGCAGTTCGTCGGCTTCAGCTACAACGGCAGTGAGATGCAAGGGGACGGCAGCCTGCGGGATTGAGCGCCGGCGCCCTCGCAGGCACAGGCGTCGTCAGCTTTTTTTAAACTTGTGCCTGGCGTCGATGGACGAACAGATCTGCCATTCGTCGTCGCACTTTCGGCCGTCGACCCCTTTTCTTTCCATTGTCTTCCTCTCCCCGTTCCTCTTCTGCGATCTCCACAGACACAACACAGAGCTCGATTTCTTATCGTTACCGTTCCCTGCTCGCATTTATGCCGCTGGCTTTTCTTCATCCCTCCTTCGGGCACTCCATCCGATACGGTTCGGCTCGCCTCGTCCCGCGTCCCTTCGCCTCGTGCCGTTCCACGTCTTTCTCTTTGTTCACGTTCGATTCCCCCTCCTTCCTTCATTTTCATCACCTTGAATTGCTCGACGGGTCCGTCGGATCGGCTCTGGGACACGATCGCCGCATCTACCTAGTCCGGCCGTCCGTCCGTCGTCTTCGCTCCGCCCGATCCCTCGTTCTCGCTTTCCTTCCCATCCACCCACGTCAGCTCTTCAGCTAGTCGCCTCGGTTTCGCTTCACACACACCCACACTCTCCCTCTCACTTTTCTTTTTTCCCCCATCGTCTATTCTCTAGCGCCTATCGCCTATCGCCTATCGCTTATCGCCCGTCCCGTTTAGTCTCGTCTCATCGCGTTCATATCCATTCACCCGCCCGTACGTCGTCACGTCGCGTCCCTCTCTCCCCGTCGTCCTCCTCTTCTTCCTTGTCTCTCATGTTTCCAGTTTCGTGTTTCCATCTTCAATCCATCTATCGTTCCCTTCCCTTCCTCCCGCTCTCCCAACCTTGACCCTCCCTCGACTTGGCTTGTCTTGGGAACGACAACGTTTCCCTTCTTTTCGTCTTTGCACATACGTCGCCATTGTCAGACAGAGATGTTTCTGGCATTCATCCATGGTCCTGACGTGACGCGGAAAAAAAATGGACGACGGCAAACCAACCAACCTAGCCATCCAACGCGAAAACCGTCATGTTTCAATCCGGCCCATCCCAAGGGGAAGAATGGACATGGGGAAGACAGGAGAACGGAAGTGGGGGGAGGCACGCGCGAGCGTCGTCGGTTCGTTTCAACTTGAACAGGCTCTGCGCGTGTATATACATACATGTGGTACGCACGCGTGGACGTGTGTACCCGCCGGAGAGAGGAAGCGAGGTGTTGGTAAACGAGCGAGAGAGAAACAGAAAGGGAAGGAGAAGAAAGGAGGCGGGGGAAGAAGAGCTTATTTGCTTGGAGCGGCCCCGGCCTCCACCGAAAAACACCGTGTTGACGACGTCCATGCCGTCCTTCAAGGCTGCATCGCCTTCCTCAAAGCGCTCCGCATCCTCTGCGCGATGCAGCCCAACATGTCCTCTCGCTCGCTCACCTCCGCTTCGCGCGCCGAGAGCGAGTCGACGAGCTCGCGATAACGTTGGTTGTGAGACCTGAGGGACAGGACGGCGGGCGGTTCGTGCGGACGAGTTGGGAGATGGAGGCCTTTCCGTTAGATGCTGTCGTACGATCTAGACTTGCGCGCGCGCCAGCGGTAGCCCTGGCCATGGACATAGCCGGGAAAGGGAAAAAATGGACACAGGGTCGACTCACCTCATGTGCTCCTTGACCTTGTCGACCACCGTCTGCAGCCTCTGCACCAATTCTGTCGATTCACAAGTCGAAAAAGAACGAAAGCGAGAAGGAGGAACAAGGAGCGTGAACGTCGCTCACGTTGTCCCTTTCGAGGAAAGGCGGTAGCGAGCTCCACCCGACCCACCCTCTCCGCCGGCTTCCCAATCTTCGAAAGAGCACGCCGTCCAGCGCGTCGTCGTCATCGTTTCCGCCGTATGAGATCCACTTTGAGGCGCGTACTCCCGATGAAGAGGCTGGAGCGAGGGAGAAGGAGAGTGCGAGCGCGTAGAAGCCTCATGCTGGTTCTCTTCTTTATCCGCCTCATCGCCGTGCCCATCACGGACTTGTGAAATGAAAGCGGAAAGGCGCTGGAGGGAAGGATGGTCGTCCGTGGCGTAGCCTTCGGTAGAGCGCTTAGAAAGGACGAGCGGCGAAGACATGGAGTGAGACATCAAGTCAAGTCTTATCGGAAACTCTTCCGTAGCACATGAAAATACGAGTCATCATGCCTAAGGACCAGCAAGAGGGGACTGATCAGCATATATGCGCCTCAATCCAGGACTTGATGTCTACCTACTCACCGATTCCATTTTCTGTCGCGCCCAAGACGGCGCCTCACCCCATACCGTGCCAAGCGTCGTGCTGAGCAAGCGCGAACTCACCTCAACGCGCTCGACTTCGCTCAACAGCAAAGAGTCCTCGTAAGGGCTGCCGCAAGGGAACTCCTCGACGGTGCCGCCGGAGGGTCCTTCAAACGGGCCGGAATGCAGAAGCTCTCCTTCCCGCGTCAGCTTCGGCGGGAAGACGTCGCCGAAGAAGCTCTCCAACACCAACTCGCTGCTGTCCTTTAGACGGCCCTGGACAGGCAAACTTTCTTTCCCTGCTGGCGTGGCCATCCGGCCGACCCGACTGCCGTCGTGATGGCCATTACCGAGGAGAGGCGGAGCATTACCGAATCCGTCATCCGAGGAGCCGAGGACGCCCTCATCCTCGTCCTGCTCGTCCTCCTCGACGCCGACATCGGCCACGCTGCACGCCGTCTCGAATGGGTGGTTGGAAGGGCTCTTGATCTCGGCGCCGCTCCAGCCTACGCCCTCTAGACCTCTCTTCGTCTCAACGGGGACAAACACATTTTTCGTCTTTTCCATCGGGTTAGAGTTGCTCGGAATACCATCAGCCGTTTGGAAAGAGTTCCACATGTGCCCTGGGAAATCGACGGCGGTTCTGGCCTTTTTCCTCTGGGGCTGCTGACCGACTTTGTCGTCCTCCATCGTGTTCGATGAACGAGACGCCGCCGAGCCGCTGCTTTCCTCCGTTGCCTTTCTCTTGCCCGAGCTCGAGCGTACCGTTTCACCTTCGAGGGGCAAGATCTGGTTAAACGGCCTTCCGTCTTCCAGAGACGCACCTCTGCGCGAAACATCGCTGGGAAGCCTGCTGATATCGCTTCCGACGTGGAGGAGGGCGCACGTTATGAGCGTAAAGTATCCTATCTTGGGAGGGGACGCTCGAGCGGCTTGGGAAAACGATGCGACTTACCTCTGCGTCGCGCCTCCCGAGTCTTGGAGACCCAGCAGCCCAGAGAGATCGTACTCGTCGCCGTCGGGCATGCGGTAAACGCTGGTGGTCACCATCGTCTGGCGCGCGACGACTGCAGCCGCCCGCTCATTCGACGACGCCTCACGGGGCCGGGAGAGGTCTTGCTGGTGCTGCCGTTGGGCTCGGGGAAAAAAGGGCCTTCGCGAGGAGCCGAAGGAGATGATGGGGCGAGTAGAAGACGACATGGGATCGTCGAGGAGCGCTTTCTACCCGAGGAGGGATGGAAGGAAAGTGAACAGGGTTGACTCTTTCGCGAAGGGAGCGACAATGTGTACACGAGCGAAGCGCGCTACAATATGGGTCAGTGAAAAGGATGAAAGCAAGTACGGTCAGACTGGAGGAGCATTGCGAGAAGACGGAGATGGTCAGAGCGAGACGGTCCGACGGGCGACTTGACTTGCCCTTGAAAGTGGGAAGTCGCCGAGGGCAGTGAGAAGAGCGGCAGGCCTCAGTCAGCTCGCTTCAATGGACGCCAGGGCTGAGATGGAGAAGCAGATAAGACGAGAAAGAACGAGGGGCGAAGACTGGGTGTGAAGAAGAAGCGACGTTGACCGACGATGAATGCGACGTCGTCGTTCAAAGCCAACATCCGTCGCCCACCTCCGGCTGCTCTTCACGCCGAAATAACCGGCGTTCTGAGGAGCCCCGCGATCATCGACAAGGGCGCTCCCGCATCTTGTCCATTGACTCCACCTCCTTCTTCTCCACCCAGCCGACCTCCTTCGCCTCCTTCAACAGCCTGCACACTATAGCCCACGACCAGTCCAGCCCGCATGGCTCCCTCCTCCCCAAATCCGGAAACGCTCAAGCGGACCGTGGCGCGTCTCGCCGCCATCCAGTCCCACCTCGACTCGGCGCCCAGAGGCGTGAGGCTGAAGGGAAAGGTGGCCGTCGTGACGGGGGTGGGAAGCTTGACGGGGATAGGGTGAGCGAGCGGTGCGAGCTAGTCGTCGGCTGGGAGTTGGCGTTCCCCCCCGAGAGGATGGTCAGGGAAGAAGGCACGGAGGGGTCGCCTGCCCCTCCTTGAAGAGATGTCGTTCCTCACCCACTGTCTCCTACGCTTTGCCTCCCAGTCGAGCGACCGCACGTCTCTTTGCACACGAGGGTGAGGATCCTATCTCCTGTCTTGGCCGGTCAGCTGGGGTCGGCCGGCTTCAGTTGAGAAGAGGAGACGGCGACGTCCCGCTGCTTCTGTGTAACTCATGCTCACCCACGCATGAACCTCAATCTTCTCAACTCGTCGTCTCTTCTCCCGCAGGTGCAAGACACCTATATCTCCTTGACCTGATGCCGGACAATCTCCCCGATCTCGAGCGGTTCATCAAGTCCAAGTACCCCGACGTCAAAGTGACGACGCTAGACGTGGACGCGGCAGACGACAACGCGATCAGGGGCATTTGCGAACGAGCGATCAAGGAAGAAGGAAGGTTGGACGTCTTCTTTGCCAATGCCGGTGAGCTCTCGTTTTCTCGATGTACGAACTGAGAGGGATGTGTGCAGTAGCTACCGAGCCGTATGTCATTCTCATCTTTCCTGTTCATTTCTCCGCTATGTCGCCCTCGTCTTGTAAAGGCGTCGCGACAGGCAACGTCCTTCGCAACATCGACCACGATGAGTTTGAGAATACCCTCCACGTCAACAGCCTCTCGTGCTTTTTGGCCGTGAAGTATGCCTCTGCCGCCATGCAGGTCACGAGCGAGGATAAGCCTGAATCTGGGGGTAGCATCGTGCTCACCGCTTCTGGTCAGTCCGCGTACCGTGATGTCGACCGTCAGAACCCTTCTTGACTGACATGCGAACGGACCGTTCTTCTGTCTGCCTCCTATCCCTTCCTCAGTCGCGGGCTTGCGGTCAGGAGCCGGTTCTGTTGATTACTCGGCGTCAAAAGCAGCGTGAGCCAGCGTACTCTACCTCCACGCCTTTCCTACCCTCTGCCTCTCTGTCACATCGCTCAAGGAAACCCTCCCTTGCGACCACTTCTGTCCGCCCTTCTTCTTCTTCGTACGTCAGCGTCATTTCTCTCGCTCAGACGAGTGCGTGCCAACTAGCCCGCACCAACGTGCGAGTGAACGCCGTAGTGAGCGCGTCTATCCATGGGCCTATCACCCGTCTTCCGTCTTCTCCCCCGTCTCCGTCTCCTCTCGTTTCGCGGACGGCCTTCGAACCGAAGAACCCCATCTCACTGCTCTTGTCCTTCATCCTCTCTCACGCCCGTCCTCCACAGTGCCCCGGCCTCATCGAAACGGGCATGACCAAGCTCACCTTTGACGCCGCCCGCTCCAGGGGAACGCTCGCCAAGGTGGGCCAGCTCAACGCTCTGGGACGGTTCGGCATCAGCGAGGAGATCGCCAACGCCGTCCTCTTCCTTGCTTCGGGTGAGTATTGGGCTGGAGCAAGCAGCGAGGGCCGACAGACAGACAGACGAGTGCGAACCGAGCGGAACCGGAGTGGGATGCGCGTCATGCCGTTCATTCTTCTATTCTGATCTTACCTGGTCTCCCCGCCTCGTCCCGTCCCGTCCACGCTTTGCTGCCTTCAGACCAAGCTTCCTACGTCAACGGCGTAGCCCTTCCCGTCGACGGCGGCTTGACCGCTTCGATGCCCGTCGCGCCGGGCAAGTTCTTCTAAGAGCTCACCGAAAGCTTCTTTCGTCCGATCGCATCGCTCGCCCTTTCTCCCTCCTTCACAGCGCCAATTCAGACCAAGCCTCTTCCCCATCTCCTCTCGGTGGATGTGCGATACCTGTTCTGAACGGAGCAGTCAGACGAAGAAACGCTCGCGAGACGGCGAGGGAAGTGCGGTCGGGGTCTGGCTGGATGCAGGTTGAATTGAACGAAGGGCGTCATCGCTCGTGAACGGACTGACTGGACTTGGATAAACAAGACAGAGCTGGCGGGCTACAGACGAGATGAGAGCGGGGAAGAAAATATCGAAGGGCGGACGGACGCACGGCCGGGAGAGGGAGGGAGGGAAGGAGGGAAGGAGGGAGGAAGAGTGTTGAAAGCTGGCGGAACGACAGGACGGGAGAGGAAGGGTCCGGTATAGGGAGACTACTAAGACAAAGGATGGAAACGGTAGAAGGGATGCGTGCGACGGATTGGGTCATGGATCAGACGAAGGGCGAGTCCGTCCGATCATCCTGAGACGAGGCGAATGGCAAGGTAACTGTGACGATCGGGTGGGAAGAGAAAGCGGGGCAAAAGGGGTAAGAAGGGCGAGTGGTCGGTCGCTTCGTCAATCCTTTTCTCCTACTCGCCTCGTACACTACCCGCCACGCCACCACCCGGGCCAGCCGCGGGAAGCGCACTCACAGCGTGGAGCCCAAGAAGCGCACGCAAGACATGCCAGCGACAAAGATGAGGATGAAGAGCATGTACACCTTTGCCCTCGTTGCGCCGCTGTCCTTGTTGAACGTGTTCGTCGGCCCCCCATTGAGTATGAGCGCGGCGAGGACGCCCTAAGAGCGGTGCGCGCGAGGGAAAACCGGGGGGGAGATGGATCATCAGTTCAGCGAAGCAAAGGTCTTCAAAGGGATGGACGTCGAGTCAACTGATTTTCATCGCTCACGTTCGACAGGGCCCATGCGAGGACGACGTTGGTGCGGACCTGTGATGAACGATGGTATGATCGATCAATGATTCTTTAGCCGTTCCCGATCCGAAAGGGAAAAAAAAAAGAGTGAACAGCCACGGGCTCACGTTCTTATAATAGTCCATTCTCATGTCCTCCTTCTCCTTCTGGTCCGGCTCGCCCTTGATGAGCATGGGCCGCGTGCGTAGGTTGAAGAGTGCTTCGTCGTAGGCGGTATCGATGTCAGATTGTGCTGTGGGAAGGCTGATCTCGACGGTGCCCTTGCCTGAGGAGACGACGGTGCCGAGGTCCGTCGACATCGTCGTGATGGCTTTCGTGCCCCACCTGAATACCCAAGGTCGGTAAGAGACGAAGAACGAGCAGACTCGATGAGCAACCCGCCGCAGGCGAGAACAGAAGGACCGAAAGCAAGACATCGGTCGACGCACGAAAAGTCGTGCAAGTTGCAAAAGGCATAGATGTTGAGGATGCAGATGTAGGTGGGAGAGAGGAGGATATACTGCGCAAAGCTGGTGATCAGGTGGGCGGGATCCAAGGCTAGCAAACTGGCTAAAAGGTAGACTCCGTCTACGAAGGTAGCCGAGAAAATGAACGGAGAGCATAAGGGGTGATGTGATGTGAGCCATCCGTATTTATGTCGACGGATGAAACGCAGGATCGGTGAGAAAGGAAGAAAGAAAGAAAGAAACGGCGCACATGTAGCCAGGAGGGAGATGACCATCTGTACGTAGATCGCGTTGTGCATCTGCTCCACCGCCTTGAAGGTGCACATGATCGCGGCGATGATCATGTAACTTGAAGGAAGGCAATAGGTAACGTCTTCAGCGCAAGAAGACGAACGGATGGCTGTGGAAGGGAAGCAGGACTCACACGGTCATCGACGCGAGGAGGATGATAGCGGTCATGTACTTCCACTTGGATCTGTGCGGATATCGACGCCAAGCGGAGGAGGAAAGAGAGATGGGATCAGCCCACTATAAACATTCGGTCCCAAGCCCAAGGCCGCTCCACTCTACTCACCCTTGTGGTCGATTGCCCATGGCAAAGATGAAGCAAGCGATGACGACACCGAGGAAGACGTACTGCACGATTGTGTTCCACACCTCGATGCCTTTCAGGTTAAACATGGGGTCTTCGAGCGACTGCGTAAGAAGGGTCTTTATGGTCGCATGAAAAGACAAGGTGATCAGTCGTGGACAGAAGAGCTCTCGCTCTCAGTGACACGTCGAAGGAAAGCTCGTATAGCGGCCGGTTGGACTTACAAAGAAGATGTAAAAGTTGGCCTGTGGAACGAGCGAACGCGTCGTCGAGTCGAAACCGGTGAAGGTGAGAGTCAGTCTCCAGCCCTCCTTCCACGCCATCCGAGGCAATGCGTCGGAAAAGGCGCGTAAACCGCCCAACCCCCAGCCGGGCCCACTCACCAATCCAAACCAGGAAAAGGCGAGGTTGATGGCGTTGTAGACCGTCTCAACGAGCAGCATCGTCTTGCGCCACACCGAGTGGCCGGAGCGGAGAATCTGACCGGCGTGTGCGAGCGAGTAGACGGCGGCGAAGAAGGAGCCGTTGAGCCATCGGCGGCGTTGGGAGATGAACTCGGCCACCGTGTCGGGGACGTCTGTTATTCCTCGGGCGGACTTTGCGGGGAAGGGGAAAGCGTTGGAGAGGAATGAGTTGACGACACGTCTCACTGCCATCGTCCGTCAGGAAAACACCGCCGCTCGGGACACAGACTCACCTTGACGTATTTGAGCACCCAATTGTCGTTCCTTTTGGCGGCGAGCTCAAAGCAGAGGATGCGATCCTCGGCGAGGTACATGTTGCTGGTGAACACGTCGGCCTCGGAGCCAAGGAGGCTCTCGCCCTTGAAGTACGAGGCTAGGGGGCCATGGCCGAGGTGGTCATTTTGAAGAGCGATGTAGCTGTCGGCCGAGAAGGCAAAAACAAAACAAAACAAAACAAAAACAAAAACAAAAACAAATGGGCGTCGTGAGTAATGTGCAGCCAGGGGGGCCAGACCGCGCCGCCGTCAGTCCTCGCCTGCCACTCACCGGTACGCGGAAAAAGCGCCTGGCAAGACCGAGATGTATCCAAAAACACTCTCCGTGGGTTTATCGAGAATGTTGCTAATCTTGTACTCAAAGTTCTGTGCCGCGACGAGCGGGTTGAGTAGCAAGGGTCCAATGCCCCACTTGCCCTTCACTTCGGCGCAGATCTCGCCGCAGGCACCGGCGACGTTGGAGTTGAGATCAAAGGCCTTCCAGAGGTAGTAGATGCTCTTGTTGGCCGGCTTTGTGCCGACGTCTAGGAGTATGTAGATGTTGGGCTGGAGGAGAGGGCCGAAAGCGTTGAAGCACCAGCGATGCGAATTGATCTTCTTGGCGTTGTTCTCCTTGAGGCAGAAGAGAATCTGGATGGGCACGAGCCCTCGCTCGGCGCCCTTGAACTGTAGGTTCTCGTCGATGGAGAGCTGGGTGGTGTACTCGAAGATGTGCGCCTCCACCTTTTTGCCGTTCACCATGTTCTTCGCCACCCCATCTTGGTAGACGCCCAACGCGGCGAGACAGTCGAGCACGCGCGGGTGGATGTGCCTGCGACCGTCGGCGACGATGGCGACCACCACCTTCTTCCACCCCTCTGGCCCCCATGTCCTGCTCTTGTTGCGCGTGCAGAGGTGGGCGATGTTCTTGAAGACGCCGTGAAGGGTGCGCGTGAAGAGCTTCTCATCCTCATTGTACATCGTGATGCAGATGAACAGCTCGGTGTGGCGGTTCAAGAGCTGTGGCCGAAGGGAAAAGTTGTCTCCAGCGAACGAGTCTGGATCGCAGGTGGCAGCGGTGTAGCGCATGCACACGAACTCCTCCTCGGAGCGTCGGCTGAGGAAGCCGGCGAGTTTGGTGGGCACAGGACAGTCGAGAACGAGGTTGCCGTGCGTAAGCTGTACCTTCTTCTTTGACTTGTGTCGCCGGATCTGGGCCCCGGGCAGAGGCGCAGGCCCGAAATGTTGCGTATTTCCGTGGGCGAGGGTGGTACTGGGATCAGAGGTATGAGAGCTGACGGGCGAGCCTGAGCGTCTGCGTTCACCGTACGGATCCGGGTCTGCGTACGGGTCGTCGCCTGCCGTCGGCGACATGGGCGGGGGGGATGTGGAATGCTGCTCGGAGGAAACGTAGGGCCACTCATACGGCGACGGGACGGCCTGAAGGGCGCTCTTCTCATCGTAAAGATCGTGCTCGTGCACCGGCGGAGGGAAACCGTGGCCGGCGGTCAAAGCGCGCTCCTCGTCGTCAGCGTGCAGGACATGTTCCCCGTCGTAGCTCCCATCCTCGCTGCCCTCCTCCGGTTCGAACACGCCCTGTCCCTGTCCGTGTCCCTGTCCTACTCCTACTCCAGCATAGGCGTTCGCACCGTATCCGTATCCAAAACCCGACGGTGCCGGGTAGTCGTAGCCGCCGGGACCAGCGTCTCCCGGAGGAGGCGTGCTGCCGACGTCCACGGAGCTGGAGGCCGGGCCGCCACCGAATCGGGCATGAATCTGAGCTGCGAGCGCGGCGGAGGCCTGGTCGTCGATGGCGAGGGAGCGGCGGAGGGGAGCCGAAGTAGAGGGCTGTGGTGGGGTGGAAGCGTAGTCGGCGTAAGAAGAAGGGTAAAGGTTGTCCATGTCGCCCGCCGCCGGCTGCGACTGCTGTTGGGGAGCGTAGGGGCTTTGGAGCGGGAGAGGGCGGCGGGGCGAGGGAGCGGGGTGGTGGGCGTCGTCGAAAGGGTCGACGGGGGAGATTGGAGGTGGAGAAGCAGAGGCGAAGGGAAGAGAAGAGAAGGGAGGGAGGAACGTGGGCGCTGGCTTTCGGTGCATGCTGGAGGATGGTGGTCGAGATGGAGGTATATAGATATCGCGGCGGTCAAGGACGTCGTGGAGGAGTCGTCAGTCAAAGGTCAGTCGTTGCTGTGCCATCCATGGGACCGAGTCGAGTGGTATCGTCTCGTCTCGTCTTGTCTCGTTATCCTGTGACAGCTGGTGGAGCAGACGAGAGTTGAGAAGATGTCGACGACGACGACGATCTTGCTCAGGAGAAAGGAACGAGCGGCTGCAACATTACACTCGCTACACACACAAAGACATGCAACACCCACTCGCCGCCCACTCACAACGCCTACGCCCACGCCGTCTCCCCTCCGCCTCACGCTTCCTCCCCCCGGCCATTTCACATATCCTTCCCTCTCCCATCCACCTCACATACCTTACCACCGCCTCCGCCTAGACGCTCTCCTAACCGCCCACGCACGGCCCACCGCACCCAAGGTAAATAGGGGCCCCCATCGCCGCAGCACACGCGCGTCTTTCCGCGCGCCTGTCACGTGTGCCGCTACATCCGACTCGACGCGGGCAACGGGCGAAGAGATGGATAAAAAATGGATGAATAATGAATGAATGGCAGTGGCATCCGGGAGAGAACGATAGAAGAGTAGTAAGGAAGGAAGGAGGGGAGGAAGGAAGAATGGTTGGGTACAAAATCAAGGCAGCGTCGAGTGGATACAGCGCGCGGCAGAGGACAAGGTGCGCGGATGGAGCGGGCGTGGAGAAGGACGAGGACGAGGACGAAGACGAAGGGGATGGGAGAAGAAAGAAAGAAAGCGATGAGGAAGAGAGCCGCCATCTCAGAAGCCCCAAGACGGGAGCAGCCTGGCCACCCTGTCCTTAGCGCTTGCCCAAGCCGGCTGATTCGCGTTCTTCTTCGCAAGGTACGCCTCAAACGCCGCCGTGGTGTCGTAGCCGAAGAGGTACCGGAGCGCGTGCGTGTTCTTCCACAAAAGCATGTGCTGGCAGAGAGAAGGGTGAAGCGGGATGAGAACAAAGTAGAGGTGGACGGACAGGGACACAACATCGACTCACGTCCTCGCTCTCCGGCCTGCTAAACTGTCGGTCCCTCATCGTCATAAACTCCTCCTCGTCGCTCTCCAGCACGTGCACATTGCGCGAATTCAGCTCGTTCTGCCTCGACGTGCGCTCCATCCTCACCGCCTCATACGTCCTGAACGCCGTCGTCAGCATCGCCTGGCTCGCCATCAGCGATTTTTCCGGCGCCGTCGCCGCCGCTGCTGCGGACGAGGAGGAAGCGCCCCATTTCTTGGACGACGCCGAAGAGGGAGGCGAGGTGAGGCCGGCGGAAGAGAGGACCGAGTCGAGGGACATGAGCAGCGTGTCCAAGTCTTCCAAGCCCTGCGACAGAGCTTGGCCCTGCAAAAAAAGCGAAAAGGACAGAGAAAGCCCGCGATGGTTAGCACACGACTTCGAAGACGGCGAAAAACACGAAACTCACCGAGAAGGGCAGCATGGGATGTGCGGCGTCTCCGACAAGCACGAGCCTCCCACAATGCCACGTCGGCAGAGGCTCGCGCAGCATGACGTCCGTCCGGATGCCGTGGTTCACGTTCGAGACCAAAAGGTCAAGTCTGATTTGACGGCAAAAGTGGTAAGAAGGCGAGAGAAATGAGCGGCCGGTGGTCCACCTCCTCCAAAGAACGCCAACTCACTTGGCATCGCCGCCCGTGAAGTAGTCCTGAACCTCGGTGAAATCATCCACGAGCTCCCACTCGGCGTCCCTTTGCAGCTGCTCGGCCGGCAAGCTGATCGACAGGGAGTAGGACTGCTGATCTGACATGGGGATGCTGTGGCGTTGACGTAGGAGTAAGAAGGAATCGAGAGGGTAAAGTGGAGGGCTTAGTCCGAGCTCAATGGAGCAGCGCTTAGTCTGCCACTCCAACACACGTCGTCATCCCCGAGGGCGCCGCGACAAATAAAGAAAGAAAAAGGAAAGCCGACTCACAGCATCGCGTGTCCGCCTGGACCGACCCACACCGTGGCCTTCCCAATGAGGCTCCCAAGGACTTCCGAATGATGGTTAAGGAGCTCGGCGGGGAGGTCGGCGTAATAAGTCCGATGGATGCCGACGCCGTTCGTCCCACAGTACTTGGGCGCCGGGGCGTTGGCGTTCCTTGCCTCCTCCTCCGCTGCCTTCTTGTCCTTCTTCTTGCCCTTCTTCAGCAGCCCAGTGTCCGCCCGGGCGGCCGCCAACTTGAGCCGCTGCTGCTGGAGCTCGTACGCCATGGAGTACTCCCACCCCTGCACGACCGCCTCCCTCCCGTCGCCCCACCACCCGTCCGCGCCAATGATCAGGTCCGTCCGTTTCACCCTCCCGCTCTCCAGACGCATCTCCCCACGGTGCGTATTGATCTCCTCCACCTTGGCACCGTAAACAACTTCAACGCCATACGAGGGAAGGCGAAGAATGGAGTGCAGATAGGTGAGCAGACGAGAGCGAGAGACGGCGAGGTAAGGCGTCGGGTTCGGGTTTTCCGGCGGAGAGTGATCAGGCCGCTGGAAGGAAGGATTGATGGGTGAGAAGGAGGGCCCGACGTAGAGAGGATAATTCACGGTGGCGAGCTGATCTCCAAGGTGATTGTAAAACTCCCAGTCGGCGAGCTGCACCGCGCCAGCGCCCACGTAGTGTGGCGCAGGCACCGGCATGGCGCGGTTGGATCGCGCCGACTCCCACGAAGCTCTTCCGGATAGGGCATGTGTGCCCGCGTCGCCACCTTCCGAACCCTCGTCATCGTCGAAGCCGAGATCGGAAGCTGAGAAAATCTCTGCCTGCCGTCGGTCCTCGATCTCTACCGGCGGTGCCATGAAGGCGTCTAGAATCTCCCGCTTGGCTAGTACCCGGGCCCCATTCGGTGGGATATGCATCGCCCCTCCAGCTTGTAGCTGCGACGACGGGGAAGGACGGAAACGAGAGCAAATGAGAGTAAGTCCTTCCGGGTCGAAAGAGCAACAGCAGCTTTGGCGCCAGAAGTGCCTTGCAAACCACACCGTTCTCTTTGAACCGGTAAAAGCGACTCACCCTAGGTGCCCATTTCTCCTCCCTCTCCCACACCTCCACATCCCATCCCTCCCTCCTGAACATGATCGCGGCCGTCAAACCCACAGGTCCGGCCCCAAGGATGAGCACATTCGGTGGGCGTTCATTGGCACTCCGTGGCGGGGGATCGGGCATGGGCGAGCGCGGAGGAGGGGAGAAGACTTTCTCTTCCGAAGGGGGAGCCAGTGCTTCTGGGTTCCTACGCTGCCGGTGCTGATGCTCGTGCGAAAAGTCCTGCCTCGTGTGGAAGGGGCTGCCTCCTCCGCCTGAGTAAGGCGTCGGTGGGATTACGCCGGGCGTCTCCGGAACGGCGGCGAGCAAGGATGGCGTGAGGGGTATGGCGTCGTCGGACATGGGTGAGGACGGAATGGAGGCGGAGCACTGGGAAGTGACTTGGGAGAGGGGCGTGGAAGGGGTCGAGTCGGTGGGCTGCTGCGATACGAGGATGGGCACGACAGTGTCTGTTGGGAAGAGGTTCATCTTGTCCCGATCTAAGTAGCTGACCTTTCCCGACATTGTGACGGACGAGCCCGCTTCACTTGGCATGCCGAGAAGGGTGGTACCTCGAAGGAAAGACGACTTGGACCTGCCGTGGGGAGACGGCCGCCCGCTCTCCTCGTCGCTCTCCAGCTCTTCCTGCACCTCCTCCGAAGGCTGCTTCCGGTCGCCATCATCGGCCCGCATCGCAGATATAGTCCGGACGCTCACGCCGGACAAGGACTCGGCGTCCGAATCCGGCATAGGGCCTCTAGTTTGCGAGAAAGCGAAATCTCCGGGTGGCGAAGGGAGCACCTTTGCCGACAGGGAGCGACCGTCGTCCATGCTGTTGGCAGACGGAGCCGGGCTCGCAGGGCGATCCAGGGAAGCACGATCCCACGTGGGCATCCCTTGATTTGATGCACCGTCAGGAGGAGGAGGCGGCGTCCCGACAATGGTCGGCACGGGCGCGCGGTGGGCTGGATAGTCTTTCTGAACGGAAGGAGATATCGAGAGGCTGGTGAGGGCGGGGAGTACGGAGCTCTCAAACTCCGTCATAGCGGACGCGGGCGAGAATGAGGGCCGGGCGACGTCAGCTTGTCCACGTCCAGAAGGGGTCGTCTTGACTAGATGGTGAAAGACGAGCGCTCGAACGGCGTAGAGTCGGACCTGCGACTGGACGATGGGGAAAAAAAGAAACGAAATTGACCTCCGCGTACGACGACCAGCCGGTTGTCAAAGAGGTCGAGGCGGCGACTTGCGAAGTGGAGGAAGATTAGGGTAAAGAGAAAGCAAAAGCGAGAAAGCCGCTCAGCGACGTCTGCAGGGGATGGTGGTGTCTGAGAGGAAAGGTAACGACGGTAGGTGCAAGAGGAAGGAGAATGGAAGTGCGGCCGTGAGTCCGGTGAACGCGAGCACTGCATGGACACGGAAGTAGAGCACAAGGCGGATGATTAGCGAGAGCCTGTATCGCCATCGGACGTGCTTGCTGTCCTTTGCGCAACGACCGGGGACGGATGAGGCAACGGAAGAGGCGAAGTCGAGGACGAGAGACGGAGGGATGAGAAGGTCCCGTCCGAGGGCGGAGCGTCGGCGCATGTTTGGCGTCGGCGTGTTGGGTCGGGCGTAGGGTGGCCTCGCGCGAACGACTTCTTGCGTTTCACCCACCCCAGGAACGACTGCTGAGCTCTCAAGCCAAAGAACGAGAAGCTGGATCGTCCTCGTACCGAAAGGTGCCTCTAGCGGCCGGCAACGGGAGGTGGACGATCCTGTCGAGCGGACAGAGATCCCGCCGGGACGATCGAACAACGCCAGCCGCAGCAAACTTCTTCTCGACGACACACCTGGTCCGATGCCGCTCGAACCAAGCCCGGCCCTATATAACGACGCTCCATACATGGTCACAAAAGACATTAAATGTTGTGTTTTCAGACCGTATTCTCAAACTGCGAGGGCTATAATCGAGTTTCCACCCGGAGCACCAGTCAAGGTCGCAGTCACGCCTTTCGTCCACCGTTGGAAGTGAAGAGCATGTGGATGAGTCGAGTACACGTACATATAGATAGATAGTCAGGCCAGGACATAGCTCAGGTAACGACACGAAGGCGGAGTAGCGTGGCAAGAATACAGGGCAAGGAAACGAGGGCCATGGAAAATTAAGGCGACTTGAAAAAAAGGGCGAGACAGTGAAGAAGGGGGGCTGTACGCGAACGACGTGACGGAATACGTCCGGCAGCTACAGGCGCTCAGAGGGAGGCAACGGAGCGCCTGCCGGCAGAAACAAGAGCAGAGACCTTTTCACCGGTCTGCCGAGGCCGGACGACGGAAGTGGGACGCCTGACAAGCTCGAGAAGCAGAAGCCAGTGCGGGCGGTGGTGGCGAACCTCGCGGGTTATTAGAGGTGAGCACAGCTTGTCTCCTGACGGACAAAGAACGAGAAGGGTTAAACAACCTCGTCCACTTTTCCTACTGTAGTCATTCCTTCAACCCAAGGCGAACGAAGGCACAGCACCGACGACGACTCACCTCAGCATCTCCATTTCCTCCTCTAACGCTTTGAGACGTCTCTCAACCTGCCCCTTCCACCGGATGCGGTTCTCGTCCTTCCCGGATCCAGGCAAAGGTTCGGACGTCCCCGTGAAGCAAGGCTTTCCAAGTACCTTTTCAGCAATCTCGTGATCTTGGCCATCCCTACCATGCTCGTCAACGCCGGAGTTGTGATCGAGCTCGAATCCAACGAGTCTCTCGATCCTCCTCCTCATCTCCTCAGCGCCCTCCCTCACTCTGACGATCTCGTCCCTTGCCGCTCGGAGCGCGTCGGACAGTTGATCATCCGGCGACGAACGTTGGGTGGCGGAATCCGGGACGGCTGACGGCGGCTTCCGCAGGCGTGACCGGGACGGAGTCGGCCCACCATCGTAAAGCACTCGTTCCGGCCGAATCCCATTGCCTTCATTCCTGCCTCTGCCTTTCTCGACCACAGGATCGAACTCTTCCAGCCCCGTCGCCATCTTCCCATTTGGTTGATCCTGTTGTACGTGGTCTGTTCTCGACGATGTTTTGGCGTTTCGCGGGTAACACCAAGAACGAAGATGGGAGGCAGCTTCTCCGCGCTGAGGAGATAACGGTGCCGAGAGCGCGGGCCGATGGTCGTGGATGCAGTGATGGTAGTGGTGATGGTGGTGCTCGTGACGACGGTGGCTCCGCGAGCGTCCGCAACATGAATGCTCCTTCTGAGCTCCCGCTTCAGTTTCGCGCGTGGATCTACCTCTCCGTTGCATTATGTCGCAGTTGGAGGCGGGCCCTTTGCTGAGGTGCATAGTCTTCCGCGCCGGCTCTGGCCTAGCAGCATGCTGAGATAATACCGCCGCCCCTCCCGCCAAACCCGACCGGTTCTTCGACTCTTTCAGCCACCCAGTCTTCCGCCTCGGGAGAGTCCCAACTACCTCGCCGTGCCCTCCCTGACCCAAAACATCGGTGCGCGGGAGCGGCAGACTGAGGCCTGGTTGGAGAGTATTAGTCAAAAACGGCCGCAGAGGAGACGGCGAACGCAGCGTGGAGCCAGACATAGAGTGCTCTGCGCGAGGGACGAAGGCAGCTGCAACGTCTTGGGAGGGCACAGACCTGCGCGAAGCTGCAGCGCGCTGCATTGTGAGCTCTGGCGGACCCGCGCGCGTCTTGACTTGATCGCCCAATTTGGCAGCTCGATATTCCCTTGAGAGTTGGGCGACCTCGCGCTCGAGCTCCTCGACATCAATGCTAACCACTTTGCGCAGAGTAGCATCTTGGGGCCATTTCTCCGTCACTAGACGCTCGTCGCCGACGTTCACCGAATGCTTGCGAGCCTTGTCGCCGATGGGAACAACGTCTCGCAAGGAATTTCGACGTTGCCTCAAAGCAGCAGTGATCTTTTCAACTTCTTGGGAAGGTGTCGGAGAAGGGGGCCGCAAGGCCGAACCAGCTCCGGAAAGAGGCGATGCGCCGAGCTGTGAGCGTGATGATTCCAAATGGTGACTGTTGACAGCAGGGAGTCGTTCTGTGGACGAGTATTGTGGCGGCAATGCCGACTCTCGAAATGAGCATGACGAAAAGGATTGGGCGGGCTTGTCGTCCGAGTCCGCAAGGAGCGATCCGGGACCAGCCTGCGAACGGATCACTGGCGCTGTCGCGCCCTTGACATCAGTGGGCCGTGAAGGGCTTCGATGTACATCACCTGAAAGCTGAGCAGTCCCTCCGCCCCCTCTGGCTGCCCTGGTCTCTCTTCCTCCCCGAGAGCCGTCAGAGTCGGAGTCGCACCCGTCGTCAAGCAGGGCGAGCAAAGCGTCCAGCTGGTGGTTCCTGCTCCCATCCCGTCTGTCTTCGCCGTCCACCTGTCTGCCACCCCGTGGGCAACCACGCGGCAACCAGTCCTCTCCCCTATGCAGAGCGCTCCGAATGGTCGATTGAGCCCATGGCGGTAAGCTGAGCTCGCCCGGGTCTGGCGACGAGAATCCGAGGTCGGAGCGATCGGTGAGATGAGGCGAGGAGGAAGGGACCGAGGAGGGCGGCATCAGGAGTGAGACAGAGAGGGGAAGAAAACCGGGCCAAAAAGAAACAAGAGCACCGCATCAGCGGCCCGGGCAGGTCCGTTCGAAGCGAAGAACGAGCATGGTGCATGTACAGGTGGTGGTGAGGAGCGAGTGCACGAGTGGACGCGATCAGGATTTCACTTGGTATCCGGAACAGGAAGATGTAATTGCCGCAGTACATTTACGCGACGCGATCCCAATCCTGTTTTCTTAAACTCCAGTTACAAGGATGGAAACAACGATCAAAAACGCTTCTCTCGCAGTCTTCAAGCGATAGCAGCACTCGCTTGGCAGCACAGCGGTTGCCAGTTCAGTGAGGATCCGGAGGCAAAGATGGTCCTCTTTTTCACATCTAACGGTGCGCTACCTTCAAACTGCTTCTCTTCCTTTTGTCATCCAAGGGAGAGCTCACCAATGTGGCTTGCGCCTTTCGAACCCAGCGGTGAACCCGCCGGCGACGATTTATATGGGTCGGGATAAATATGAGAGTGAGTGCGTGCTGCTCTTGAGCAAAAGGAAAAGCTGGCTCTCGAGAGCTCCCTCTTAATTTAATTATCTGTTGTCTTTTCCTGTTTACTTTCTTGATGACTGCAGATGAAGACTTGATCAAGTACGGCTTCGAGGAAGACGTATGGTTTCACGTCGACAAGGTGCGTTGCCGGCCAGGCCGCAACCGGGGGTAGTGGCAGGATGGTTTACCTTCTCTGTTTTGCTCAACTTGGCCACCCGATAGCTCTCCTCCGCACACGTGTATCTGCGCATGCCGTCAGGTATGACGTGGGACAATATCCCGGAAGCGCTCTTGACGGACCTGGCGCAACTCGTCAAAGCTAACTCGATAGAGGGTGAGTATGGCGCCACAGAGTGAGGAAGGCGGTTGGCGGCTGTGGGGACAGAACAGAAGGGGAAGAAGATCTGACCACCAGCGTGTTCTTGGCGCTCTTCTGATATTCATGGACGTCGCCCAATGCAGGGAACAAGAAAAACAACTTGACGATCATCTACACTCCGTGGTCCAACCTAAAGGTCAGCCTCAACATCACTCCCCCCACCTTTTCTTTGGCTTATCAGCGAGGCCCCGGGCTGAATGCTCATTCTTAGGCGTTTCGTTTGTTTGCTTCCTCTCATGTAGAAAGACGGCTCCATGGCGGTTGGTCAGGTTACTTTCCACTCGGACAAGAAGGTGAGCCTCCCTCTCTCTGAAGTTGTGCAACAGTAGAATATTGCTCTCCAATATCGTCCCCGCCTGACCTTTCCTCCATGCTCGTTTTTGCGCGTCACGTCATCTAGGTGAAACGAGTTTACGTCGCCTCCCGAGAGAACGCGATCGTGAACCGCCTCAACAAGACGAAAGTGGAGAAAGAGGTCGACCACGAGACGATCAGGTTGGAGAGAGAAAAAGAGAGGAATAAGAAGAAGCAAGCGAAGGCAAACGAGCAGGTGGGTGCTTGACGCAGTCCAGTTCGGATGGCTGTTGGACGTGGACCTCGTCCGGTTGGTTCAGGTCGTGGGACGAGCTCGATGAGTCCCATCAGAAGCTAGAGGGAGACGGCATGCCAACTTTCCCTTTTTCCTTGGTTGGCTTCTTGGTTGCTCGCTCAGAAAAAGGCCGAGCTCGAGTTGGCCAGGCAACGCGCGGCCGAGAAGGAGGCGCGGTCCTACGACAACTGTAAGTTCATCTTCCGTTTCGGTGGGGGGCCGAAGTCTAACGTCACCGTCTTTTCTCTTGTCATTTCATACTCTGCCTTCTCGACTTGCGCCTTACCCGTCTTCCCGCTCACGACAGTGTTCACGGAAGAAACCATGGCGAAGAGCAAGAACCGACCGAGTGCGGAGGACGAGGAGGACGAAGGTGCGGAGAGCGATGTGTCGTTCATGTGAAGAGACTTCACGGGACGCAGTTTGAGTGTACGCGATGCCATTCGCGCTGGAACGTCTACTCGCATTTGAGGCGGGGATTCATCGCCTTAAGGAGAGTACGCTTCTGACGTTCGGCGGCGATGACCAGCATACATATGAGGGCGGATGTGAGCGGAGCGTTTAAGCGATGTGCCAGGGGGAACAGTTACCACGACTTCGACGTGTGCGGTCATCCTGAACTCGCCAGGGAATGGGCGAGGCGGAATAGGTGCACTCTTCTTACCGCAGCAAAGAATGTCCTTGTCCTTCATATCCCCCGACAGCCGTCCTCGACGCTGCAACGCTCGCTTGTAACATTCCAGACCGCGCAGGCAGCAACTTCTCCCCACGTAGCGCCGGCTTTGACGGCAATGGGACGGGGTCACAGATCGAAGAATAGGAGGCGAGTCGTCCAGGTGTTCACCAGAGCGTGGGCGGCGAGAATGGTGGCCCTCGGGGCGCGCGGGCGAAACGAGACGGGGAATTGAACGGGTTGGAGTGCGGTGGCTTGCGGGACGCAGAGACCGGAGACGTCCCCGCCATTGCCGTTCATGCCGTTCATTATGGTGCCGGAAAAGGTTGCGGCAGAACAGGAGTAGAGGCGACAGCACGCAGACGGAGCCGGCCGTCGTCCCGGTGGTCGCTGTCGTCGTTCTACTCGTCTTCGCTGTCAGAGGTGACTATGATGGCGCGCCGCGAGTGGCCGCCCTTTCTGCCACCGTGGCCCAGGTTGGCTTGCGCGGCGCGGGTGAACGAGCTGAGCACCTCGGCTTCGGTGGACGTCTTGGGACAAATGCTGCAGTAGTGAAACTTGGATTGCCCCGGAGGCCCAGTCGTCGCGGCTGGATGCGTGGGAAGCACAACCGGACGGCCCTTACCAAACAAGGCGCTGTCGATGCACAAGGCGTCGTACTCGACACAGACGCGCTGGTACAAGTTGTCGAGGCCTTGACGAGAGACGTTGCCCTCGTCGCTAGCCGCTAGAGCCGACACTGCTCCCGGGAACGCCCTGGACGGAGCGGGCGTGCCCAGCTGCGACGCCGCCGGCGCTCCAAGGCCCGCCGTGGGGTTGGCCGTCGCAGGTACACGGATCGGAGCCGGCGCGGGCCCTGCCGAGGAGCGAGGAACGGACAAGGGGCGAGGGCGGTCTGGCTTTGCGGGGGCGATGGTGGCGGAGGGCGCCGACGCCGACGTGGGCGCGAGCGGGGTCGTGGGGCTAACGGGAATGGTGGCAAGACGGAGGAGCGGCTACGAGACCGATCGAGGCCCGCAACCGAAGGACCGAAGGAGGGGTTGCAGAGTCGACTGTCACGACGACGCGGTCAACGCGGGGTCGAGACGGGGAGGGACGAGGAGAGACCGGCATCGGCGAAGCCTTCTGACGCAAGGTCCGGACCCGCTCTTCGATCTCCGCCCGTCGCCTACTCTCGTCCTCGGCGCGGCCTGGTGAGCGCGCGGCCAGCTGGCTCTCCAAGCTGTCGAAGCGCCTCATCATCGCCTCTTCCAGGCGGCCCTCCAAGCCGTCGAAGCGCCTCATCATCGCCTCGTGAAGACGGGCGGACGCCTCTTCCATGGCGCGGACGTGGGCCTGGTTGAAGGCCGACGGGCAGACCGGTGAGGGCGTCGAGCGGGCTCCCACCGCGGAGGAACGCTTCGGCACGAAGTGACGGCGAACGTGGCACCGCAAGTGAGCCGGCCGGCGCAACGGATGGGCTGGGAAACGCTGGGCCGCGGATGGGGTGGGAGGGCGCTAAGAAACGGCGAGGTCGTCGCTGGAGCGTGTGGCTCGGCGGGTGCGCTGGGGAACAACAAGGAAATGAAAACGAGATGTCAGAGTTAGTGTCTTGACCAGCGGCCAGGTTCCCGGCCGCAGAGGTGTAGGAGAAGAGGAGCAAGTAGCAGATGGAGGCGTAACAGTTGGGAAGCAAAAGACAGCAGACAACTTTGTCCGGCAAACGTTAGGTGGGAAGCGCGCACTCGGATCCCAAGAACGCAAGCTCAACAACATACGCGCCCTGCAGCAATCTGAGGTGGTCGGAATCTCGGAAGGGTTGTTTTGAGAGAACGGTCGGAGATTTTCTCGGGAATTTTGAGAGGCACGATTGACTCCACAGATTGGACAGCCGTCCGCGCGCCGTGGCATGTACGGTCGTCTCGCAGTAGTGTCTATTACCAGAATCCGTTGAACCCGACAATTTCTTCTCCAGGCCAAGTTCTCGCACCAGATCTACCGTATCAAGAGTGGGGGGTTCGGCGAGAGAATCGTGAGTGGTGGGGCGGGAATTTTTTGCCGTTGGCGGGGTCGCAATACATAAAGTGCGAGTAACAAGAAAACGGATGGACCGTCCAAGTCGTTCAGTCTGTCCTTGGCTCAAAGCTGGGCCTCGACGAGCTGCACGCAGCGAAATGAAACACAATACTTCGACGTCTTATGAGCGACATTCCAGACCTTTAGATCAAGGCAGGCCCGTCTGTAAAATAGCTCAACTTACCTCGAGGTACCTCCCGCGCTTGCTTAGCAGCTCCTGATGCGAGCCACTCTCCACGATGCGACCTTCCTCGACGACGTGAATGATGTCAGAGTTGCGGATGGACGCGAGACGGTGTGCGATCGTAACCGTCGTTCGGCCATGTGAGACTCGGTCCAGCGCTCGCTGCACGACCTCTTCCGAATCTGCGTCCAAAGCCTATATGTACATCAAGAAGGAAGGAAGCAAGCGGTCATGATGCAATTGAGCTGACTGGATAGGAGCGATGGATAGACGATGACGGGACTCACCGACGTGGCCTCGTCCAGCTTCAAACGCCACGGACAAACACGTGAAGGAAGAGCTTGAGCAATTGGGCGACGACGAAAAGAATAAAAAGATGGAAGGGAGACGGGCGCTCACCAAGAGAATCCTCGGCTTGCGAATGATCGCTCTCGCGATGCAGATCCTCTGCCTCTGTCCGCCACTCAACTGACTTCCTTTGAGCCCAACTTCGGTATCCAGTCCGTTAGGCAAGGAGCAGACGAAATCCCAGACGTTGGCGTCCCTACACGCCCTTTCCACGTCTTCCTCCCCTACCTCACCGGCAGCCCCCTCTGGCACGCCAAGAAGAATATTGAACCGAATAGTGCCTTCATACAGCACGCTATCCTGCGAGACGAGCGCCATCGGCGTCCGGTAGTCTTGAATAGGGATGGCTCGCACGTCCCGATCGTTTTGGAGAATGCGCCCTAGGGATGGGTCGTAAAAACGGCAGAGAAGAGAGAGAATGGACGTCTTGCCGGAGCCGGAGGTGCCGCAAAAGGCCACCTTCTTGCCCGCCGGGATGAACAGGTTCAGGTCTCTCACGGCCGCCTCGCGGGGTCGTTCTGGGTAACGCAAAGTGACATGGTCGAACAGGAAGCTGTCGCATACGTCCTTCTCCGCCTTTTGCATCTCCTTGCCAGGCTCAGGCGTCACGCACTGTGCCATTTGTGGTTGGCGTTCCACCCAGCCCATGATGGTCTTGAAGGCGTGCACTGCGCGGCTGATGTCCGGTACAAAGGTGAAGATGCGGGAGGCGGCGAAGGCGCCGATGATCTATATCGCACGGAGGGCCAAAGCCGGCGGCGGACAGGATGAAACGGTCAGGCAATTGAAACGCGACAAAAACCTTGGAGCGGGGAAATACCCACGATAGCCTCGAATAGGGCATACAGCTCCTTTACAGTCAACTCGCCCCGGCCGAGCAGCGTACCACCCCAGTAGAAAGTCAAGGACGAGATCAAGAAGACGGAGGCCTGGGAGATGGCGAATCCGAACGCGCCGAGAGCGAGATAGACATCACGCCTCGGCGCCGGTTTGGCGAGTCGTCTGTACAGGCGTAGGACCTCCTCCTCTCTGCCGAGCGCCGCGACGGTCTTGATCGCGTCCACGTTCTCGGCCACGATGGCCTCGGCGGCATCCAACGGACCGGAAATGGCGCCCTCAAATTTCTCCAACAAAACGACGTTGAGCCAACCGCTGAAGAGTAGCACGACGACGGGGGCGAGGCAGACGACCGCGCCTTTCCAGGACAGGATGAAGGCTAGGATGGTGGCGCCGACGAGGTTGACGACCGAAATGATGATCTGGCCGACAATCAGTCCGGTCGCCGCCGCCACCAGAGGCGGATTTCCGCTGATAGAAGCGGTGAGCGTGCCGGCGGCGTTTTCTTCCTTGTCGAAAAAGCCCACTTCTTGCATGAGGACCGAGTCGAGACTGGTCTTTTTCAGCTGGCGAACCATGCGCTCCGAGCCGTATTCGAACATGAACCCGTTGGCTGGAATCGGTGGTGAATGAGTGGGCATGGCCGTCCGTGTCGGACGCAAGCGGACAGTTTTCGGCGCGCCTACTCACTGAAGCAGAAAACCAGGTCGGCGAGGGCGATGATGAAGCACGCCAAAGCGTATCCTTGGAGGACGGGAAGTGAAGTCGAGGACGACAAATGCCAGAACGTGAGTAAAGAAATGGAAGGCGATCAGCGTGGACTGCGTAAATCTCGTCGGCACTGAGCCTCCTTTCGCCCCACACGAGCCACGGCACCACTTACGATTCCCGTCGTGTCTCAGCCCGGAAATATTGCCCCGGGCGACCTGCTCGGTAAACGCCTCGACGACCACGCCGGTGAGCCATCCGGCGATGGGGAAGCTGACGCCCACGATCACGGCCGCGAGAGCGCCGGTGAAGATGTAAGGGGCCTGCTGACCGAAGTACCTCAGGAAGCCTCTCAGCACCCTAGCACCGCTGAGCTCTTTGGGCCCCTGGTCGTGCAGCGTGACCAAGGACGCCGGCGCTTCGGCCACCTTCTCGAGATCCCCCGCCTGGTGCGGTTCGTGGCCGGAAGGGGTGGCGCAGGGATCGTGTTCGGGGAGCTCAAAGTCGGCCATGGAAGCGACGTCACGGGCCAGCGGGTGTGCGGGCGTGGGGGGCATGCTGGAGGTGAACGTGGTGATGGTGGAAGAGGCGCGGTGGAGAGGCCCAAAGCCGTGATGGGAGTGCGTCTGCGCCGGTTGCGCTTGACCGGTGGTGCGCATGGAAGCGGTGTGAGGAGGAGTGGGGAACCGGTCCTCCTCCTCCTCCCTCTCCTCCCCGTCTCGTTGACCGTCGCTCGTCTCGCTACCTCTGCTGGCGTAAATTTCGGCCTCCTTCCGCTTCGCCTCGTCCGCCCGGCGGTCTTGGGAGTCGTCTTGTAAAGACTGCTGCTTGGAGAGGAGGCCCCAAAAGGCGCCCTTTTCGTCTGAGAGCGTCTTCCAGGTCCCCTCTTCGATGACGTGCCCCTGGTTCATGACATAGATCTTGTGTGCATGAGCGATGGTGGATAGACGGTGGGCGATGATGCTGCGACAACGAAAAGAAAGAAAGAAAAAAATTACGCCGCTCCAGTTGAGCTCCACAGACTCATCCAACACGGGAATAGGCAAGAAGACGAAGAAGAAGAAGAAAGTCGGCACCCACATGGTTGTCATCGCCCTCTGCCTCTGTTCCTCCTCCAAAGCCTCCTGAAGTCTCTTCTCCGTAGCGCTATCGAGCGCGCTCGTAGCCTCGTCCAAGACGAGGATGTCGGGTCGTCGAATGAGCGCCCTGGCGACAGCGAGCCGCTGCCTCTGTCCTCCGCTGAGCACGCCCGTCTTGGCACCCGTCACCTGGGTGTCCATGCCGTTTGGCAAACGGCAGACAAAGTCCCACGCCTGCGCTTGCACGAGCGCTCGTTGAACGAGTGCGCGGATCTGGCTGACACGCTCCGATCTCCCGTCGTCGTCGTCCTGGCCCGGTCGGTACTCCCATTCGGTTCCGGTCAGTCCAGCGGCGACGTTTTCAAAGACGGTCGCGGTAAAGATCTGAGGATCCTGGGAGCAGACTGCGATTTGAGAGCGAAGCCACTGCAGATTGTACTCGCGCAGGTCGCGGCCGGAGAGGAGGATGCAGTTCTCGTCCGAATCGGTCGTTGACGGCGCTGGAGGATCGTATTGCCGGAGAAGGAGACCTGCGATGGTGCTCTTTCCAGAACCAGAGACTGGGTCATACCGCGTCGGGAGAGGGAGAGGTTGGGGAACGTCCGGTCAGGTCAGACCATGTCACCGAAGTGAAGGGAAAAAAAGTGTCATACGCGATGGAGGAGGCGGCCGCGGCGCTCACCTCCGACCAAAGCGGTTACCTTGCCAGCCTCGATGGTCATGCTCACGTCGTCCAAGCTCTTGACGTTCGACCGGCCAGGGTAACTAAAAGTGAGATGGCGAACCTCAATCTCCGGCTTCCATAACGCCGCCTCCCCGCCGCCTCCTTCTTTGCCTTGGCTCTGACGCTGGACGACGGACGCACCCGATGGTGATGGTCCGAGCGGATCGGCGGGCCTAAAAGTTCCCTTCAGGTCCCCTCCTACCGCCATCTCACCGCTGCCGCCCCTGAGCATCAGCGTCCCGTCCAAACCGGAGCGCATGAGTCCGGTCGAGTCGCGTACGTCGATCGTCGGCACGCGCTCGATCTCTTTCTTGAGGTGATGCTGGGCGGCGAAACCTTCACTTATGCCCGGGACGAGAGGGACGACGTTGGCCATACACTGAGCGTTCGCCAAGGGACGGAGGCAGAAGTAAACGTGCAATTCGGCCGCAGCGTCCATCACGATGTGGCAAAAAAAAAAAAAAAAAAAAAAAAGAAAAGCGAAGAGGGCCCCTGAGAGACTTACAAAGAGAGAGTTGAGCACGGAGAAAAAGGTGGTGCCCATTTGACCGACGGTGAGGTCGCCGGCGGCGACGCGGACACTGCCATACCAGTATGCGACGGCGTAGGCGAGGTTGAGTACAAAGTAGATGGAGCCAAGCTCGACGCCTCGGACGAGTGCCTTGAGGAATCCATCGCGTTGGAGCTGTAGAGGGGTGAAAGGGGACGAAAAGAGGAGCGAATGAATGGGGCTTAGCGACGCGTTCTCGTCGACGTCGACAAAGCGCATGATGGCGCCTTCTCTGCCATGGCAAACCGAGGGCTCACCGGCTTCAAATACGTCTGATCCCACCGGCTCCTCAACTTGTTCTCGGCTCCGAGCGCATGCACGACCCTGACGCTGCTAAGGACCTGTTCGAGGAAGGTGCTGGCACGACCTTCGAGCTCCAGGGCACGCTCTGCGACCCTGGAGTCTGGGATGCCGGAGAGGAGGAAGAGAAGGAGGGTGAAGGGGAGTAAGGAGAAGAGGACGCCGGCGAGACGGGTGCCGCGGACGAAGGCGACGACCACTGCGGGGAGACGAAGGGGAGGCGGGAGGGGAAGAAAGAGCGGGTGAGCGGGCGAAATAACCGATGACGTCTTCCGCCCGCCTCCGAAAGGGGCACTGCACTCACTTCCAGCGACGAGCGTACTGGAGCTCCATATCAAAAATGCCATCTTCTCTCCCCATGCGCCGCGCACCGCGTTGACGTCCTTGGAAAGACGAGTTACGACCTCTCCGGCGCCATGGGTGTCGAAGTAGTGCGCGTCTTGGTAGAGGACGGAGGAGAGGTAGGCCTCGCGGAGGCGGGCGGAGAGGCGAGTCGAAGCGAGGGTGACTAGAGCGAGGTGTGAAAACGAAGGGTAGGGTTCCGGTGAGCTTGATGCCTCGCTCGTCTCAAGCCATCCATCCATCCATGCACTCACAGCAAGAAAGGAAGACCCAAGTCAAGATCAACTCGGACCAACCGATGGCCATCACGACGAGGGCAACATATCTCGATTCGTGGAGCCTGACCGAAGAGGTGGCGTCTCCGGTGGTGTGGTTGATGTAGGAGCCATATAGCAGGTCGAGGCCGGGGAAGGCGAGGCCGGCGGCCATGGCGGAGAGGAGGCCGGTGAGGTATAAGAGGAGGTCGAGGGGGGTGGCGAAGGAGAAGAAGTAAAGCCATGAGGGGATGCGGCTCGGTGGGCGTCGAGGCGAGGGTACGAGGTCTATACGAGCGGGGATGGAGGCCAGCAGAGCGTCCGTGCGAGGCGGCGTTGGTGCCTGGGAGGTGAGCGAGAAGCGCTCAGGGGAGAGACCCGATAATGACGGCACGGCCGTCGGTATGCCCTGATCGGCGGCGCCGGGCGTGGACGTCGCGGCGGTCATGACCAAGCGACGAGGCGCGCTAGCGGGCAGGGGCGAGAAGGAGGAGATCGCCGAGCCGAGTTCGAGCGGAGGGGACCTGAAGACGGGCAAGAAGGATCTGTTTGCCTCTCTCTCGGAGCGCGGTCCACCTATGTAAGTGCAAGCGAGCGTGTCTGTCTGCCTGTCTGTCTGTCCGTCCGCGGGGCCAGGCGCACCACCACCAAGGATGGAAGGGCTTATAAGTAGGCAGCGGTGGCTTTGCGAGCGAGGTCCGAGCCGGACGGCAAGAGCAAGCAGGTGAGACGAGAGACAGACACAGAGAGAGCTGATAGAAGAAGTAAGAAGGAGGAGACGAGAAGAAGACGACCAAGATGTCCCATAGGCGATCGCTTCCGCTCCGCCCTGTTTCGTTTTGCGAGTCACCGGAGTCGGCCGGCCGGCCTTCGTTGCCCATCCCATCGGTCGGCCGAGCACAGTCACATCAGTTTCATCTTCTCCCGCTCTTGGCAACAGCTGACCAACACCCACAGTCCGTCCGAGGCTCGGCTCCAACTTCGCTCGCCGATCGGATCGCCGTGACGCCAGCTTTGGGGGCATGTGTGCTATCCCCGCCTAACCCCGACGGCTACCTATTCGCCGCGGCTGTCTCTCGTTGAACCCCGTTGGTTTACTCTACGTCTCGTGTATATAAACGGTCCCTTTCGCCCTGCTCCGAGGAGGGAAAGAAAGCGGAGAGACCTCCCTCGCGTTAACACCGAACACGTGAACGCGAGTCACAGCTCGTACGACGGAGACGTCCCCGACAGTCCGGGGACGAGGACGAGAGCAAGGACGAGAGCGAGAGCATTATGTGTCGTGTGCGAGGGCCCAACTCCTCTTAGCTTAGTCCGGCGGCGAGTGGTTCCGTCGGAACACCGTACACCGTACACGGTACGGCGTGCAGCCCGCTATCTGATAACCGGAGACAGACGCCCCGCAAGTCTGCCTTGCACCCATGCGCTGTCGAGTCATGTGTCGGGCGCTCGACAGGACGGACGACCGGGCAAGCAAGGTCGTCGACCCTTCCGCTCTGCGCTGCACTGCGAGCGGCGAGCGCCGAGGCTCCGTGGACAACTCCTGGACCGCGCACGCGCACGCGATGATCGTCGGTCACCGTCGCCAACGGTCTCTGACTAACGCCCGCCGCTTGAGCCGCGTCAGACTCGTGCTTCGTCGACTGCGCCGGCTTGGGATGTTTGGACGGAGGAGACGGTGGGAAGGCAACCAATACTGACCGCCCTTAGAACAACCAGCACGGACGGCGCATCCTTGCTGGCCTCCCGTGGACCGCCTCCTCTCTACAGCTACAGCTCCGAACGGCCCCAAGACCCCGCGAGCCGGCAGTGCAACCGATCCACAGCCAGCAGAACAGCTCTGGTGCAGTCTCATGTCGCGTGAGAGTAAGACGTCGAACATGGAAGGCAAGCCTCTGGCCGCTGCATTCGATGTCGTGAGTCTGTCCTCGCCGTCCTCGCCCGTGGTAGGACCGTCCATCCATCCATCCGTGCGGCCGACGCTCCTATTCACTCGCTCCCCCCCCGCCAGGACGGCGTGCTCAAACATGGAGAGAACGTATTGCCCATAGCGCCGAGAGTGATCCAGATTCTCGAAGGCGACAACCCGCGCGGCCAGCGCATCCCATACTGCTTCATCACCAACGGAGGCGGCATCAAGGAGGAGGACCACGCGAGCAAGCTGAGCAGGAACTTTGGCATCGAGGCCAGTCCACCCTTCCCCCGCGACACCACCACTAGGACCACGGGCGGATCGTGGTCCTTGCCGATCGATCGAGAAGCAGCGTAGCTCATGTCCGCTCTCTGTCCGCTCTCTCTCTCTCTCCGCCTCGGCCAGATAACGCCTAAGCAAGTCATCCTCTCTCACACCGTCGCCAAGACGCTCGTGCCTCAGCTCGCAGACCAGCCCGTCCTCCTCGTCGGAGGCACAGAGGACGGCAAGGCCAAGGATGCCGCTTTCAAGTGAGGAGTCGGCGACATATACCACCTCTCCATTTTTTTTATTTTTTTATTTTTTATTTTTTTAGATTTATCTTTTTTCAATTATTTCCGCCCCTATCTCGCCTGCCTGTTTGACCCCACCAGCTACGGCTTCAAGCAGATACACCATCCTATCGACGTCAAGGCGTGGAACGAGTCCATCTGGCCTTACTCGAAGCTCACCGACGCACAGCGGCAGCATGCCAAGGTGGGTCACGAGCGACGCCGATACGGTGCTCGAGTAGAGAGAGAGACAGAGAGAGAGACGCAGACGCAGGCGCAGATGCAGACGAGCTCAGCTCGGCCTCAAGTTGTCCCGCTCGCATTCGAACCAACGCCCTCTTTGCTCTCGTCCTGAACGCCTGACGACAGCCAGTCGACTTCTCCAAAGTGCATTTCCGGGCGATGATGATGTTCCATGACTCGCGCGATTGGGGTCGAGACGTCCAAGTTGAGCGCGTTCGACGAGTGGGCAGGGGCAGGGAGAATATGCCCTTCCTCCCTCGTCCTTTCTTCCCACTACTACCTTTCCACGCCAACTGCTAACCACCTCCTCGAGCCCGTCTCTCCGCACCGGCTTCCTCTTCCCACTCGCCCCACGCTACCCACACAGATCATGAACGACATACTCAACGCCCCGGACGGCGTCCTCGGCACCTCCAAGCACGGCAAAGCCCTCTCCGAGGGCCCGCAGGTGCCGGTCTACTTCTCCAACCCCGACCTCGGTGAGCACCTGGCCACCGCGCCGACGTTTTCTCCCTCTCTCTCTCTCTGATCGATGGCTCGTTGCCTTCGTGATTCCCCCCTGTCTCACCTTACGCGCAGTATGGGGCACCGACTACCCCTACCCCCGCCTCGCTCAAGGAGCGTTTAAGCATTCCCTCGAAAACGTGTACAGGGTTAGCCTTTCGTTCTAATCCCTGTTGGGTGTGATGGATCCGTCTACCGACAAAGCTCCTTCTCCCTTTCGTCGTTTCTACACCGAATCCAGGCAGTGGCGGGGCGTCCGCTGGAGTCGACCTCGTGGGGAAAACCCACAAAGGTCACCTTCGACTGGGCCCAAGGCGTGTTGGAGGACCTCGCGCTCGAGGTGGACCCGATGCTCCGGTCGAGGGGTAGGGCAGAGCCTGCTTGCTGGATGTTTGGAGATAATCCCTATTCCGGTGAGCGGTCCGCGACCGACTCTACGCGTCGTCCTTTCTTCGCCGGCTTTGTGAGCTGGCTCGTCTGTTCCCTGGACAGTCTTCGTTCTCAAGCGCTCGTTCGCTCCCTATCATTCTGTGCCGCAGATATTCGAGGTGGGAACACCCCAGAGGCGCCGCAAACCGTCTCCGCTGCCTCTCCCCTCTTTTCCGTGCGTTTTAAAGCTCACTCAGTGCCCGATCTTCTTCCCACCCTCGTCGTTTTTCCGCTTCCTTCCATGCTCAGGCCCCAACAATCAGGGCTGGAGTTCGGTCCTGGTCCGAACGGGAGTCTACCGCGGCGAACCCCTTCCGGACGACTGCAAGCCGACGTTGTTCGCCGATAGCGCTCTGGATGGCTTGCTCGAGGTGCTTAAGAGGGAGTGGGACGTGCCCATCTCGGTAGAGGAGGAGAAACAGGCCTGGGGAATCCCCATCTACGGCAGTGGTGGTGATTCGACGTAGTAGTATTTTATTCGTGGCTGGCGAGCCAACCAAGGACCGACGGAGCGGGCGGACGTCGGTCGTAGGTCGTGTCGACTAAAATGAAATGACATCCCATCCGAAACATGACGAATCGACGCGCCTCGAGCGAGACGTATTGTATCCGACGGCTGCGGCAGCCGTGATCGTCTCATATACCCGACCGGGCCGTTGGGAAGAAGATGGTCTTCCACGTTGCCTCGGCTTTTTCCTCGTTCGCAGACCAAAAGAAAGACTCTTGATCGGCGGGAGACGACGACGACGACGACGACCGACTGCGTCTTGCAGAGAGCGGCCCGGTGTAAGCCCAAGATGACGATCGTCGGGTCGGCGGCATTTGCCGACCATCCCTCCTCCTCCTTCCCCCGTCTCTCCGCCGCATCGCTCCTCCTCTCTTCGCCCTCGTTCCACCCGCCGCCGTCTTTCAACGTCCACCGCCGACCTCCAACGTCCGATCGAACCCCGCACCTCGCCCTTCCTCTATCTTTCCCCTCTTCCTCCCCCTCCGGGGGCCCAAAGTCGTTCGACCCTAGCGAAACCTTGCGGAATGCGTTCGCGTCCCCGTTCGTCTCGGGTGATGTCGGGCGGGAGAAGGTGCCTGCGGTCGGACCGGCGGGGAAAGTGCTGGAGAGGAAGATCAGAGAAGGAGAGCTGACCAGACTGGAGGGTGAGTGAGTCGTGAGTCCCCAAGCGGTTGGAAAAGGTGTGCACGGACGCTTGGATTTGGCGCGCTCCCGCGCCGGCTATACGTCTACCATACGCACGCCGCGCTCGCTCGCCTCGCCGCCCAGGTTTGCAGGAGACGGGTCGAACTGACGTGCGTGGCTTCCATTCCACCTACCTACTTGACTTTCGGACACGTCGTGGCGGCATCAACGTAAACGCATCGTAGTCGAAGCCCTCAGTGATCTCAGGAGGAACATGGATAGGTCCAAGTTGGTGAGCGAGCGGTCGTCCGTCTGTCTACCTTTTTCGTTCCGCCGTCGTTCTTCTCTCCTCTCATCTCCACCCTCCGTTTCTTTTTTTTTCCTCTCGCCTCTGTTTTCCTACCAGGTCGGCTATGTGCTCGGCAGTCTCGTCAGCGCGACGATCTACAAGCGTCGCAGCACCTCCCCCACCTTGGGCAAAACGGTGGGAGTCGCCTTCTTTGGCGCCATCTTAGGCTCAGCCATAGCGATGCCCTTTGCACTCTTCATCTCCAGCCCCGCTATCCGGCGCGTGGAGGACCCTCGGCATTTCGCCGGCATCCTCAGGGACGCCGTGGACGAGGCTAACGCAAGAAGACCCGGCGCGGGCCCCGGTAGGCCTTTGCCAGGGATGAGTGAGGAGGAGAATATGAGGAGGGATGGCCCGTTGGAGGAGGGGAGGAGATGGGCCGAGGCGAGGATACGCGAGGACGAGGACGGCGAGAACTCCAGGTTGGCCTCCCAGTTTGATCATGAGCGAGAGCTGCAGAAGCAGTATGGAAGGGAAGGGAGTGAGTGGCAACGATATCCACTTCTTTTCCTCCGGGCCGTCTGTCCAACTGAGCCATGCTTGGATTTTTTTTTTCTCCGCGCCCACCTACCCCAAATCTCCAGGTCGTCGAACTCCCTACGGCTCTTCCTATCCCTCCCTTCCCTCTTCCCGTCAGTCAGCCTCGACGTCCTATAACGACAGTCCGGTCCCCACTTCAGCGGACCCATATGGAACCTCCTCCGATCCTGGGGGGTGGTCCGACGTGTCCGTGAACGCGAACGCGAACGGGGAAAGAGGAGTTGGTACGGCGCCGGATCGACAAGGGGAAGGTGAACAACAGCCACAACCGCAACAGAGCAGGTGGGCGCAGCTGAGAGGGGACCGCACGGCCCAGGCGAGTCGATGGGAGATGATCCGGCAACATGAGGCCAAGGCACATCATGAGGAGAGTCTTCGTCGGGGCGCCGTACCGCCCCACCTGCAGGGGCAGCAACGACCGGGAGAGGGGGCATCGGACCCCCGGTTCTCTAGCGGGCTCGGTCCAGCAGCCGGTCCTGGAGAAGGGGCTGGACTAGCAGACCCGACGTTCGGCAAGGGGACGGATGCGGATGAACGACGTGCGAGGGAGGAGTTTGAAAGGAATTGGGAGAGGGAGAGGAGAGGGTTGGATGGAGGGGGAGGAGGGCCGGTGGAGTCGAGGTGGTGAACTGCCGAGGCGATGGTGGTTGGTCCGGTTTGGTTGGAGCGGCCCGCGCGGTCACCAGCATTGGGTGGGAGTCCAAGCCATGCGCCGAGGTCTTGCATTTCCTTAGCGAGGTGTAGTAACAGATAACTCAATCGAACAGTCCTGAATCTAGCTCGTCTCACGCTGCACCTCGTAGCTAACCGCTGATGCCCTGAGCGATGCACACCGGTCGGTGTCTGATAGGCTGATCAAAACATGACCCTTCTTCTCCGCCGAAGATGAGAGGGAAAGGATAGGAAAGAAAGCACTTGTAAGATGGGCTCAGCGAACTATCGGGGGAGATAGTCAGCTCGACTGCGGCATACGCATGCCTCGATCATCGGGTGCGTGTTCATGGACGACGACGGTGAGGACGACGAAGACGACGACGACGATGACCGACGACCGCTCCTCCTTCTCTTCGCGCTGGGCGCCCGCTGGCGCAGCAAGCGCTCGTGCTTCCTCTTCCTCCGCCTCGTCCTCGCCAGCGTGGAGGACTCGACCCCGTCCAGCCGCGTCCCCGTCATCGACACCGACTGCGCACACCGCTGGCCGTTCGTCGTCGTTAGCGGACGCGCCGCCACTTTCTGATAGCCGGCATGCTTCTCCGCTTACACACATCCCCGGCCCCCCTCCTTCCATTCGATTCGACAGTGCCGATGCGGCCGGCGCGTCGTTTGCGTCTCAGGCGCCCGATCCACCCTTTTTGGCGGAAGGACGGAGGGCGGCAGCCAAGATGAGAGAGCTAGACGAGATGGAGCTGTTGGCTAGTCCGAGCAGGGGCCTAGATGGCGTGGGAGATGGGTGAGCGATTTTTTTGGATTTCATTGCCTGTTCGATTTCAAGTTGTTTATCGTGGTCCCTCACCAGCGCTCATGTTTGAGTAGACTCCGAGACTTTGCGACGCAGGATAAGTTCCGAGAGTACATCCAGAACAAGGTGAGTGGAGCGAGCGATTCGCGCTTTCCAATTCTTATATACTTGCGCAGCTTCGATCTTTTTATCCGGAGATCTGATCCATGCGATGCCACCCGCAGCTGGCCGTCTTCGCCTCCCAGTACCCAAATCCCCTCGGCGCACTCCCACCCCACTTTTTCGGCCATTTCCCCGATCCTTCCAGGCCTTCCTCTTCCACATTCTCCTGCAAATCGTACAAGGTGTTGAACGAAGCTGCTCTGAAGCAGCGCCAAGCGCTTGATCAGATCCTCTTGGTGCTGAGGAAGCTCAGGGAGGGCTGCGTCAGCTCTGGGAGGATGGATGGATTTGCGGTTGAGGGTGAGCGATGCCTCTCCGATAGGTCTTGGTCGGCTCTCCCCAGCATTGGGAGGGAAAGTGTTGAATCGGCTCCAAACCCTACCTTTCTCCCGCCTATCGAACAGTCTACGAAACTTCCGCGGCTCTTTCTATTCTCGCTCTCAACCATGCTCAGCTCTCCTCCTGTCTCCCCGTCCTCGTCCACGACCTCTACCCTCGTCTCGTCCGCGCCTCGCCCCTCAAAGCTGGCGCCGACGACCAAATTCCGGGCGAAAATGGAATAGTCTCTGCGAAGGAAATGGAGGCGGAGGTAGATGACGATCGGAGGGTGCACTTCGTCTCCCTCTATCTCTTGCATCAACTCTGCCATTACCGCGACATCCAAGGATATCGCGATTTGCGGGTCAGGTTGACAGAACGTCGGTGTCATCGGAGTCGGAGCGATTCGGCGGAGTTCTCACGGCACTCTGGCGATGGAGAGGGTACGGTAGCGGAGGGGAAAAGGCGGCCGACGGACGGGATGGGAACGAGTACAGTGGACGCGGGCCATCCTTATATTCGTCTGGCCGATCGGACGTTCGACGCCATTCGAACGAACAACTGGGTCGCCTTTCGACGGCTGTTATCGCCGTCGCTTTCCCTTTCCATATCGGAGACGGAAAGATTGGGCGGAGAAGGAGAAGGAAGTTTATCACATCAACTCGAACGATTAAAACTTGGAGCAAGCTCTCTAGAAGGACGAGGGACGCCCAAGAAGGCCTCGGCGCCGGCGTCGACGGCCGCGAACACGGGCGTGGCATCGGCGGCACAGCTCGTTCTCCTCCACCTCGCTCTTCCGACGCTGCGACTAGGCGTACTCGATGCCGTACGGAAGGGCTACGTCACTTTACCTCTGCCGGACGTATTGCCGGAGAGGGAGTCCGAGCTGCTGAATGGGAAGGAAGTGAACGGGAAGGGAAAGGCCAAAGTGGCGGAGCGAGTGGTGGACGATTGGGAGGCTGAGACGGATGGGCCAGGGCGAACGGCGGAAATAGGAAAGGCGAAGGGAGAAGAAGGAATGGAGACTTCGGCGGGCTGGTTCGAACGCACGATGCTCATGGACATCGCGCTCGCTAGTCCCTATCAACCTGAGTCGGAAACGGCTTGTCTACTGGCACAAGAGCGTTGGATTCCCTCCATCCTCCTTCCGCAGTCACTTCCAACACGCACCTCGTCTTTTGCCTCTGCCTCTCCTTTTTTGCTCAGTCCACGGTGGGCCCGAGCGCGGTCGGAGACGTTTCTGCGCTCAGAGGCGGGGTGGAAGGGAGAGACGGAAGGAGAGGGCTTGAGACGGGTCGTCAGGACTAAAGGCTTGCTTCCAAGCCCGCCGGGGTAGGCGGTAGACCGTTGTTTCTTCCATAGGGATGTCGTGGAGAATAAAAGTGTTCTGAGACTGCTAAGACGCTTTCAGGAGGTCGTCCTCCCGGTCTGTCGTTTCATTTATCGTAGTGCTGATGGTCATTGCCGCGGTGCCGCCCACGTGTCGACCACGTGGTAGTGGATAACTACCTGGGGTCGATAAGAGCCAAGCCGGCGCGCTTAAACTTCGACGCAATAGGAGTTCACTTCCACCTTCCTCCCCTCCCCTCTCTTCCTCCCCGTGGTCCGATGAACCTCCCCCGACACACCCTCACCACAGACCGTCCTTCGGCTCTCTTCTCCAACGCTTCCTTCAACCAGCCCGAGCGTGACCTGTTCGCCTGCGCCACTCCGACCGGCTGGCTGGTCGGCCGGACCAACCCGCTTACGATACTCAGGCGCGTCGGTGCGTTTTCATCTCTCTTTCGCCATTGTATCGTCCCCCCATATGAGGCATGCGTTGCTGATGCCTGCCATCCGCTCGTCTATCTCTGCCCACTGTTGACCACCGCACGGCGCATCCAACGCGTCTCGACAGACTTTTCCGAAGAGCAAGGCGGCCTACACCTATGCGTGCCCCTCCACCGCTCCAACCTGCTCTTCCTCGTCGGAGGCGGCCGGGTGCCCCGGTACGCTCCGAACAAGGTTATCATATGGGACGAAAGTCTCGGCGCACCTTCGTCTCCTTCTGCTGCGCTTGGAGATGAAGGCGCTCTGTCCGATGCCGCGGCTGAGGGCGAGGAGCGAGAGAGGACACCAAAGAAGGGGAAAGGAAAAGAAGTGGCATCCCTAGAGTTTGGAGAGACCGTCAGAGGTCTGGCAGTTAGACGTTTTCCTTTGCCTTTACCTCCTCCGCTTCCGCCTTCTATCCCCCATGGACCTGATATCACTGCTCATCGACAAGCATCAGCCGTCTCCGGCACGGGCGTGGACACAACTCAATCCGTTTCGACGGCTCAGCGGCCAAGGAGAACGAGGACAAAGCGTCACCCCGGCAATGTGCTTCTTGCCGTGGCGACGAGAAGTCGTGTCAGCGTGTTTGAGATGGTCGAGCGCCTCGATGAGGGTGCGACGACGTCGGGAAGCGGAGGAGCGCCTGGGGCGAAGGGCAAGGGAAGAGGGAAGAGGAGCACCGGTAGGTCCGCGAGGACGGGTGTGAGGATAGAAATTGTCAGACGCGTGGTGTACGAGACGGTGGACAACGATGCAGGTAAGTGGCAACGGCCATCTTCGCATTCTTGCATCTATCTCGCAGTCGATCCCCGTGGTGCTCTTAACCAATGATTTCTCGTTTATGCTCTATCGACCGGGAACGCATCTAGGTCTAGTTGCGCTCAGTTACACGCAGCACCCTCAGATCGCTCTCCTCGCGCTCCCAGGCCGACAACAAGGTCATGTCCAACTAGTCCGCCTGCCTCTAAGTCCCCCCGGCTCCGCGCAAGACGACGTCGCATCTCCCTCTGGCCTAACACCAACAATGACTCTAGTGCTAGCCCACCCGGTGGTATCTATCATCGTCGCTCACTCCTCTCCACTGTCCTCGATCACCCTCAATGACGCCGGAACGCTCCTCGCCACAGCTTCCAAGAAAGGCACCCTCCTTCGTGTCTGGGCAACCGGAGTGGTTATACCTCCTTCCCCGTCCTCTTCCAAGGCAGCATCGAAGCCTTCTCATCGATCCTCGTACACGATTTCCGCGCCTCCGGCGGTGCTGCGCAAGGAGCTGCGTAGGGGGACAGACTCGGCGAGCATTCTTAGCGTAAGCTTCTGTCAGGACGGCGAGAGGATCGCGGCTTGCTCGGACAAGGGCACGGTGCACATCTGGGGCCTCGGAGGGTCGGCAGAGGGAGGGAATCGAGGTGATACTGGCAGTAGCACCGGGAAGGGAGAGGGGAAAGAGAAGGGCGGAGGGCGAAAGGAGGAGGATGGCCGAAAAGGATCGAGGTGGGTTTTGGCTCACAGACACGTCTTCGTTCATCGTAAGGACACTTGCTCATCGATCATCGTATTCCACCTTTCGCTTATCTGTCTCTCCCACACAGCAACCTCCAATCGCCCCTCCACCGTCTAACCCCCTACCTCCCTGTCCCCTTACCACGCTACTTCCACTCGGAATGGTCTTATGCTCAATTTCGCCTACCTCTTCAGGTCTTCCCCTCCTCCACACGACCTTCTTCTGCTTCTGCTTCTCCCGCCGCAGCGACTCTCACCAGCGAGGGTATGGGCACGGGGCAAGGGGGCGAGGAGCGCCAATCTAGCACGGACCACACTCACCGCTCCCGTCTCTCGCCCGCCCACTTTACCTCCAACTTTGATTTTGACTTCTCCAAGCTGGGTGCCGTAGGAGGTCGAGTGGAAGAGCTGAGGAGGGGTATGGCGCCGAATGCGGAGGTGGCGAAGGAAGAGGCGGCCGTGATCGCTTGGGTTGCGGCCGGAGACGGAAGGAAGGCCGACGAGAAGGGAACGGTCAAATGGGAGGAAGAGGGACGAGGTGAGGAGGTGGAGGGACGGTCGGAGTACAGGCTCGTCGCCCTCACGTCATCGGGTGGGTGGTACCTGATCTCGCTCGATGACGACAACAAGTCCGCGCCTTTGTCCCCGTCACGGGGGATGACGGAGGAGAAAGACGAGTTTGGCGAGAAGGAGCGGACGGAGCGGGACTTGAAGGGCAAGGGAAGGGCAAGAGACAAAGACGGGAACGCGCCTTCTTCCGTACGAGCCTCCAAGTCGGCCGGTGCCACTAAGGATGGAGACGGGAGAGGAGGAGCGGGTACGGGAGGGGAGCGCAGGGAGACGGAGGGAAGAGGGAACGGGTGTAGGCTTCTCGAGCATAGGACGTTCGGCAGCATCGATGGGTGGAGCTGAACGTGTCTGTCGACGGTACGACCGTCCTACTCTTGTGCACCTCATTCGGTCGGGCGCATCCTTCCTTAGAAACATCTTTTTCGAGAGAGGACTCACTCCACACACGCTTGTATCTTTAGAACTTTTTAGGACGAACAATTTTTCGTCTCGTCTTCGACCGTACCTGCCCCTGTGCCTCGAGATCAGCTCTCTCGGACGTCTACTAAAGGGATCACTCATGGGTGTGGGTTCATCTGCTTACATCCATAAACAGATCCCACTTGACTTCGAAGCCGGCCCGTCTGTATGGGATTTCCGGCGATACTCATACAATAAATAGGGTAGGAGGTAAAGTACATGCCCAAGGTACCAGCAGATGGAGGGCCCGCATGTTTCTTCTGAAACGGTATGGATCGAGCAAGAGAGCACTCTTATGCCGCACTCCTGGTGGCGCCGATCTGAGGGGCGGCGAAATATAACCGGACGACGAAGAAGACGAAAGGGCGTTGCGACGGAACGAAGTCACCTCCCCCGCCTTAGCAGCGAACTCGCTCATATGGGGCCCCATGACTCCTGCCTCTGCCGCCGCCATGGGATGGAGAAAGCCTCAAACTGTGCTGGAGGGCCACCCTGTCCGCGGCCCCGCCTGGCATTTGCATTTGTGGGGATGGCAACCCGCACACTAGGGCCTTCTTTCGCTGCTCTCCACAGCGACGTCGTCTTCATCCTCCTCGTCCTCCTCATCCTCCTCCTCATCCTGTGCAAGCCGCTGTCGAAAAAGTTCCTTCTCCACCCTAGCCCCCAGCTTCCGGCCTGGCCCGTCCACCGATGCTCGGCCACCAGAGGAAAGCCGACCAGAGGAAGGTTCGCTTCCCGAAAAGGTCCTCTTATGTTGCTGCTGCTCCCTGACGAGCGCACGCTGGCGCACCAGCTCAGCACGCTGTTTCCTTAGCATGCTCAGGAGCTCGTCTTGGTGCTTGATTAGATAGCTGAGCTGCTCCGCGTAGCTAAGGACGAAGAAGGCCTGTCCAGACGACGCATCGGACGAGTCAGAAAAGATAGCAATGACGGGGACCGGTCCGTAACCAACGATATCGCATCAAGAGAGAGACGCGTTTACCACCACTCTCGCACTCACCTTGCGAGCAGGTTCATCCTATAATGGGCGAATGCAAACGTTCGTTCCAAGTCAGTCGACCATCGTCCCACGCCTAACCATCAGACGCATGCCTCACCTCGGCAACATTGAATCCTGCTTCCTCCATCTGCCCCAAATGCCTGGCAGCGTCGGTGCCCTCCACGAACCCTTCCAACGACACGGGCGGATCGATGGCATAAACAATGTACTCGGCGTGGTGATGGAAGGCGACCGCAGCGCTCATGAAGCGCTTGATGTAGTCCTCTCCGCTCGAGCCAAGGAGGCTGTCCAGCGTGCTGTCCTCTGAGGTAGACGGATCTCTGGAGGAGACATTATCGGATCGATACTGCGACCCGGAGACAGCATCTCTGCTCGGCTCGGCCGACCTGCCCTTGCCATTATCATCAAAATCGCCGTGAGAGTTGGAACACCGCGCCTTCCGGCGTTTCATGACGCGAGATAGCGAGGCTTTGCTGAAACCGAGAACAGGATGGTAAGAGTGCGTCCCGGCTTGTGTGAATCCAAGTCCTCGTGCGTGAGCTGTTCGCTCCGCTCACCTGAGCGCCCGTTCGTACGTGTCCTGCCATGTATCTTGAATGACGGCGAAGAGGATGGCGAGGACGGAGATGCCGAAGAAGGACCAAACGATGAAAAATGCTCTGCTCGGCTGTGAAAGACAAATACGGGGCGTCAGAGGACATTGAACGACTCGGCGACACGACGAGCTCATCATGAATGAGACGTACGCCTTTCTTAGGACTCAGACTAAAGGATGAGGCGAGCAACGGAAAGATGAAGCATCAGAGTCGAGCTATCTCGCGCAGTGACTGGGCAAAGGTGAGACTCACTCTCCGTAGCGTAAAGGCGAGATAGTCCAAAGCAAGGCAAGCCGGAAGAGACGATAGGGAGCGAGCAGATAAGTACTGCCCACCCCAGCTGCATATTTACCTCAAACCCGTTAAACAGGAAAAGACACTCATCTATGGTGCTGAAGAACACAAAGCAGAACCAGAGAGCCTCAAAATAGGTCCATCCCTCTGTGAAATGGAACGCCAAGGCGCTGTGGTCGTCGCATTTGCGTACGGAGAGGGACATGATTGGAGAAGCGCAAGGGATGGAAAGTCAGAATCAGCCCACAGCATTGAACAACCAAAGTTCGAAACACGGAAGGCCGAAGAAGGAAAATTGGAAGGGGACACAAACTAACCCAATGAGCCAGAAGGCAAAGAAGAACGTCCAGGCAACGGCGGTCTGCGGACACGTGCGCAGAGGGTCGCGGTCAATGGTGATGGGACGTCAGGAATGGAATCAGCCCCAGTGTCAACGCCGGAAGAGTGGCGACCCGCCGCAATGGACCGACGGTACGACGAGGGTAAAACCTCGTCACGGAATTCATCCCACACGATCCCATGAATTAGGTCAGTACGCACTTTGGCCACAGTTTCGTTCGTCTCCTCGTTCTTGAGCCTTTTCTTGAAAGCTTTCCAGCTGCGCTCCAGGTTACGATGTTGTAAGACGAGGTCTTCTTGAATGCGAACGGTTGCCGTTAGGCCAGAGAAGGCCTCATCGCCTTGCCCCACTGACTCCGCTCCTGCTGCTGCTTCTGACGTCCCCTCTCCTTCCATATCTCCACCCCTTTGAGCCTCCTGCCTACACTCCCGAGACGACCGATCCAATGACGTCACATCACCAGAGCTCTTCGGAGAGCCTTTCTTCTCGTCGAAATCCGTCACAACACCGCCCCTGTCTGGCATCCCAGAACGGCCCCGAGTTTCCTCTCGCCTCGCCCCATCAGGGATGGAGGCAGGGTAAGATAGAGAGGGCGAGCCGCCGCTGCGCAGGGAGGGAACCTCACCGTTGACGATGTTCATCGGGACGCTCGGACCCGTCGCCCGACTGCTATCTCCCTCCTCTTCGCGATGGCAACCCTCAGTCAAGTCCAAATCAGTTCCTTTCTCCCTCATCTGATCCTCTCCCTCTGCTCTCTTCTCGCTCGTTTGAGCCTCTTCCTCACCCTCTGCGTCCCCCTTGGAAGCCGTCGACAACCCCTCCATGGCGCTCTTCATGCCGTTCGCAACGCCGCTCACAATCTTCGCCACCGCCTCAGCGGCCAGGACAGCGGGCAAGGCGGCGGCCTTGGCAGCTCTGGCTCCGCCTCCAATGATGGAGGATCGGTGGTGGCGCATCCTGTGGTCTAGGTGAGTGCTCACGCGGCGAGGGAAATTGGCGTGTTGGTGACGGGTCTCTTCCTTTTCGTGCTGGCGCTCCTTGTAACGTTGCTCAAAGAGCGCGCGACGTCTCCGGTAGCTGCTCAGGAGGAAAGAATGGGCGAGAGGAGAAAGGACATTTTGGTGTTCCAGGGGAAACAAGAGGAAGGCCGGCACGGGCAGACGAACGATGAAAAGAAAGGGGGAGAGGCGAGAAAAGGAAGAGACATGAGGGAATGTCAACTTACCTGTCTTCAAACACTTCGAAGAGCGTCTGCCGGGCCGTGTTGATGGTCAAACCTGTGCAAAGCGACCGGAGCGATATGCCAACAAAGAAAGCATACGGATGTGCGGGAGATATGAGACCAGCTGCCTAGCCCAAGACGTCCTTCCCATCGGGGCTTGCCGCTCACCGACGAGAATTATGGATGCTGAAGCATAAAAGAAGGTAAATATGCGAGCTCCGACGGTTTTGGGAGAGTAGTCACCGAAACCGACTGCGACATGACGGAGACGGATCGGGAGACAAAGTCGAGCCGTTGAAAAACGCGGAAGGTGGATGGGAGAAGCGAAAGAGGAGAGGACGACATGCTGGCTTACCGGTCGTGACGGTGCATATGGTGAAGTACAATGCATCTTCCTGCAAAGCGCCGAGGACGACGAGTGTGCATAAACAAAATGCCCGGCAGGCAAGCGAATGGGCACCAACCACCCCTTACGGGCCCCGGGGTGGGGTGAGAGGAGGAGACGAGCTGCCTCACGAAGTTGAGGCCAATCAAATATTCGTAGGACAGGCTGCCCAAAGCGAGGTCGGCGAGGAGGAGCATAACGACAATGAGAAGCTCCCTCTGTTTGCGTGTCAGGCCGCTGCCGGCTCGGTCGAAACCCTTAGTGATAACATAGTCTATCAACAGCGTCCCAGTTGCGGCAAGCGAGGCGGCGGTGGAGGCCAGCGTCATCCAGTAAGCTTCGGAGTAGGTGAAGCCGTCGTTCGTGGCATGGCTGAAGAGGCGGAAGGAGGTGTGGCAGAACGCATGCGAGTGAGCGGTGCAAATAAACTGTACAATCATAGGCTTCAACAAGGACGACAAACGATCCAGCATTGCCCTCGTCAACGTACATAATTCCGAAGGTAATCAAGGCGGCTGTATTAATGGAGTCGTGCGCGAAAAAGAACAACACGGCGGCCAAAGTGTGTCCTTCAGGCCCGACGAAGGTCCTCCGCTCGAGAAAGCGGAGGATGATGCAAGTATTGGCGAGCACGGCGGAGACAATGGATAGTGCTAGGGCTACGCCCAGCAGAGGCGGATTAGGGTGATATTGCACGGGGTGGCCGTTTTCGGTATGGACAGACCACTGGAGTGAGGGGCGGACGTGGACGAGATGGAATAAAGAGAGGTGAGCGCGGCAGTATGAGCTCCGCACTCCTATAGATGCGACCTACCCCTCAAGTTGGGCGGGGCGCCTGACAGACGACAGACAAAGACTTACATGCTCCGTGAGTCCTGGGACCTACGTGGACAAACACAATGGAGACGATGAAAAGCAGAAAGAAGGGGAAGGAAGTCGAGATATGAAATGCACCTTCATCCTGTCCTCGACCACTGTTCACCTACTCGGAAGCGAGCAACCTGGTTTGGTTTGGCTCGCTCTCCGGGCGCCCGGTCTCGGCTCACCTCGAGTAAGATGGAGAAAGGCGCCAATATTCCGGTAAGAATAGGCAACTTGCGGTACACGGGCAGCTCCCAACATGCCTCCTCCTCCTGATGGCGTATCGCCTCTTCATCGCCATCGTCCTCGTCCGAGCGTCCTCCTTCGCCACCCACCCCTCCTTCAACGTCGGATGAGGCTGCGAAGCCTTGGTCGCTTTCTCGCACAACACCTCTTCCTTCGCCACGGCCATGGACACCCTCCCTTCGCTCCTGTTGACCGCTACGCCCCTTCCACCCCTCCTCCCCCTCCTTCTCTCTCTCCTCCTCCTTCGTTTGCCTCCTCTCCACCCTCCGAGTCGCCCTCTCTGCCTCTTCCTCGTCCTCAATGTCGCGCACCAAGTCGCTTTCCGCTGCCCTGGTTCCTTCGCCCTCCTCCTCTGCGTCCGCTTTGTCGCCGCTCTCGTCCCGCTGCTCCTCGTTCCGTGGCCCTCTGGGGTCCTTCTCGCCGAAACCATCATTCTCTTCTCCGTCTTGTGTCGGCCTTCCACTCGGGCGGGCACTACCACCTGATAAAGGAAGATCGTCCCATGCGCTGGTCCCATCCGTTCGGCTGCTACGTCCGTTCTTGGCCGACATGCCCGCCAGCGAGGAAGGAAGGGGGCTCATGTCCGTCGGGAAGAGCTGGAAGAGAGAGCTGGGGGAGACAAGCTGGGGCCCATATGGTCAGTGGTGGGCGAGCGAGGTGAGACATGACATCCGCCCATAACTTGGATATCCTCCCGTCTCGTCGCCATCTTCCCCTCGCGCCACGGCCGGGCCAGGCCCACGGCCGGGCCAGGCGCGGCCCTGCTCGATCCAGTTAAGGCAAAACAGGCATGATCAAGGCCGGAGCGTATGACACACTGACCACGTGACTCCATGCACGTCGTCGATCCGCAGTCTTTCTCCGGCTTGTCTTCTCCTACGGCGTCCCTTCTTGCTCGAGAGTGAGGGGAGGAAGAAAAGATAAGGAAAGCAAAGGAAGGGAAACGGAGGTCAAGCATGTTCAACTTCGACATTGACGAAAACGATCTCGACCACGACATTCTTGCCAACCATGCCTTCGCGCGCACCCAGCCGAACGACCGAGCTGACCACTCGTCATCCTCGCCCAGCGCTGGAGGCGGCGCCCCTTCGGCAAGCGCCTGTTCGAGATTAGACCTGGACGAGGAGGTGAGCGGGCATGTATTCCGTCGTGTCATGGCCTTCACCATGTAGTCCGTACCTGCCAACGTCTCTTCTCACCTTTCCGTGCGTCGCCTCGTCAGCTCCGCTCCCTCCCTCCTCTCATATCATACACGCCCCTGCACATACCCCTACGTCCCGCTTCGTCTGCGCTCTCCGAGCCCCTGCCCTACCCGAGCGCGCGAGGACGCACGACCACTCTCCACCGCCGAGATCTCTTCGACGTCCGCTTCCAACTCATGGCGTCGGACGACGACGACAACGCCGCAGTCTCCGCAAATGCCTCGACCTCTTCGCCGTCCTTCATTAACTCGGCGTCAGACCTCGTCCCTGGAGTATATGAGGGCGGGCTCAAGACCTGGGAGGCTAGCTTAGACCTCGTCTCCGTTTTGGCTGACAGCGTCGATGCTGACGAGACGGAGGGCAAGGGGAAGCGGAGGACCGGGGGCGCGGAAAGAGGAACGGATTGGGCTTGGGTCAGAGGAAAGAGCATCCTCGAGGTGCGTTCTATTTTCCGTTTCTTCGTTTTCAAGTATTGCTGGTCTCCCATACATCTGCCCTTTTTTCACAAGCGCATTCTTGCTCATAACATTCCAATCTGACTGCACATGACCCCACCACCTATCTCCTCTTCCTCTCCTTTCCTTTTCCTGTCCACCTCCAATCTCACAACGGAACACCCAGCTCGGATGCGGCTCTGCAATGCCTACCCTCTTCCTCCTCCGACAACTTTTCTCCCTCCCACCCCCATCACCCTGCTCTTCGTCCGCCCGTCACGGCGACGGCGACCGTGGCGGTAAAGGCCCTCTCCTCACTCGCGTTCACCTTTCCGACTTCAACGAGCACGTTTTGCGGCTGGTGAGCTTTCCTTTCCTCCGCCCCTCCCTCTCTTTTCCACCCGAGAAAAGGCGCTCACGCCAAAAAATCTGCCTCGTCCACACCGTCGCATCTGCGTACGCGCATGTCGCCATTTCATTTCATTTTTTTTCTTTCATTTCTTCAGGTCACCCTCCCCAATATCGTCCTCACATGGTATTTTTCCCCCGCCTCTAAAGCCTTCCGCTCTTCCCCCGGCCATGGATCGGCGCTCATGTCGACGACATCTTCGGCTCATCCTAACCATTCGCGCGACAACGACAATGACGACGAGGAGGAAGGAGAAGTAGAGGACGTGGCGGTGACGGATGGTACCGCTTCAGCCCCTTCATCACGGCCGGCGCCATCGTCATCGGTACCGTCGCCGGCGCACGAGGACGAGGACGAGGACGAGGACGAGGATTTGGAATACAGCCAGCCAGGAGAACTAGAACTGACGCCTGACCTCGTCGCCGCTTTCAAGGCGTCGCTGCAAGAAAGAGGCATCGAGCTAGGTCTTTGGGCGGGGTCATGGGAGGGCTTCGACGTCGCCGATGCTTTTCGCGCCCGTCAAATTGACGACAAGGTCACGAACACGAACACGAACTCGCCACGTTCGCCACCACCCACGTACGACGTCGTGCTGAGCTCAGAGACGATATACAGGACCGACAGCCTACCCTCTCTGCTGGACGTATTGCAACGCACTTGTCGGCCTTCGTCTTCTGCCCCCCCTTCCCCGTCCCACTCGGCAGCGGTGTCGGTGGATCCGACTCGTCTCGTCGCTTCGCGTTTGGCTGCTGCAACGCTCGCGGACTCGTCAACGGCCACCGCGGGGGAAAGGTCGATTGAGGCGGAAAAACGCGAAAAGGAGGGAAGTGATGCCGATGGGACGCTCTGCCTGATCGCCGCCAAACTACTCTACTTCGGCGTCGGAGGCGACGTGGAGGCGTTCACCAAGTCAGTGCGCGAACGCGGCGGGACGGTGGAGACGGTGAGAGATATTGAGGCGGGCGTGGGAAGGAGGGTCATGTCCGTCCATTGGCGGTGAACGTCAGGGGACGATCGCATCGCAATGTCATCTTCTGTTGGTGGAGTCCGGACCTGAACGATGGGTGCGGTTGGTTGGTCGTAACGAAAGGCACCGTGCCAAGCCGGGCATCGCAGACCCCTTGCGCGTCCAGTTTTTTAACCGACCGCCAGGGATCCCCGCCACACGTCCACGATCGAAGTCAAGGATGGAGGAAAGTGATGAGATCCTGACTGAATTCTTCGAGCACCTGGCGCATGTCCCTCCGTCGAAGCTCTTCTCGGAAGACGATCTCATCTGTCGAGTGCTTGCCGTTAAAATAGGTAAGGCATCTGTGCCGATCCGTCGAGAGCAGGTTGAGAGCCGAAAGATAGAGGGGTACGTCCAGTCAGTGAGCTGGACCGACCTCGAACCAAACGAGGTGGAAGGACGACAAACCGAGCGCGGACGCTCGGCGAAATAGTGAACAAAGTCTCACTCACTTTAAGAAGATCTGCACGAGCTCAAGATCCTTGCCTTCGATCATTGCGCTCAACCATTCGTTCTCCTCCTTGGTCGCCCTCCCCGGTTCGATGATGATGGTCGCCGTGTCGTCTTGTGATCCGGGCTCGCTCTCCACTTCCTCCTCCTCCTCCTCCTCCTCCTCGTCATCTTCCTCATCGTCGCTGTCGAAAACGTCGCTCGGGGCCCTTTCCTCCACCCTATCTAACTCATCGGCAGTTGATGACCGTCTCTGGCCACGAACCCCGTCGTGCCCAACAGATTCCTCCCCGTCGAGCGAGAGCCTCCTCAAGCCCTCCGCCAAAGGTTTTGTAGACGACGCCGATGTCGTCGAGCCGTGCCTCGATCGAGCTGATAAGAACCCTTCCTGCTGCTCCTTTCCCTCTACACTCGCACTACCGACCGCTAGTTGCTCGACGATCTCCGCTTCCTCGACCTCCTCCCCTTTTCCAAACCCGCGCACCTTCCTACGCGCCCGAGACGGCGAACGAGACTGGTTCGTCCCTCGGCCGCTGCTTCCCCTGCTGACAGCCAAAGGAGAAGTGCCGGTCGGGACTGGAGATCCGGCCAGTCGGGTAGTGCGCAAGGCGGGACTGTCCAGGGCGCTGCCAGTGGTGCGAGCACCGTTCCCTACGCCACTGTTGGTACGGGAGCGAGAAGGCGAGCGAGATCGCTCGACGCGGCGTCGCTCGAACGTGAGCTCCTCCGGCACTGTCTCGCCTCCGATGCCGAAACCCTGCACTACCTTCATTGGCGGTCCGGAAGTGATCTCGTTCGATGAGGACTCTCTCCGCCGCCTTCCACGGCGTTGCTGCCGCTGTTGTTCAATGTCGCCGCCATCCGCGTCCTCGTTGGCACCATCCGCCTTAGTCTTGACCTTTTCGCTCATCCTTCTATGCCGCATGGCCTTCCTCTGTCTCTTCTGCCTCCGCTCGTTCTCTCTCATCTCCCTCGCCTTCCTTTTAATCTCGGGACGCACTACGACGCGGATGCGGTACTGAAGCTGGACGATGAGGTCACGTCGGAGGAGCCAGACGAGCGCGTGCAGGTACTCAGCGCGGTGGTAGCGAGACGGGATCAGGGACGAATAGGGCACTGGCTGGGCGGAGAGCATGGCAAGCAAGGTGGGTAGATGCGGCAGGGTCGGAAAGGCGGCGGAGAATGCGGCGGACAATTCCGGAAGTCTGTTAGGGCGCACGAAGAGAAGAAACAGTCACATTGAGCCTCATAAAAAAATAATCTTCCCTGGAGTCCAACGCACTGAGAACGATTAAAAATACGAGAACTCACTGTCGGAGGTCGCTTGCGGGAGAGACGGTATAGATGTTTCTCAATCTTGGCACGTCAATGACGCGCACCTCTCGATGGTAGATGAGATGTCGGGCGATGGGGTAGAGGTCTTGAACGAGGTCGTAGCCGAGCAGCTCAGCGAGTTCGTTCAAACTGTTGAACAAACGAGGAAGAGCAAGGAATCTGTCAGTATGTATGTCTGCTCCGCACTTGCTTTTGGAAACGATCGACTCACTTGGGCACTCCCGAGAGCGTCGGCTGCAACAGGCTGACAAGTCGACGAACCCAGCTCTCAGCATCCCTGCGCACTTCCGTACCCCTGCCTACGCCCAATCCGTCTCCACGCTCGTCGACATCGACGCCCTCGGCGGAGACACGCGCCTCGTTGAGCACGAGCAGCGTCTTCCAGGGCAAGAGTAGCGAGCCGGTACCGTACGGCAGGTTTGCTCCCGCCGCGTAGTCCTCATACGCGTCTGGTCTGCCTCCAGACATCGGGTCCAAGGGGTCAGGCTCAGTTTCCAAGTCTTCAGGCCCGGCGTCTAATTCCATCACCCCTGAAGCGTCGTCGGGCCGGGATGAATATCGCGCCAAAAGAGATGGTGGAAGCTGAAGATGGGTTGATATGCGGTCGTTGACATGGATGTAGGCAGAGCTCGTTGCGGAGATGGAACGGTGGATATGAGCGATAGAGTTCGCGAGGGAAGACTTCTCGAGGGCGAGCGAAACGAAGTCGGAGTAAGGCTTGCCTACAGAAACGTGGAGAAGGTAATGTCGAGAATATCAGCATAACGAGAACACTATGAGTTGGTGGGGAGGTATTTGCAAGACCCACCCGCATCGATGCACTCTTCTCTCAACGCGAGCAACAGCTCTGCCTCCTTGCCCACATAATTCGCTCTGCCCTGCTCCACAAACAGCGCCGACGTCATTTTGTACGCAACGTTATCGTAAAACACTTGAAGCCACCGTGTGAGGTCGAACGTTGGGGCCTTGTAGGACGGATCGGGTCGGTCGAGAACGAGGACAAAATGAAAGAGGCTGATGGAGGAGTGGGAGCCGGTGGAGATGGACGAGGCAGCGCATTGATCCGGCGCCGCCGTCTTTCCTTCTGCTTCGCTCTTGTCTCCTTTTCCTGCACCTTGTCGTGCTGGTGAGGTCGAAGACGACGGCCGTTCTTGGCCCGCCTCGGACCATCTCCCGCTGCCGGACGAGGAGACTCTTCGCAGACTGCCATCCTTGGGCCTGCCCAGCATCGATGTCCTTTCCTTGCTTCCGTCCCTCCCCATTTGCGCCGCATGCCCTTCCTCCTCAGACCCTCTCTGTTCGTCGTCGTCCTCCTTCTCCCAGTTCTCTCCCTTCTCATCCGCTTCCCCCCAGCTCCAATCTCCATCCGGCATCGCACACACAGGATGCCCGACGAACGCCAAATCGTCGACCACGAGCTCAAACCTGTGATGACAGAGCGTTCGACGCGGGCTGAGGATGGACGCGAGGAAGCCGGTGTCGTAGCCGAGGAAGGTGTCATACTCGCTAAGGTCCATTAATCCCGTGTTCCGGAGGTCTTGCTCCATGCTCAAACTGTGAGCGTCCCCACTCGCGGTTCCTCCCCCGCCGCCGTAGTAGGATGACGTGTGTCGAGATTTAGCCTGCGACCCTCGAATGGGGGACGACTGTGCGGTGGAGATGGAGCGCCTCGCCGTCGAGCCCGCCTTCCTCGCCTCCAGTCCAGCTCCGAACGCCGCTGAGTCGGCAACGACCTCCTCTCCCGTCAACCTGCCTCTTTCCATCTCATCGACTGAATCGGGCGTCAGCGAGCTCTCGTCGCTATCGTCGCTACTACTTTCCTCTTCCCTCCCCGAATCCCCCTCTTCGTCGTCGTCCAGGACACTCCTCACATATTCCCCCCCATCGACGGTCCGTCGCGCTCCCGCGCGGCTGTAGTACTTTACGCGAGAATGGCGCGGACGAAGGTGCGGCTTATCAGGCCAACGAAAGACGACGTGCGAGCCGCGGGAAGAGGAGGTGACAAGGAGGACGGCTAGGAGAGGGGAGTCGGGTTGGGAGACCATCGATTCATCTGGTTGAGGTGGAGGTGGAAGAAGAATGATCGGTGCGAGTGTCACGACGGCAGGTCGACTGCGGCAGGCTATCGTCCCGTGCTATCTGCTAAGCATGACAAACAGCGTCGAAGGCGCTGAAGACACAAGTTATATATTTGGGGGGCTCAAGCGAGAGAGGGTAAGGATGATTCGGACGTTCTATGGCTACATTGCAGGAAGATTGTGAAAATTTGCCACATGAGGGAGACAGCAGTCTAGGCCAGCCGGCGATGAGAAGCCCGGAAAGTGAAAACCCAAGAAGAGGATACCGATAAGGTAGATGAGATGCGGGGAGGTGAGACAGAGCAGGCAAGAGAAGCAAAGCAAAGCGAGAAGCGAGGCTGTTCGTCGAAAAAACCGAGTGAGCACCCGGACAAGTAGGCGATCTATCTCTAATTGATGTAGTCTATGAAGTCGCCCCTCCAGCCACCCTCCTCTCCTTGGCGTAGTAGAAGAATTGCCCCAAGACGATGAAGTCAAGCAAGATGGTGAGGCCCGATCCGGCGAGCCAGGACGCGTTGGCGACGAGGTAATCGCGGTCAACAGATTTGAAGAGGATGCTCGCGACGTACGTGCTTGTGAGATCGAGAGGAGGAGAGGAGGAGCAGAACGGAGGAGACACTTGAGACGAAACGCGCCAATTCCGAGCACTCCAACAGGGCAGAGAAGGGAAGGCTATAGCACTCACGCGTTGCCAGCGACGGCGAAAAAGAACATCGCGAAACTGAGCCCCTCGCATTTTGTCTCCTTGTTCTTGAAAATCTGAGGCATTCGGGAACTCACTGGCAGAGATCAATCGATGGATCGGGATCAGTGAGCAAAGAAAGGAAGGCAGATGAAGAAAAAAAAATTATTCAGATATGATTCCAAATTGAAAGGCATTTCCACGTCCTACACAACCCCTGGAACAGTACTCACAATACAACACAGCGCTTGCCCAACCGTACACTTGTGCGTCCCATCTCCACTTCACGTCCGTACCCTTCTCCCAACCTCCCCCTCCCACATCGCCTCCCAAACCGTCATTTTTTGGCGCACCTCTCCCTATTTTAGCCTCTTTGATATACCAAGCCATGACACCCACGCCGGCGACGAGGACGAGGCAAACAAAGTAAGTGATCGCAGAGCGAATGGCGGGGGGGATCTCGTTGGCGGTCCGGTGCTTGGAGGTTTCGGAGTCGTATTCATGTTCTCGGACAGAACAGCCGGCAGAGGGAGCGCCGTTGGGCAGAAGGGGGGTCCGCTCCGATGCCATGGTGTCCGTACCCGCAGTTGTCGCGGATTCCTGCGCGGCAAGAGAACCTTGACGGGCACGGGCGAGAGAGTGGGACTGGCGACGGTGGTCCTTCCAACGATAGTAGTACACTGGTGCCAACGGTGCAAGCGAATATTCGGGTGGATGAGCTTACATGTCCCACGAAAGCTCAATTCAACATGCGGAGGCCTTATGCTTCGCTCACCTTGGAAGAGTAAAATGATGTCACAAAGAGTGTAGTACGCCGCCAATACGATCTATTCGTTCGCAACCAGGCCAGACGTGTCAGTGATAAACGCGTGCGTTGGCCAGAACGGGCATGAATAGAGGTGATGCAGATGCACGTGCGCTACAGGAGGGCGAGGGGAATACTCACCATGGTCCACAGGAGACCCTGCTGCATCGCACCGATGAGGTTGAATACATCCCCGAGCTGCGAGCGGAAACGAATGTCCAATTTGCCGTTGAGCGAAGATTTCCCGGAAACCAGAGACCAGAGTGTGGCAGCACGGGAGCGGAGGAAGGGTATTGACTTACCAGCCAGACGACGACAAAGGCGACGGACAAACCCTCTCCAGACTGTAGGACATAGTTCTCCCAAATCTGTCTACAAGAGGGAGAACCAGAACAGGGAGGCAGTCATGGCACGATCAGGTTGAGATTTGACCTATCCATTTCAGCAGAGCAGGTTCATGTCCCACGCTGAACTGCTTCGCAGAGACTAGACAATGTACTTGAACCGCAACCAGGCCAACTCACGGAGAATAGACGACGACCCAACACGCCACGCTCACCCAGCCCATGATCGAGCTCCACTCATCCCCAGATGAGACATGTGCGCTGGTGGCGCGGTGGCTCAAGTCGAGACCTCGGCCGTGTGCTTGCAGCAGCGCATTGGTGAGCATCGAGACGGCGTAGCCGGGTGCAGAGGGTGGCATGGGGGTGGGGGCTGGGGATGTGGGAATAGGAGGTGAGATAGAGGTGGAAAGCTGGAGAAAGCGAGGGGCAGAAGAGACGAGGGTGGAGAGAAGGCAAAGACAGTGAAACGTCGGGTCGGGAACGAATTCGAGTATGTGCAAGGTACCGCAGCCAAATCCCGCAGCAAAAGGCTTAGTCAGCGTCGAATCCAGCCCTCCCCGGAGTTTCCATTGCGGTCCTCTGAAAGCAGGAAGGCACACCTCTATCACAATTGCTACTACTTCTCACCGATCTTGACGGAAAGCGGTGACGAAGAGACTGAGATGGCCAAAACCACTTACCTTGTCACAGTGAGCTGCTAGGCAGGCAGACCAGCGACGGTTTCTGAGCCCATAGAAATGATCTAAAGGGGAACCTCATTACACTCTCTTGATGCACAGGGAGCTTCACGAGGGCTTGGACTTGAGTTTGTCCGACAGCTAGTGAGCCTCGACCTTGCCGTTTCTTCTCCCTTTCCTCTTGACCACGCCTCGCAGCCTCTAAAATAACGGTCGCCGAACGCTTTCGAGCGCTCCAGGTCCAGAAGCAAAGAGATGCCTTTGTTGTCGCCGCTGCCAGAAACCCTTCAAAGTCCTCAGAATTGGTTGACCTTACCGCGAGGTCGGGAGGTCGAATCGTCCCCCTCCGGTTGGACTTAACTGACTCTGCGTCTTTCCCGGTGAGCTTATCCGAAACGAACTCCTCGGCCGCTGCTCTGCCGCTTTGCCGTGGATATGGCTTGCAGGCCTGATTAGGTCTGCACTGCATTTGAGCACAGGCGTTTGCGAAAGAGGTCGAAGAAGTGACTCGGATGGCAGGGGCGCCAGATGTGCTCATTCAGAATGCTGGCGGTGAGCACCCCGCCACTGGGCTTTCTCGTCGCTTTAGAAGAGGATGCGGACGTGTGTGAGGGGGCAACATGGTGACACAGATCAGCTTGGTTTGCCTTTTGTTGAACTGAACTGACGATCTCGGTCATACCTCGGCTTCTCTCGGCGATTCTACGTTGTCCCCATGGCAGTGTACGGACAAGGATCACTCCTAGACCTGTAGGCTCGCTTACCCTCTCCTGTCCCATCAGCCCCTTCTTGATTAACTCCGGTAAATATTTGCTCTATTGCTCATCCTTTCCCCCTCCTCCACCAACAACTCCTTCGTAGGCCCCCAAGCGCCCTCCAAGCAGAATTCCAAACCAACCTTTTCGGTCCCGTCGCCCTCTTCCAAGCCCTTCACCCTCTCATGCGTTCTGCGCCAGAGGATGAGCGTCGGGGCCCGAAGAAGGTCATTCATATCAGCAGCGGGTACGGGAGCATCACAGGTGGTCATCATGAAATGAAACCCGCTTGTGAGTTTCATTGGCTCCTCGTCGGCCGTTTCCCACCCGACCGGCCTGGCCGTCTTTCGCGGGGAGATGGCCTCAACTGATTCCGTTCTCAAGCGAACCGACCGCCTAATAAATCAGCTTATACGCTCTCTTTTCCTTCCGCTCCCTCTATCGCGCACGTCAAGATTCATTAACGAAAGCAGCGCTCAACATGTACACCCGTAAACTTTCCGCTGACCTCCGTTCTCGCTACGGCGAGCAAGCATGGATCGTCCTCTCTCTCGATCCTGGCTGGGTGCAGGTACGTTTTTTGCGCGTACTCCCTTCGGTTGAGAGTCACTTTGGACCGCCCCCTCCAGACGCTTGATTGACCCCATCGTCATCATCACTGTCTTATTAAAACTTTGTTCTTGACCTGTCCCACCCCCACCCCCGCGGCCTATCGATTCCGCTCTCTTCTTCTCGTGCATCACTGCCCTGGCGTTCCAGACTGACATGGGCGGACCAGAAGCGCCGTTGAAAAAGGAGCAGGCGATAGAAGGCATGTTAGTCTGCCGTGGGAGCCCACATGGCGGCGACCCGTTCGTTTCCTCCTCCGGTCGTCGTCTCTATTCATCTTCTCCGCATCTTCTCATCTCCTCCATGTCTTCCCTCGCCGCCTCTTCACCCCACCAGGCTCAAAGTGATCGAGTCGGCGACGGCGAAGGACAGCGGTCGGTTCATCTCCTGGCAGGGCCGGGATGTGCGATGGTGATATAGACGGCGTGCGTACGCGCCTATTGATATCCAGACGAAGGAGGGACCAGGGAAAGATCGTCTGAAAAGAATCATCCGACGAGGCAGGGTGTCAGCAGGTTAACCGGTTGGTGGGATGCACGGGTTGATACACGAAGACGTGAGAGAATGAAGGAGACCAAAGACCAAAGGAGTGAAAGAGAGCGTCCGTAGTGTCCAAGGACCATGCGACAGTGAGGCACGGATGGGAAAGGAAATGAGACGAAGTGGGAGAGGAGGGAATCAAAAGGAAGCGGGAAAGGAGAGACGGACGTCCTGAAAATGAACCGGGAATAGAGGCTAAGCAGTGAATGTCCATGTCGAATGGTCGTCCGCTGGACGTCCAACGGGCAGGGAGCTGAGATTGTCCGTGACGAGAGAGAGGACCGAACGAGTCGCGCTGAGAGCCAGGAAAAAGTCCATCACGGTGTGTCACACGAGGAAAAACCAAATCGCCACTGTGGCTCTTGCCGACCAATCGACCTATCGAAGCTTAGCGAGCCTCGCCGGGGCGGCAGGGGCCCGTGCGCGTTCACTGATTAGGGTCGAGCTCGAAGGGACAAGGAGCAGAGCTGATCTGTGTGCCAGCCTCCTTTGTGCCGATGAGGCCGGCGATCTTCATGGTGATCAGCACACGCAAGTTCAGGCCTGGTCGGTCTTCGTGTCCGGGGTCTGCGGTGTGAGAAAATGGAGAAAACGCAAGAGAGAAGGGCGACAAGAACGAGGAAAAGCCGGGTCGACAAAGTCAGAAAAGGAAGCGAAGACAATGGCCCCTATCGGAACGCAGGTAGGAAAGCGGGGACGAGGGGGAAGGGAGGTGCTCACATTTGTGCCCACACGCTTGGTAAAAGTCTTGCCCTGTCAGCGAGACGAGAACCGGACAGAAGAAGACGTTAATGTTGAGTGAGGAAAACGGCGATCGACGTACTCCGGCCAAGCGAAGCTCAACCGTCCCGAAGGACCTGCCACATTGGCGAGACGAGGCGCTCACAAGTCTGATCACTCCTGCTGCTGCCGGTGTAGCTGAACAGAACCGGGATATCCACCGGAGACTTCTTGCGACCTTGGATGGTCTGGGAGCCTGGAAAACCGCCCTTACCGACGGGCATGTTGGTGTTGAGGTCGTGCACCTCCACGTCGAGGGAGGTGAACCGGAGAGGGAGCCAGTTGGAGCTGGCGTCCACTGGAAGGTAGACGGGACGTAAAGCAAGCCAGATCAAGCCAGATCGCATCGCAGGAGAACAAGCGCACAAAAAGATTACGGCTAATCCGAGCGACGACACGAGGAAGAGGGGGACGGAAGGAGGGATACGCACGTTCTACTTGCATGTTCATGTTCATGCTAAAGTTAGCAGGGACCTGGGAGACGTTCATCTTGTCCACGGCTGCAAAGGGGGTAGCGGTGAGGAAGGAGAAGCCAGGCGTGCGCGGGATTGTGAAATAGAGGACGACGGCGATGCTGCGAGGCGGTCAGGGAACACGGGGACGAGGACGAGGGGTGTATGAGGGGGAAAAAGGACGAGGAGGATAAGGGAAGGGTGAGCCTGTGACCATCGAGCTCGCCGGCGAGGGATCCGCTCGGCGTCGGGACAAGGCAAAGCGATACCCACCAAACGAGGAGGAAGAAGCCTACAAACACGGCCTCCCTCGGGCCGATAATGCCGCAAATCCTCCGCTGACCCTCACCCCTCCTCCACTCGTTGAAAGCGCTCACTTTCGCCTTCCTCTTCTTCTTTTTCTTTTCAGCCCTGCTCATCCTCTTCAGCTCTGTCTCGGTGTACTCTTGTCCGAGAGCGGGGACGGTGACCACCTCAACGTTCGACAGGTTCTCTCCGTGGTTCACCGAAGGGTCCCGTAGGGCGCCTCCCTCCTCGTCTTTCACCTTGAGAGGGAGGGAAGAGGAGGTGTCTGGGAGGGGTCCGTACGAGCCTCGCGACATCTTGGACAGGCGCCTGTCCCCCATTGCGTACGGCTCCGGGTAGCCTCCGGCGAGGGTCGGCGTGAACGAGCCGACAGACTGACGGTGGGCGTGCGCGTAGCTGGAGACAGGGATCAGAACCATGTCTCAGTGCCGTTCGGCGGCGGCGCGCGAGGACCGAGCCCGTCCTTGAACTCACGAGTCGGCGGAAGAGAGAAGGCCTTCGGAGTATTTCGCCCCGACATTGTTGAAGTCGTCAATGACGTTGAAGGCATACGGATCGTCTGCGGGAAAGTCAAGCAAGACGGGGAAGTAAAGCCGAGGCGAAGCGGGACGAGGGAGAAAGCCGGAGCGGGAAAAGGACACGAGCTTGTCAGTCGAGCTACGACCTGAAGCGGCGATGGAAACACTTCGCTCGCCTCTCCCCTCCGCTCCCCGCCTTGCCTTCCACAGCCCAAGAAGCTGGGGAAAGAAAGACGTGGAGCGCGCCGGCAGAGACGGCACGCACCGTGAAAGTCGGCCGGATCAAAAGCACCGGAGACGACTTTGCTCATCCTCGCCTGGGACGACCGGTTCGGCGGCGTCACCCGACCAGGTCGGATGGAGGATGCCCCAGCAACGCTCCCGCTCCCGCCGCCGAGTCCGGGCGGTGCACCGTCGAAGTACGAGCTGCCGGGCTGGGCGTACCCGTAGCCGACCATGCCTGCGCCCGAGATGGGCCTGGGGGACGGCGTGGCCCGTCTGGCGGTCTCTCCTGTGCCGAAGAAGGAGGAAGCGGTGGAGGTCCGGCGGTGCCGGTCCTGGGTATGGTCTTCTCCAGAGCTCATGGTGGATCCACGGGATTATCTTGGAGATGAGGGAGGGTGGGTGGGCGGCGGAGGCGTCGTGGATTTGGTGGCGATGCGATGCTACTGATCGCTATTGCCAATCGCGATGGAGTGGAGAGGGGGAAAGAAGAGGAAGCTGTGACTTCCTTTCATTCCTCCCCCTTCCCCTTGCGTTTTCAGGCCCACTCACGTCCACCTACTAGAACATCGTCGCGGACTGCGGCGACCGACCCCAGCCAGCCAGAGCCGCGTCGGCCGGCTGGCCGTGATTTCATCCACCCACCGACGACTCATCGCGGGCGACATGACTTGCAGGCTGAGACTCCTTCACCGCCACGCCCGCCTCCGAGCCTCTTCGCACTGTGCACAGAGCGTTACGATGACTTGTGTCAAACCGAAGAAACGGGATGTGAAAGAAAGAAAGAAAAGTTGGATTGCGCGCGAAGACATGCATGCGGTGATCGGTGATCGAGGATGAACAAATGAATGTACGCGAGTGACGGGGAAGAGGGAGGTGGCAAGATAGAAAGGAAGGAAGAGGGAGCAAGATGGAATAAGATAGAGACAGGGTACGCAGGGCTGGGACAGAGGGGGCCAGGAGCGCGGAGGACCTAAGAATGATCGTGGAATCGAGTGGATTAGGGGAAGGTGGTGAGGGGGAGGGGCCGTGATATCGAAGAGGGTATCGTCGTTCGTTGATCACACGAGAGCGAGGCGAGAAGAAAGGGAGAGGGAAAGGCTCTTCCTCCTTCTCTTCCTCAGTCATCCGAAAAGCCGGCCAGCCGAGCCCTCAAGCTTTCCCACACGCCCGAGGCCTTGGACGTCCACACGTGCTCCGTCTTGACGAACCGCTTGCACTCCTCCTCTGCCTTCCTGCTCTGCCAGTTCAGCACGAGCAGCTCGTTCCACATCGCGTACCGCACGAACGTTCTCCGTCGAAGAAGCGCCCCGATGGTTGCCTGGTCCGACGCAATCGAGCGCGTCAGCTTGTCCGCCTCGGCCGCCGTCGCGTCCGAAGCCGCGCCTCTCCCTCCGCCTGAGCCGGTACCCGAAGACGAGGCGGCCATGGGGCTGCGGAGCGACTCGAGACGGTGCTTGGACGACTCTACACGCTTCTTCAGGAAATCCACCTTATCCGGTGCCAGTCTGTCGTGTCGCAGGACGAGATCGCGGAACGAGGCGTAGAGGTCGCGTTGGTACTGCCCACGCAGGGTAGAGTTGAACGTGTTGAAAAAGGCGAGTAGCAAAGATCGGAATGAGCGCAAGTGCCACCTCTGCCCAATACCTTAGCACGCCATCCGCTCCCGCACCCTCCCACTCACCTTCAAAGCCTCCAAAGTGCCGAGCATCAAATCACGAGAACGCGACTCCACGGCACCGGCGTGATTCTGAAACGCGTCCGATACCTGTCCGAGAGTCTCTTCCACCCTCCTCTCGCCCTCCGGACGCCAGGTCTGCGCGCTCGCTTCAGCTAACGTGTTGAGGGAGAGGCTGAACCGCGAGTAGTCGGCCTGAAGGGAGGCGGGACGAAAGACGAACGGGGAGCCGGCGGCGGTTATTAGAGTCGGGAGCGTCACAAGGCCAAATCGGGTCAAGTCCGGTCGGCACGCGCCCCAGCCAAACTTCAAAAGAGAAAGGCCGGGAGACCGTCCACTCATCCACTCACGGCGGCAGCTTCCTTCCTTTTGATCACCCTCTCAAACACCACGCAGGCCCGACTCCATCCGTCGACGACGCCCTCCAAAGCCCTCCTCGTCTTGGCGATCTTCTCCTCCAGATCGGCGGGCACGGACATCTCCTGCACAGCGTCGAGAGTCTTGGTGGACGATTCCTCATCGAGAGAGATGGAAGGGTTGTGTTTGCGCCAGACGGAGATCTCAGAGGGTTCGGTGAGGAAGGTGGACAGGAGCGAGTCTTCGCGGAGGATGGGGTGGGAGACGAGGAACTGTAGAAAACGGAGGAGGCCGCGTCTGCGCGAACGAGCGGACGGAGATGAGGAGCGGAAACGAGGCGGTCAAACGAGGAAGCGGTGGAGGTTTTCTTGCAAGCAGCCCGCCAGGAGCTCACCTCCTTTTCTCGAGAAACTCGTCATCGGCTGTCATGTGTCGTCCGGAGACTGGAAAAGGTCAGAGAAGGAACGAGCGAGCGGACGGACGGACGGACGAGAGAACGCGATACGATATGATACGTTGGACAGATGATCGAACGATCGAACAGACAAGCGGACCGGGACGCCCGCATCAGCGGCGGTTGGAAATGGAGGAGAGAAAAAGGAAAGGAGGGTTCAGGACACCCACTGGCAAGGCGCTTCGGAGGCAGGCTGGGTAGCAAGCGGAAGGGGTATCTGCGCGAAAGGGAGGGAATGAGAGCGTGAGCGAAGATCGCGGCGGGGGTCAGCCTGTGCGCCCGACTAGGTTGCATCTGCTCGGCCATCTCCATCCAATTTTCGATCCCAACTCACCTCTTTGTCAAACACTCAAGCAACCAAACGAAATCCGAGTACCTCCTCAGAACGGCCGATCGTCTCCTTTCACTTTCGATCGAATACACGTGGTGGCCGAAAAGGAAGCCGACCGTCTCCGCCTTGAGCGTGACGGAGACTTCCTCAGCAGGTCGCCAGGCGGCCGAGAAGGGATCGCTCACGTTTCCGATGCCCACTCCGGGGGAGGTGATGCCCGTGACGCTGGCAGGATCCGCTCCGAAGCCGTTGGGCACGCTGACGCCGATGGCGTTGGTGGACGAGCCCCATGGATCGGACTCGAGCGAGCTGGGGGCGTACCGCACAGCGAGGTTGGACGGCGAGGATGAGGTGGTTGCGGTGCTAGAGTTGAGCTTGGACAGGTCGAGCTTTGGAGAGGGGAGGTGCGGTGCGCGGGTTGCCACTACTTCTACGTCGAGCTCTGCGAGGCGGCGCGAGCAGAAGAAAGGAGGGGCGGGGAAGAAGATACGACATTAATGGTTTCTCAGGCGCCTTCTCTCTCTAACACTGGCCGTCGGACCGCTGCGGCTCCCTTGGCTAGAGAATAGACTCACCCTCTCCACCCTGCGCGAACGCGACAAGCGCGAGCGCGACGAAGAACTCCACCGCGCGGACGCGCGAGCGACTAGTGGCGATGTTAACGATGCGTTCCACGACACCTGCGCCAAGACCAGAAGCGGAGAGAACCCGATTGAGGCTGGTTAGGGAGATGGTGGAGGCGGAAGGGTCGGTGCAGGCGAGGTCCCAGGCTGTGCGATAGATCGGGGGCAGGGCGGATCCGTCGGCTGCGAGACGAACAATACGAGAAATGGCGAGCGGAAAAGGAGAAAGGATAGCACGTGAGAGCGCCGCTCAAACGGACGTCGTGAGCCGGTTTTCAATGCTGCTCACTTAGCACGGAAGCGAGCGCAGAGGTGTTCGAGCCGTCATGGCCGGTTAGCGAAGGCGCAGAGGCAGAGCCGGGAACGGAGAAAGCGGGAGCGGCAGATGGCGAAGCGGAGGCGTAGGGGTTGGACGGAAGGGCAGAGGAAGAGGATGTCCACGGGTCGTCATAGGAGTCAAAGACGGGCGTAGCCAATGCGAGAGGGTTGGGTCGGACGTTGGCGAAGCCGCTACCTCCACCCGCGCTTCCTCCTCCCGCCGCTGCGCTTGCTCCTGAACCGGAGGTGTTGCCGCCAAGGGAGCCGTAGGCGGAGAAAGGACGAGGAGAGTCAAAGAGGGACATGGCTTCTGGGCGCCGAAAGGGAGCGGCGTTCGACAACGGCGTTGGACGTTGGTGAGCTCGACTGGGATGACGGCGAATCTACGTTCTATGAAACGATGCGAGTCCCTAGCGAGCGACGGCGGCAACAACGGTAAAGGGGAAGGAGCCAATAAACGGGAGCGAGTGTATGCGTAGATGTGCGTGGAGAGGGGAGATGGGGGTCTAGGTTCGAGACGAGTTGCTCGTCGCCTGGGATGCAGCAGGAAGCGAGAACGTGACGGTGATCTGGTCAAGAGTGGCTCGGCGCCATGCACAGGCTGCCACGTCACGTGCCGCCACTGGTGGTGGGGGCCGATCACCAGCGCCCGGAGCGCGCGCTCGGCCGCGACGACGACGACGACGACGACGAGCACAAGCCCCTCGACGGACGGACGGACATACAGCATGACCGACCAGGAACAGCAAAAGAAAGCTTTGGCGACCCCAGCACGGGACGATGCGCAGCGCCTGCTTGACGAGCTCGAGTCGCTCGGCGCCGAGCCGGCGCCCCGCCGCGCCCTGTCCGGCGCCCAGGCCCGCCCGAAGGCTTCCTCGAGCTCCTCCAAAGAGTCATCTTCTAACCCTCCTGCCGGTGGGGCCGCGATAGCGACTCAGGCTTCTGGAGTAGGAAGCGGGGGCGGAACGAAGATGGACGAGGCGCAGGCGCTGCTCGACTCGTTCGATGAACTCGCCGCCTCCACGGCGCGAAAGAGCTTGGGCGACGCCGGCATCGCCCGTCCGCCCTCTGATGGGCCCGGTTCAGTCCGGGCAGACCTGTCGAGGGCGTCATCACGCGGTTCACTCAAGGGTCCGACAGTGGCCGCGGCGTCTGGAAGTGGGAGGGTTTCGAGTGACTCGCAGCGCTCTCCCGGCGGGGCTGGACAGAGCAAAACTCCGCCTTTTGGCGACTCTGCGGCGTCTCAGTCCGTTCCCACGAAGAAAGAGGCCACTGCTCAAGGAGAAAGCGATGGTGACGGCGGCTGGGGGTCTTGGGGAGGCGGCTCGTCGTGGGGCGCGATGTGGTCGCAAGCCAGCAACGTGCTCCAACAAGCTCGCAACGCAGCGGACGAGCAGGTGAGGAACTTGCAGAAGAATGAGCAGGCGAGAAAGTGGGGTGAGAATGTGAGGGACTATGTGAAGAATGTGCAGCTGGAGAAGATTGGTGAGTGAGTGAGTGGAAAGGAGGACTGGGCGGCGGTTCAGCCGTTGACCTCGTATTCATTCCGGCCTGGGCCTGGGAGCAGGCCACGACCTTTCGACGGTCGGACGAAGCACGTTGTCGGACATCCTCAATGCCGTGGCACCTCCCATCGCGGAACACGAGGTGATCGAGATCACGCTGAGCCACGACATGGTGGGTTACGACGGCATCGAGTCATTGGTGTACAAGGTGCTCGCCAAGGTGATGGAGCAGGTGGAGAACGGCGGCGACCTGGTGGTGAACAAGCGGGAGGAGGAAAAGAGGAAGGAAGAGGCAGGGGCGGAGAGGGACCTTAATGCGATCGACGGATTCCAGGCGGCGTACAAGCTGGCAGAAGTGAGCGTTCTTTCGTTCGAGCTTTGATTGGCGGCGACGTCGGCGGCGTGCTCACGCCTCACCGCTGTGCTGTCTGCAGGCCAATTTGGAATCTCTCATCAAGCGATATGAGGCGACGCCGAAGCCGACAGCGCGCAGCCCAAACGTGTTGGTGCCGGTGACGACTTGTCCTGTCTTTCTTCGCATCCAGCCCTGTCTGGCCGCGCTTCCCTTCTACCCGCTGGGCGAGGGCGAGGAGCAAGGAGAGTCGAAGGACGCGCTCGGTTCGAGTCCGGAAGCGCAGAGACACCTGTTCTTTGTCCTTTTGCTCCAAGACCCGAACAACGCGCTCTCCCATCGTACCGTCACGCAAGCGCTACCGGGGAGTTGGCTGGACGTGCCTTGGGAGCAGAACGAGTGGGTGGAGGACGCGATGGTGGACGTGCTCAAGGGCGGTCTGACCGTGATCGCACAGGGTGAGTGGGGCGACGAGCGCAATCCAGTCCGATTCGTCCACGAGTGGGGACGACGCTGACATTTGCGTATCCATCCGTCCATCCATCGATCGATTCCCCGCACCCGCTCCTTGGAATACTTGGAATAGACTACGTCTCGGGCCGTCAGACTGGACGGAGCATCAAGGCGATCAAGCCAGAGGCCGTGCAAGGCGAGAAGAGCACGACGGAAGGCGTGCCTCCACGGAGTGGTGGCGAGGCCGACGCCGACGCCGCATGATGCCCCCCCCCTCCCAGTGGGAGCTAGCTCTTCTTTCGCATATCGTTCGGTTCGTCAGTCAGCGTGCAGGGTTGGTTGCCACGTGACGTGACGAGGGCTAAGGAAAGTGGAAGAGGGCAAGTGGTGGGTGTAGGTCATTATCGTACATGGGTGACATGGGCGAACGGAGCGGAGAACATACACGACATACGGAAGAAGGAGATGGGACGGTGCGAACGAGCCGTCTCGAGACATCTGTCTGTCTACCTGTCTATGTCAGCTAGCTGGAGAAAAAAATCTCATCGCCGGGGGCGTCCTTCCATCCATCTTGGAATACCCAGCCCGAACCCATCCAGCCAAAATATGGGGCGGCGGCTAATAAGGAAGGTGGTGGAGTGAGGGCGCGGGAAAGAGAAAATTGGGGGTGTGGCGCTGCCGGCCGACGAGAGCGGGTGCTGAAGGAGAAAGAAGGGCGACGGGCGACAGGTGAGCGGGAAGGTCGGGGTGTTCGCTTCGTTCGTTGGGTTGAGCTGGGTCGCGTGGACGGACGCCGTGATCCGCGGGCCCCTTCCCTTCCTCCCCCTACCTCACCTCCTTGACAGGCTGTCCCGCGCTCTGGCCACATGTTCCCGGATGTAAATGTACGAACGAACGGTCGCATTCCACAACTACACCCACCTGCGCCTCGACGTCTCCGGCATCCCCACCCGCCCACCTCCAACCAACCAGCCCGCCCGCCAACCAGCCATCCACGATGCCGGTACGGCGGGGGTGCGGCTGCATAGAGAAACAGGAAGGAGCCTTCTCGTGACGCTCCATTGTTTGGCTCCATGGGCGTTCTCAGTCCACGTGGTACATGCAGGGCGCGCCGCGGGCGTGATCACCGGCGGCAAGACGGGGTCGCGTCCGGCTGGCCTAGTCTCGTTCTGTACGTGCCTATAGCCTCCCTTATTGTCTCGGCCAGGAAAAGCCGCCCCTGGCCCGCCTCCGAGGCGACTGCAGAAAAGACAAAAAAAGAAAAATACAAACAACAAGACAGTCTCATGACTATCGACCGCGGCAGGCCCACAGCGCAGCGCAGCAAAATCCAGCTTCTTACGGGACTCGAACCCGCAACCTCCGGATTAGAAAGCCGGTGCTCTGCCATTGAGCTAAAGAAGCCAAACATCAAAGGGATGTTGCATTTCACTGCTGCAGCCCTACAAATATCAAAGCGCTTTGCGTACACGGGGCGGCCTGACCCGGCGTCTGCGCAAAGAAAACTCAACACTCGCTCGCACGTCTACGACGCGCACGTGAACGATCATTGCGACGCGACCGAGCGGACATTGCGGCGTAGTCGCCGCGTAACGTTGTACGACGAACATTATTCATTCAACCAGCGAGCACCAACCACGCGCCACGGCCTCGTGTGCAGCACGACGCCTTGTTTTTTTATGTACATAACACGACCAGTCACTGTCTGCGTCTTTTCCGCTTAATTGGCGGTCCCTCACTTCCCTTCTTCCCCGTCACGTCCCACATTGACAGCTTGGGTTCCCCCTCTCCTCTCTCGATCCGCTCCCTCCACCACAGGCTCCGAGCGAGCTCCAGGGGGAGTTGCAGGAAGCGGGTGATCGGCCTGCCCTCCACGTCGCCCTGCGCTGTCGCCTTGATTTTCGTGACGTCGGGCACAGGCTGACCTTGTCGCGCAAGCTTTGCCGCCATGCGCTGACGGTACACGTCTCCATGCATCTCCGACAGAGAAACAGGCATGGAGGCCAAGTCGTCCGATGCGGATGACGCAATGGAGGTCCAGTCGTCCACGATCACGGTGGCGACGAAAAAGAGACAATGACGAGCGGCCTCATCGCGTCCAGCAGACGCTTTAGATGCTGCACGGTGAGGTTGACTAGGCTATGCTCCAATAGCATACTCCACACGTTCAGGGCCCAATTCATGGCGCAAGTACGCCTCGACTTCTGGCTCCCTCTGCATCCTCCTCTCTTCGTCCCTGGCCCTCTGCGCTGCCAAACGAGCGCTGTTGGGGTCGTCGAGCTCGCGACGGCGTTTTTCGCGCCGGAGCGCATTCTTGTCGGCAGGGGTGTTCGATGTGCTCGATTCAGCAGATTGTTGGAGACGGTTTGCCAAAAAGGGAGCTCGGGGGCGATTTTTTTCGATATGGGACTCGACGGAGAGTTTTACCTTGGAGAGGAACTCGACAGAAGTGCCAACGATGTGTCTGCAGCAGAAAAAAGGCCCCGGGATCCCAAGTCACCCTTCGCGGAGGGGCGCGTCGAGGGACGACGCGGTCCCCGTTGGCTTTGCGTGTCCACTTCCTAGGCCGATGGGACCCCAGCGCGTCCGACTCGGCCGACGTCTAGCGCAAGGAGAGCTGCGGAAGGGACGAGACCGTGTCAAGCACTCGGGCGTCTCTCAGGCACTCTGATAATCGATCTATTCATGACAAGACGGATCGACAAAAAGGAAACTGTCCAGTGCGTAATGGGAGGTCCTTTTGTCAAGTAAATTGAGAACGGCATGCCGGGAAGACGGACGGACGGGCATTGTGTTTAGCCAATCTCTGAAGCCGAAGAGTGTATCAGAGAGAGTGTCTAATGACCAGCAGCCATGTAAAGCAATTGGCTGTTTCTCAGCCAGGCTGTTTGTCGGTCTATTCATGAACAAGGCGGATAGACAATAGAGAAACGGCGCAGACTGTGAATTGTGAAGCAAATTTAGGGAAAACGCATGCCGGAAAGATGTGCATGGTGGAAGCTGTGCTCGGGGGTACGCTCATATACGTTATGGCCAGTCCGGAAGCCCTGGGCAGCCTTAGAACAGTCATACCTTCCAGGACACCGACAGATCCGATCTTGCGGTCGACGATGTTCCGATGTGACCGGCCCAGAGTTCGCTGTCGTTAGGAAATGGTGTTCGATCGAGTCGGAATAGTCAGGTACGGAAACGCCATACCTGCCTCGATTTGGGAGCTTGGTTTACATGAGGCCGCCCGAGGCAGGCAAGTAAGTACCCTTTAAAAGCCAATACAGTCAACCCTGTCGGGTCCATAGGCATGCCTTCGCATAGTGCATAGCGATCTCCCTTTCCCGCTTGTCCCCAGCCAAAAATTGACTGCTCCCAGCCAATACCGGTCTATATGCATACTGACATACCCGCATATTGCATAGCACTGACGCCGGTGCCGTCCTTACCACTTATGCGCCCTCGGCATGCATAGTTAGGGTTGAGGGTCACGTTCACCGTGTTTACGCGGCTGAAAGCGGGCATGACTATGTAGGCAAACTGTGTTACTGCGGTTTTCGTTCTAACATTACTACACGTGGTTGCTTGTCCGCGTTTCACCATCTCTTTCAAAGAACATGTCAACGAGCCGCGTAAACAAACCGACCTTCGACGATTCTTTTCTGCACACGCTTCTTCTTGAACATTACAGTAAAGCTTGGAATTCATGCCTTGACGGACGCTGTCGACTGTGGCAACGACTGGCGGCAAATATGCATAGACTCCTCTGGGTAGTCTCCCTCCCGCACACTGCATAGCCCTCGGGCTATACAACTCTTGTGCTTATAGACAGCGTTGACTGTATTTTTATACCCCAAGCCAATAGACCAGGGAAGACTATCTATCGACTTGGCCTGGTCTCTTGAGTGCGCTTGAGCCCGCCCCCGGCCGGGCGCCACCGTCGATATCGCTCTCGCCCCCGCCTCCTGCGATCGAACGGCTCGCTCGCGTGCTCCGCTCCGTCCTGCTCTGCTCTCCTCTCCCGCCTCTCCTCTCCTCGCCTTGCCTTGCCTTGCGTCGCATCGCCTGGCCTGGCCTCGACCTCGTGGTTAGTCGCCGAGGGACGAAAGCCGGTCGGTGTCCCCCGCCTGGCGTCCAACCCCAACGACCGCTGCACGACGCCCAGTCAGTCGCCGTAGACGCCGGAGAGAGAGACGCACTCCGGGCGGACGCTGACCAGCCAGTCAGACAGCCACAAAGACACACAGACGGCTGACGTAGACGTAGGGACGGACAAGGACGGCCAAGGACGGCGGTGGTCGTCGTTGTCTTCGTCGTCTGCGGACCCGACCCACTCGGCTCGTTTCTATTCGACTCGGCTGGGCTCGACTCGACTCGGTGCAGCGACATAAAACATAAAACATACCCGCTCCGACTCCGACTCCACCTCCCTTCTCACATCCCCCACCATCTCCTTTCTCTCCTCCCTCCCTCCCTCCAACTCCACCCTCTTTCCTCTCCGCCATGGCCAGCCCGAACCCGTCCCCGTCCCCTTCCTCCGGCCCCCTCGCCCACAATGACCCTCTCAGCCTTCACAACGTCAAGGCAGCCCTGCTCTCCGTCCCCAGCACACCCATGAGGTCCGCCACCCCCATCGACCACAAGGTCGCCAACGACACGTGCGTAGGTGGGCGAGTCGAAGAACGTACGAAGGAAGATCGGATCGGCTGACTCCGTGAACCCCCCCCCTTTCCAGTGGCTACCGCGATGAGGTCTTCGAAGGCAAGCGTGAACAGGCCGCCAAGGTAGAGGCCCTCCTCCGCCAGAAGGGCTTCATCCCCCCCGAGCTCGTCAGCGCCGAGGTCGCCTGGTTTTATCAGTGCGTCTTGTCCTCCTCCGTCTTCCCCCAGCTCATCTCCGCTCACCGCCTCCCCCCCCTCTCCCCCCACCTCAGGAACCTTGGAATAGACGACACTTACTTTCGTCTCGAGTCCGTAGACACCGTCGCCGATCACGTCCTTGCCCTCTTTGGAGCCAAGATTATGGCCTATACCAAGCACTCGAACCGGCTCGAGATTGATCTCGAGAAGGAGAGCGAAGAAGGCGCTGTTTATATTCACAGCTCTCAGCCCGGTAGGAGCCAGCTTGATGGCCCGCTTTGGGAGAGGAAGTGAGTGCGGGCGAGCGAGCGAGCGAAGCGAAGCGCACAAGGCACGCATGACACCATGGTCCGCGCTCACCGTCGCTCCTCCATCTCCTTCTTCCCCAGGATCGACGAGAACTACCTTGACGCCTCGACGTCCCCCGACAAAGCCTACCGCCTCGAGACGTACCGTTCCACAGGCCCCGTTTCCGCAAAGTCGTCCCAGCAGCTGCGCTGCTACTTCCTCGCCAAGTGCCACTTCGACAACCCCACCCCCGTTCCCTCCGACCCATCCTACTCCGACATCCGCCACGTCTCCGACCGCACCTTCCTCTCCAAGGCCTCGGAGAACACGATGGCCATCTACCAGAGCGTCATGGAGCAGACCCTCATGAGGCATGGCCCCGTCATCGAGCTCTTCGAGGTGGAGGGCTCGAGGGAAAAGAGGGTGGTCATCGGCTATCGCATGGGCACCACCAAGCACTTCTTCTCTGCCCTCAGCGACCTCTATCACTTTTACGGCCTCTACAGCTCGCGCAAGTACGTCGAGCAGTTCAGCAATGGCGTGGTGAGTGCGCCACCGCCATGCCGTCTCTTTGTTATCCGTACCGCCTAATTTTATCTTATTTTCCTTTCCAGACTATCATTTCCTGCTACCTCAACCCGCTTCCCAACTCGCGCGGCCCGCCTATCGAGCATTCCATCCACCAGATCACCAAGGAGATCTCTTTAATTTATGTCCTCCCTGACAGTCAGTACGGCCGTCTATTCGCTCGCGTTCCCACCGTCTTCATAATCTCACGATGCCATCCCGTACGCAGACCCCTTCTTCTCCGGCACTGTCGAGCCCGGTCTTGGCCATGCCGTCCAGGAGGCGACGTGAGTCTCTTTCATTGCCGTGGACGAAACTAGAAGTTTTATCGTGCCTCTAACAAACGCTTTCCTTCTCCCATTCCACCCAACAGGTACGCATATGTCGGCTTCATCTTCGCCCAGCATTTCTGCAGTAAGCATCGCCCGCCTCGCCATGTCGATCGCATCCATCAATCGAGTGCTCACCATCCTCCTTTCCCCTTTCTCCCCTCCCCTCGTCTTGGCGCCCGGTTCGTGTACACAGACCGGTTGGGTCAAGCATACGCAGCGCTGAGGAATGTCCTCGACGAGTCCAACCCGGTTCATGCGACCGTGCTCAACGACATCCGCGTGCGCTTCAGGGAGGAAACGTTCACCAGGCAGAGTATTCAGGATGTCATTCTTGCCCATCCTGAACTGGTGAGTTTCGTATCATGTCGTCTGGCATACACCCCGTGAAAGAGTGCGTCCGCTCGGTTCGCGCACTGATCCATCATGTTCCCTCCATTCTCTCCCTCCTCCCTTTTCATAAACTCCCAGATCCGGACGCTCTACGTCCACTTTGCCAACGTTCACTACCCTGGCGCTGAGAATGACCAACTAGTGTACGTTGCAACGGCTTTCTTTTTCCTCTCCCTCTCACAGCCAGTGCGGACGTCCCATTTACTTCGCTTGCTCCCGGCCATTCGCAGCCCCACCCTGTCCTACCAGCGCCTCCGCACCGAGGCCGTCCTCACCGACGAGCAGGTGTACGACAAGATCCGCAAGGCCGCCACCAACACCCACGAACTGCAAGTGCTCCAGGCGTTCCTCATCTTCAACAAGGCTACGCTGAGGACCAACTTTTACAGTGGGTCTCTGTCCACTTTTGTAGTTTTATGTGGGAGCGCAAGGAACGTGGCTGACTGAAAGCCGTGGTGCTTGTGTGTCACTTTTCTAGCTCCGACCAAGGTCGCCATCAGCTTCAGGCTCCATCGTAAGTGGTGCTTTCATTTTTTTTTCTTTTCTTTCCAGCGTTCCCGCGAACGTGCCCTCATCCACAACCTTTCCACGCACAGCCTCCTTCCTCCCAGAGGAAGAGTATCCCGTCAAGCCGTTCGGCATCATGTTCGTCGTCGGCGTCCAGTTCCGCGGCTTCCACGTGCGCTTCCGTGACGTCGCTCGCGGCGGAATCCGCATCATCCGCTCGCGCAACAAGGAGGCCTTCTCCATCAACCAGCGCACCCTGTTCGACGAGAACTATGCCCTTGCCTCGACGCAAGCGTTGAAGAACAGTGAGTAGTGGGCGAGGCGGAGCGAGGGGAGAGGCACTGGACTTGACGTTTGCGTCGACGCGGGCTGAATGAACGACGTCGTATGTCTTTTTTCGCGTTTCTCTCGCGCCGTCAGAGGACATTCCCGAAGGCGGCGCCAAGGGCGTTATCTTCCCTGACCTCGACGCTGATCCCAAGCTGGCGTGAGTGTCGATGGTCTGCATGTCCCGACATCGCCGATTAAGGGTAGCATCGACCGTCATGGCTCATCACCTGCATTCGCCCTTTCTTTCCCTTGCCGTCTGCAGGTTTGAGAAGTACGTCGACGCAATCCTCGACCTGCTCATCAAGGGCTCTACGCCCGGTGTCAAAATCGAGATTGTGGACCTGCTCAAGAAAGACGAGCTGCTGGTGAGGTTCAGTCCGCCGGTCGAACGAACGCTTTCTGGATCGGTTGGCTCGGAGTCGAGCTATCGTGTTGATGATCATCGCGTCGCCGCGCTCTGCCCGCTTTTTTTCGCAGTTCCTTGGTCCCGACGAGGGCACTGCCGGTATGATGGACTGGGCCGCTCGTGAGTGGAGGGACCTCCTCCTGCGCGCTTGCTTGCCTCCAAGCGGGCTGGCTCAGCTGACCCCGTTGTCTCCCGCGGAACTCGCTTCGCAGTGCACGCTCGCGAACGTGGCGCTCCCTGGTGGAAGTGTGAGTGACCGTGACGTGATGTCCATCTCAATATCGTACCTTCTCGCTCAACTTGGCCCCGTCTTCCGGATTTGGCTTACGTTCGCCGTCCCTTACATACGTAGCCTTTACGACCGGAAAGACGGCCGCTACGCTCGGCGGCGTTCCGCACGACGTATGGGGCATGACGGTGAGTGTTCGATTCACTGGAACCACGCGGTGGACTGTCCGTTAGGCTGCAGAGCTAACTCGCTCGTTCTGTCTTTATCGCATCATGTCCAATGCAGTCTTTGGTGAGCGAGCAGTCGTTTCGTGAATGATGGCTCGCCCAGATTGGCAGGTCTTCTCATGTCCACCACTCCTTCGTCCTTGCCACTCTTTACAGAGCGTGCGACAGTACATCGTCGGTATTTACAGGCAGCTCGGCCTCAAGGAATCAGAGATAACCAAGGTACAGACCGGAGGACCGGACGGTGACCTGGGTAGCAACGAGATCTTGCTCAGCACCGACAAGACGGTGGCCATCATCGACGGCTCCGGCGTCCTCCATGACCCTCACGGTATCGATCGGGCCGAGCTCGTCAGGCTCGCCAAGCGTCGCGTGACCATCTCCGAGTTCGATACGTCCAAGCTGTCCAAGGACGGATATCGCGTGCTCGTTGACGAGACCGATGTTCGGTTGCCTTGTGAGTGCCGGAGACGTTCGTGCTCGATTTCGGTGCCCCATTTGACGTCTTCCTATCGTTTCCTTCATAGCCGGAGAGCTCGTGCCCGACGGCGTGCAGTTCCGCAACAACGCCCATTTCCGCTTCAAGTCCGACCTCTTCGTGCCTTGCGGCGGTCGTCCCGAGGCGATCAACATCTCCAACGTGTCTAACCTCTTTGATGCCGAGGGCAAGCCGCATTTCAAGGTGAGTCACCAGCCGCGCTTGTTCTTCGTCGGAGCTCGTTAGCCGATGAGTCGGTCCTCACGGCTCGAATTCACCAGTACATCGTGGAGGGCGCCAACCTTTTCATCACTCATCAAGCTCGTCTGGAGCTGGAGAGGAAGAAGGTCATCCTGTTCAAGGACGCAAGTGCGAACAAGGGCGGCGTCACGTCTTCCTCTCTTGAGGTGCTTTGCGGTCTCGCCCTGTCCGACGAGGAGTACCTCTCTCTCATGCTCTTCCAAGACGGCAAGCCAACGCCGTTCTACCTGAGCTACGTTCGGGATATCCAGACCATCATCACTGCCAACGCTGCGGCCGAGTGAGTTGGATCTCCGTTGTATTTTGGTTTAGGCTCGCAGGGCGCCTCGGAACGTCAACGCTGATCGGATTGCTCTCTTCGGCACCCTTTCCGACGTGGTACTATGCAGGTTTGCCGCCATCTGGAGAGAGAGCATCAAGACGGGCAAGGCGCGCACGCTTGTCTCGGACGAGCTGTCGCGGACGCTGAACAGCCTTCAGGAGGAGCTGGAGCAGACGGACCTGTACGACCAGCAGAACCTCCGTCGCTCGGTCATGGAGCGCGTCGTTCCGCAGACGCTCATCAAGAAAGTTGGCTTGGATGTCATCTTGAAGCGCTTGCCGCGTGAGTTGATTGGAATGGACGGGGCGACTCTGAGGACGCGCTAACCGTTCAACGCACGCTCACCCGACCGACCGACGGCCTCTCCCTGACTGCCTTTCGTCGTCTTACTTGACAGCCGCGTACGCCAAGTCCATGTTCTCCTCTTACGTCGCCGCGAGCTGTGAGCCATTTTGCCATCGTCTTAGCGCCCTATTTCACTGGCCCCGGTACTGAACGAGCGCCCTTTGCTCTCCGCAGTCGTCTACCAATGCGGCCCCACCGCTTCGCATGTCGCGTTCTACCACCACCTCACTGCAATCGCCCATCCCACGGGCGCCGCCGGCGTCAAGAACTAAACCGCTTTCACCATGTCATATTAGAATGGATATCTGAGACGCTCGACGATCCCATCGCTGTAGCCCCTTTTTCACTCCCTCTCCATCCCGTTCTCACTTATTTTTTCTCGCCTTTGTCCTTTTTTGTTACTTTTTTTTTTTTTTTTTTTTTTTTTTCACT